>JAOTQP010000870.1:45504997-45525533 GCA_026413545.1 Cichladusa arquata
TCGGGTATCCCCCGGTCGGTTTTGCTTATGCTTTATTCAACCGAACCATTGGACCTCTATTATACTTAAATTGCTGCGGAATTTTGTATTTGCTCAAATTTATCTATCTCATATATTTTGATTGTATTCATTTATATACAATTGCTACTATTAATAAATTACTGCTAAATTTAACTTTGTGGTTTGATTAATTGGACAAAATCGAACACATCCAATACCTATTTATAACACTACCATGCAGAATTAAATAAATCATGGTCTTCTGTACAAACCATGCTAAAAAGCTACTGCCCATCAGTAAAATGCAGACTCAGATATGTTCTTTCTCTGACTAACTTTTCTTATAGATGGTGCATTTAACATGTGCTGTAGCAACACTGCCTATCTTATGCATTACCTCCACTCCCCAGTGTAAAATCACACTTTGCTTTGCTTATGATTAAACTGCTTTGTTTAAGTTGAAATTTCACATCAGACTTCTAAGAAAGGAGCTCTAGAGTAGAAGAAGAAAATAGTGGATGAAGGAAGGAAATCTGCATTAGCATATGAGGGAAATTCACAGGAAATTAAAATAAAATTTAATGAGAAGACAGAAAAGAGCACCGAACTTATACAGGCAAGACATTAAATTTGGAGAGGGGGGGTTGAAATAATTTAAATAGCTGAGGAAAAGGCTGGCAGCATTAGCCTCCCAAGGCTAAAATGAAGAGCTGTGAAAGGACACAAAGAAACACAGGATATTTGGAATAAAGGCTAAAGCAATGAAGACAGTTGGACAGACTAGAAGAGCTGAATTTTCATCAAGTGATCAGAAACACTTGTTAGACGCTCTTCCAGAATGCATTTTCCAAAAGTGAATTCCATGATAACTGGGAAATGTCAACAACATTTTCCACAAAATAATAATGCACACAGCCACAGGCTACCCATACCAAGCACTCTAGTAAAGCACACAGAGTTCTGTGCAGCACATCCTGAAGTGCCATTTCTCAATGACCTGCATCAGCTTTATCTAGTTAAGTGGCTTACAAGCTTCATATGGCCAAAAGACAACATTTTGGCCATGAATACTCAGGGTCTTAACACCATGAGTTGCTATCATGCAGCTGGTCAGTTGTGATGCAAAAATTGAACAGGCCTAATATATCTGAGTTTGATACCACAAATGTGATGGAATTGCTAGTTTATCACAGTTGTTTGTTTTTTTTCCTACAAAATCGAAAAAAGAAATTACATATATATATATATATAAAATCATGTAAAAATACTTTAAGAAATTGCACTTAAAAGTCAAGAAATAGCACAATTTTTTTTTCATTAAACCTGTCTCAACCTGTCTATGTAACTACTCTAAAGGTAGTTAATGAATCTGTACTGACAGAGCCTGCTACATGTCAAGTTAAACAGAAAGGGAGATATATTCTGAATGGACTAGAGGACTGCATGGGAAAAATGAGTAAATTTGTATGCAGGGGAGTGCAATATTGACCTAGAGATACAGACTTTTTGCACCACAGAGGTTTTCTGACAGTAGGAAAGTCTCTTAAATCTAACTTTGCAAGAATGATCACCAAACATGTAACTTTCAGAGTACTCACTTCATATTCTGAGTTTTAACTGCACAAGCACTACATGCAGTTGCCCTACTAGTCAGAGGAAATTGTGCTTTGCACTTTTAAATGGTTTGTGATGACAAATATTCTGCAAAATTGGAAAGCAGGTTTTAGGTGTTTTGAACCAGGCATCTAAAATTACTCAATGATGTTGACCCTAGTGTCTCAGGGCTTCACACATCCATTTGTGAAGTGGAGTAATAATACCCTGTCATCAAACAAGGTTGTTTTTGAAAATAAATGCATTATACTTGCAAAACTCTGCTGTGAAATAAGTGAGGAAAAGAATTCTCTTTACAGAAGCACCTGCAAGCTGTGCATCAAAGGCGTAAGCTAACAGTTACAATGAGAAAATAAAATACTAAATAACTAAGGGAGCAACATCCCTTTTGTATGATTAAAGTGGTCTGAATTTTATCTGAAGAACACCATGTGGTAATATACAACATTCAGTGATACACACAATATGCCACCAACAGGCCACAGCTCATGGGCAGACTATCTGCAGACAAATGTGGGTACACAGACATAGGACTGCCTGCAAAAGCCAGTTTAGATTTAATAGCACTTCTTAGCTAACTGTATGCATTTTTATGCTCCTAAAAGTAGCTGAAGTCGGAAGAATTGCAGCCATATTTGCATAACACTGAACCTGAGCTAAGAAATCCCTCTAAATCCAAGATTGCTCTCTGTAGATCTAGGCTGGGTATCATTGCTCCACACATGTAAATCTAAAGAGAACCACATACAGATCATTAGATGGCTTTGAGATCCTGGCACAGATAATGTCATTTACAGATAATATTGATGTGTGTTACCTCACCATGCTTTCCAGTACTTCAGGACCTAAGACATCCTAAATTTGCTCTCCCCACTTTCTATGACTCTTTGTGTAGACATAAGATCTTTAAGAAGAAGAGAAAGAGGATTTTGAAGTGGAGTGCAGTATATGACCTTGATCTCTGTAAGACAGCTTTTTTACTCATTAGCTGATCTATCTCTTTCTCAAGAAAATTGCATACTGAGTGTAAAGGACTTCCCTTCTGTACCTTCTCTTTCTTCTAAATAAATACGTTTATTCGTGATTATGGTTTAACCATGGTAAAACCATGTCTCCTGGTTTTTTATAAACGAGTAAGTCAGCCAGTTACTGTACTTCTCCTCACTCTTTCTGCTTTTTATTACTTTAATTATCTTATTCCAAAGCAGCCCCATTGTAAATCTGAAGCACTTGAGTGTGAAGTTCTTTTGTTTACAATACATTATTAAAAAAGGCCCATCCAGCACAGTCTAGCAATATCACCAAAGCCAATTAAATGCATGTGATCTAAAACTCCTCTCTTTACTGCCAGAAAACCCTAGTCACACCTTTTTCTTTTTTCACTGTCATCTAAATTATCTCTGAAAACATATCAGACATCCTCATCTTCAGCTCTCTTTTCTGAAGTAGTTTATGTTCTTATCAGGTATTTCTGCATAGGCTTT
This sequence comes from Cichladusa arquata, assembly GCA_026413545.1. Taxonomy (NCBI): domain Eukaryota; kingdom Metazoa; phylum Chordata; class Aves; order Passeriformes; family Muscicapidae; genus Cichladusa; species Cichladusa arquata. Next base: position 45,508,096 of record JAOTQP010000870.1, read on the forward strand.
TTATTTCTTCATGAACTTACATATAATCAGTCAAACCATCCAACAGTTCTTCAGGATATTTGCTATCCTTATTATTACGGTAAATCTCAGTCCATAGAAAAGAATATACAACTCAAGCAGATTTTTATATTCTAAATAAAACATGTCTTCTCTATTTCACAATTTTCATTTTTAATGTTGGATGGGATTATGGATGACTTGTCCTGTTTTAGTCTAACCATACTTGCCATTGGCTCATCCTCAGAAACACCAACTTTTTTTTTAAACAAAGACATCCGTTTCTCTCTTTTCAGACTACTTTGTCACTCTATCCTTCCATCTTACTATTTTCAGCTCAATAGGCAATGCTTCCTGATTTGTGTTCTTTTATTATTTTGCCTCAGGTGATTCTCTTTATGGCTTAAACTGGTGGAGAGAGAGAAGAGAGAGATGTAGCAGGTCAGAAGGGAGTGCAGAGACATAATGAGAAAGGGATGAATAGAAAGGTAGATTAATGAAGACAGAGTGACCAGTGAGAGAGAGCCAGAGGAACAGGCAGGGGGAACAAGTGGGCACAAAAGCCAAGAGAGAGGCATCAGAAGAAAGAGGAAGAAAGAAATGGATATATTAAAAAAAGACTTCTATACTCCAAATTGATGTATTTCAATCTTATGTTTTAATGAATGTATTTTTCTCCAACCAGTTCAGCTAGAAGTAATATATGAATAGTAATTACTTCAGCAGATAAAAATTACTGCACAAATATAAAACTTCACTACAGACATGAATGGATTGATGATAGTCATCTGAAAAAGGATCAGTTTTATATCTTGTTCAGTGCCTAAACAAATCAAAACTACAACCAATACATGCATAACTGCACAGTTCTGCTAAGTCTATAAAACTATAGTCATAGTACTCTGTGAAGTTCAAAGTCCTGTACTTCGAAGTCCATGCCACAGGGAAAACTGCAGGTCCACTTCCAACAGTGCCAACACTTCTGAACCTACCATCACAGCACTCGAACCCATTTCTTACTCATTCAAACTGTCACAGAAAAACAATTGAATTGAAAGGCGTGGTTCAGAAAGGTTTCAATATAGTACAAACAGAACACTCCTTTATCTTGCAACAAATTGCCTTTAGAATTCACTAAAGTATTTGACTTCCAAATTATGAGTCTCTCGTAGTTCCACTTTTCTCTGTGAAACTTAAACTAAGAATCATTCTGAAGTGGGGTTTTTTTGTGTTGACTTTTAAGTATTTTAAACAGAAAAGAACAGAATGTGAAACTCAAGGCTTCTGGATTATGATGGGAAGATTAAATTTAAAGTAACCCTGTAGCATCATTCTCTTTCCCAAGCAAGTGTTATGACCAATACTGCTTGTATGTTTTGGATTTAAAATCTTTAATCTCTTTCAATATTTTTATGTAACTCTGTATAATCTTTGGTCCGGAGAAAAGTACATGCTGGGTAAACCAGTTATTACAGAAGTCTCTTGGGATAAGACCAGAGACTTGAACCTGAGTCTCCACATCAGAGGTGAATTACATGGTTATCAACTTAACTACTGTTTTGGGCTCTGTTACACTCCATGCCGTTTCTGTGAAACTTAGATCACAACAAGTATCATAAAAGCTACAACAGCTCAACAAGAAAAGCAGGTATTTTTTCATTGAAGCTGTTTTTTGAAAAAATTATTTTAAAAATCATCCACTTAAATTTTACTACCAGCTGCTCTTCAGAGCATTGTGAAACATACATGCACAACTACAGACATACAAACAGACATCTCTACTTCCTTGAAAAAAAAAGATATTGATTTGGAGGGAAGAGGACATGTACCTCCAACATCATCACATCATTGATACATGCCTCTAAGGAAAGGAACTTGTCTCTTTTCACTGAAGCATAGATCTATAAAATGGACACATAACTACCTAACTGTGACTGAGCTCATTTCAAGATTTTTCAAGGTTTCCTATATAGGAAAGACATAACTCAAATTTATTTGCAAAATGTCTTCAGTATGTTTTCTCCCACTTGCATTATTTTCTGGAGGATGGTGATACCCAGCCCTGTCTCATTAGCATTGAAGAAACATCCCACAACAGAAAAAAAATAAAAGATGTGTGAAGATAAAGTGAGCAATTATTTACATTTAAGTTTTTAAGCTGTAGTGGAAAATCCTGACCTATTGGGAAATTGATAGGCTAGCTCGCTATTGGTAACAGTGAAACACATAAACACAACTTGATAGGGTTTCAATTGGAAAAACGAGTCTAGTGATCAAAGCACTGACAGAATTGGAGATGTGTAATATCTAGCACAATAACACCCAGTTACACAATATCATAATGTGGTCAGTGTCTAGTTACAAAATACATTGCTGTTAGCCAAAATTAATTTTCCTTATTTGAATGTGAACTTATGTTTAGGGGTGCAAGCCTTCAATGTTACGTTAAAGATAAATGATCCCAGCTTAAGCCTGAGAATCCATTTGAAGGGATACAAGGCAAACTTCTCTTTGCAAATTGTAATTGCTTCTCAGAGCATATGCTTACTGACCCAAAAACTTGCTCAAAAAACAACCACTTGAAAGTGATGGAAAAAACTACATACTGTATTACATATAGCCAATTCAGCACAGCAGCACAATACCAAATTAAGAGACATATTACACTTCAAATGAGAAGTAAAAGTCAGGCTACTTTTTCCTTTTCTGACAATTTTTAAGGTGGGTCACAAATCTTTAATCTTAGTCACAGGCGCTTGTTTCAAATCTAGCTAAAAACTCTTTGCATGATGCCCATGAAAACTGAACTTAAAACTTATTTAGAAAGAAACTAATTCTTCAGACATGAATCAAAAGTGGTTTAAATACCAACTTTAAATAAAAAACTACTATTTTAATCATTCATATTATTGTCAAGTTCTGCATGATTAAATGTGTAATAATGTACCCTAATGGAGTTGCAAAGGGAAAGAGATTTGCCATCAAAATTATACTGTATTTGCCCACGATGATCTGAATGTTAGGCCGTGTGACTAAAATTGCAGATGATTAGAAGTATGCCCTGAGCAGTGCTAACACAGTCAGGACAGCCTCCTCTGCTGCTCTGGTAAATCTGAAATAGTTCCTGACAACTCCCTACGTGAGTGTCAATTCAACTATTTTGAAAGGTAGCATCTGCCTTATAGTTACAGTGATAATAAAGGCATCCTTTGCTGAGGTTTGTACGCAAGGTTCATCTGATGCCCAGTAAGTTTGGTAGTGCAACACTGTGAAATGAAACTGGTATACAGATTGCTTTCTGTGGAGCTGATAAAGAAAATCCCCAAAGACCCAAATTTCCAGGGATATAATGAATTGTCAGTTTTACCAAAAGGTTCATTTTCCTGGGGAAAGCCTCAGCTGTATTCTGGACTTTTCCAAGAATCCCGGAAGACTTCAATAATGTACACTGCATGAGAGTTGCTGGAGCTACTGACAGTGCTACAGCAACTCACAAGCCAAATGCAAGTTATCAAGAGAGATGCACATTACGAGCTGACCTTCTGCAATCATTGCTCTTAATTCCTCTTTAGGAATTGTGACACTCAGAAATGGTGACATCTTGCACAATTTAACAAAGTCATACTTTCAAAGGAGATTTGGGTAATTAGCTACTATGAAAACTAGCCAAAGTAGTAAACTTTCAAAGAAAGAAGTCTAGACGTTCTGGCTCCATCCTTTAAAAAATAATCCTGAGGCCTGCTTTCTCATTCTCGACCGAGTTTTTTTTTTAACCCAAGAACACATTTTAACAGAAATACCACAAAAGAACTGAGTTCCTTCCTTCTGCCATTTTTCAGAGACAGTGGGTTTGGTTTTGGCATTTTCCCAAGTAGCTAGGCAAATTCATTCACATGAGCTATGAGTCTCTTGGGCAAAGACTAGACAGCATCCAACCACCTGTATTTTCTTGTCACTCTCAAAATAAATTTATTTGTCACTTCTTAAGCTTTCATCAGTCTTTGAGGAAGGTACTGAAAGTGGACCTCTACCACTTCGTCCAGGAAATTATCATGCCCTAAGATGCAAATCAGTCCTGTATCCCTGATCTTACATTTTTGATCAGCACTGTGTCTGTTCTTTCAAACTACCCAATGAATTCTGCTGTATGTTCAATTTTTCCATGCCATTTCCAGCCTAGTGCCTTCTGCATTCTCCAAAATAATTAACCTGGATCTTTTTTTTTTAATATGGACTCCTTGGCCTTGAGGTGAATATCTGCAGCAAGGCTTTGGTTTTTTTTCAAAGCTGGCATTAAGTAATCTAAGGATTCTTCACATCGTAAATTTTTGCCACTTTTCAAGCTGGGCATCACAATTATAGCGGGAAAAGAAGGGATGATGATGATGAGAAAAAATCCTACAAAAACAATATTTAGTTACTGAGGGAAAGGAAAGAAATCTCTTTGTCTCTTACCACCATCATAATTAGCTGATTTATTCCCTGAAGGTTGTCTACTCCAGGCAGCCTAACAAGGAGGATGCTCCCTCGGCATTTTAAAAAGCATAAACTTCTAAACAACCTCACTTGCTTTTTCAAAACTTATTTCCTCAGTCTGTGCCCTGTTACAACCAGTAGAGCTTTAAAGCAAAAGAAAGAGAACAAACATTGCAGCAGTTCATGTCATAGCAAAAACTACTCATGCACTGGAAATGCATGACGAGATTTCTGCTGCTTTTACTCCTATTATGCCATTTATGCCTGTGTAACACTTTCTTGCTTGAATTACAGAGACATGGATTCTCAGTGCTGAAACTTCTCTTTTTTTTGGTTAAGCAGTACCAACACAGTAACTACCATGGACTAGGAACAGCTTCTCTTCTGAAGTAACTCATTAGTTCTGTTTCACAGTTTAAGTGGGAAAATGATACACACCCCCTTTATGCCTCAAACTACCTTTCTAGGGCATAAGAGGAAACGTTTCATCACTGGGGAATGACCTTTCTCGTTTCCCACAAGAGAAGAGCGGAAAATAGCATCTTTCCCCAACATACAGCTCTTTCATTTCATCTTCACACTTTACTTTCAATAACTAAAGTTTGATTTCTCTTGCCTCACTTTCGCTGTTTCAGGTAATAAAATGGGAATCTCATTCAAATGAGTGTCATTAGTCACTGGAAAAAAAAAAAAAAAGGAAAAAAAACATCCTCCAGCATCTTAAATTCTACATAACGTTTCATAAAGATATTAGATACACATCAGGAGATGTAATTTTTTGCAAGTTATTAGACGTATCTCCAATTTATGTTCTGTTCACCACCATATGGGTAGTTCATATCTACAATCTCAAAATAAAGATATTTTTCTCTGGAAAAATATTCTATTTCTTTGGAAAGACATACATAACTATATACAAAAAGAGTGTATTAAAAATTGTTGAGATGGCAAGGGTAAGGATTAAAGTTCCGGTGGTAAGTCATCCTACATTAGCCTTAATCACAAGATTTCCTTTAATTGTGCAATGAATGGTGATCAGTTGAAGGCCTATTCCCTAGAATGGGGATGATTGAATAAAAACATTTATTTTTGGAAATCAAAGGTATTAAAAGATGCATTGGTACCTATTAAATCAATTAAACAAGGTAAGAACAGGAACACCAGTTTAATGCTGCACCACAGGACTGAATTCTATCCATGTCTGTTCTCCAGAAACAAACCTCTGAGTATCTGAACAGATCTTCATACATTTGAATGTATAAAATGCTACTAAATTTACAGAGAATGTTCTGCACATAAAACTTCATTAAGATGTGAAACCCTTGCTGTGAGATGCCATGAATGCTGAAAATTTGCATTGCTTCAAAGACCAATTGAACAAATGCATGGAAGAAAAAAGTCCACTGGAGCTATTTAATACAAAGACAATACATCTGTTGTAGAAAGCTGCTGTAAATTGCTAAAAGCTGTGAGAGTACACTGGAGAAGCTGTTACATACTACGTGTTTGCTTTGCCACTATATTCTTCTAAGAACAGGCTCTTAACTCCCAGTCAAAACTGGAGCAGAATACTTTGCTAGACAGACATTCATTCTGACCATGAAGAGCCACTCCTGTAATTTTACCCTAACTATATTAATCCTGTGAAAAACTGAGCTTTTCATTGGAAACAGAGCTCATTGAAGTCACCAGATGGAAACACCAATTCAACACACACTTCTCGCCATAATCTAAGAGCGCTTCAGTCAGCATTTTTAAGTGCAGATATTAAAAACCCTACTCAGCCACTGAAGTACAGGGACAGTAAACTCATTAATGCTGTGAAGCAGTCCGATACCACAGTGACAAACATCACCAGAAAAAAAGCCCAGGAGAAAATTTAATCATTCTTTTTCCAGAGAAGAGTTTGAATTGTGTGCAGAAAATAAGGCTCAGGGCTAAACACTGAGTAGTAAGTTAAAAATACTGAATAACTGCTTATTTAACGAGCACTGTCTATCCTGGGCTGCAAGTGTGGAAAAGACTACAGATTGTGTCATTAAAAAAAAAATGCAATGCCTGCATTCAGTGGGATACATAAAAACTTCATTGGCAACCTTAATTTTATCATTCATAAAAAAAGAAACCTGAAACTTCTGAAATTTCACCCTGTAGTGTCATCTTGGCAAAACTTTACTAGATGATTTATCAACAACCACTTCTTCCACTTAAACTAATGGCATGACTGGTGGCCCTTTATTAACCATTATTAGAACAATTTATTTTACCACTATAAGAAAAGGAGACAGTTTGCAAATTCATTTCACAAATATAGCAAGGAAATATGAAAATGTCAGGCTTTGAATGAAAACTGTATTTCAGTGCATGTACATTTTCTTTCAGTTCTGCTGAATAAATTTTACTTTATTCTGCCATGTTCCTCGTAGCTCATCTCCTAAACTTCTCTCACTGTCCTCAGCACTGCTAACTGCCATGGTCAGTCTCAGTTCTTACTCTTAATCCAAATCCTTTTACTCATTTCCCTTTACCAACCATTTCTAGCATTCCAGCCTTTCAGAGTTTTACATACAGCCTGCTTGCCAAACCACTCCAAATACCTTGATTCAGGTCTCTACCTGTCTTCTACCCTCATCTCCTCACCCGAACATATGCCTATTCCATACCTTCAGAGGCTTCATTTTCTGCTTGTGACAACTCCCTCTGAAATCAAGGCTTACATAGTCTACATGGAAGTAGAAATAGAGGGGATAGATTTAACTGTTGTGACAAGCAAACAACAGATTTGTAACGTGTACGTATACTACATGCCATATACTTTATTTCCACAAATGATTTATTTGGTTCTCTGAAGCATTACTTTGTGCACATTATGTGAGAAGATCCCTGGCAAATCTACCACTTGGTTATGCAAGATACTGCTCTGCAATAAATGTGCATAAAACAGGAAGCAGGGTGATTGCAAATCACTTATGAGCATATTTTGACAAATTAACTATCCAGATGACAAGAAGGACACGGAAGTGAATAAATAATTACTTGAGAAAGCTGAAAATAAGTAGAAATTATGTTTTTAAGAAACATTACCAATGACTTAATTGAGATTCTGGGGTCAAACTGCTAATATGAATATGCTAGGAATGTTAATTTGCAAAAAAAGAACCTAGATATTCACTATTCATATTGTGTGACATCTAAAAATAGAAAACAATGACCCTGACAAGTCAGTAAGTAAACACGAAAGACATTAAACTCAAGAGATCATTCTCAGAATACTAGTAAAAACAATACTGGAAAGTTTTATCATGAAGGTTTAAAATTCAAGCAATATGCAATGGGAAAATACCTAGCTGAAAAGATGGCCCAATTCTGATTTATAAAACTCTTTTTTTTTCTTACTTTCTCTAAAAGGCATCTATCTCCTGGACACTTCTCATACTGTGACAGTGTGAATATTTAACAACTTATCCTATTTCAGCACTTGTCCAGCTATGAAGGATTAGGAGAAAATCCACACACCAATCACACCATTCTTATAGGAGAAAGAAGTTACTAATGTGTAAACTCAAAGACTAAATGTAATATTTGTGGTTTTATAATGACTAACATGTCAGAAAAAGAAGTACAACACAAAAAACTGTCCAACTCCAGAACAAGAGCCTATGGTGATGTAAGAGGCTATTCACTCCCAGCTGAAGGACTATATAATGTTTTTGCCTGAATTTCATGAGGCTCCAATGAGCCCATTTCTCCAGTCTGTCCAGGTCCCTCCTTACAGCAATTCTTCAGATGAATGTTTCTTCTGCAGTTTGGTGTCATCTACAAACCTGCAACATGTGATACATTGCAATCAATACTGGCCCTTGGATCCTGAGGAAACCCTCCAGCAGCTTGGATTTTGTACAGTCCAACCAAGTTACAACCCATCTTATTATCCTCCCATCAGACCATAGCTCATCATTTTTACTGAGAATGCTGTGAGGAAAAACATCATGGTTTTACCCCTGTCCACAGATGCAGTTTTCACATCATAGAAAGCAATTAAGGTTGGTCAGGCATGATTTAAGCTTAGTAAACCCAAGCTGGTTGTTCTCAGTTGTGTTCTTATTTTTGTGAGAGCAGAAATAACATCCATGAGGATATGCTCTGGAACTTTCTCTAGGACTTACGATAGACTGATGAGCCAGGTGACCCCTGAATCTCCTTTTTGCTCTTCCTGAACACAGGCATGACATTTTCCTTTTTCAGTCATCAGAAACATCGCACGTTCGACACAATCGCCCAAAAATTAACAGTAATATTGGTTCCTTGAATGTATATGTTCCCCTGCTCTTCCTCTACTGTGAGGACTGTTTTGAAAGCTGGCAAGTCAAACTTTACAGCCAAATAATCAAAGCAGAAAAGGCAACGAATTGTTGCCTTTTCCATGAGCTTTGTCACTAGGTCTGCCCCACTAAGTACTGAGTCCATATTTTCTTCTGATGTCAATGTATTTACTTTTGCCTTTTGTATCTTCACAAGTTTCAACTCCAGCTCATCTTTTCCAATTTATTTCTGGTACACTTGGAGCATTTCAATAAACCTCATGTGATACATCATGCATTTTAAGCAATTTTCATGTTCTCTAACTTCAACCATCCAGAATTCTGCCTCTTGGCCAGTTAATCTACTGATTATTGATCAGTACCTACTGTCTGAATTAATCCAAACCAGCTACACAACACAGAAGGAAAGAAATTCTACCCAAATTTAGCTTCAATCTACCTATATAAGTGGTCATTTTTAATGTAGTCTACATATACTTTCAATTACAATTGTTTTCCTGTACTTCAAAGTTTACCTAGAAAAATATTTAAATTAGGGATGTGTTCCATCTTGAAATAAAATCATTCAATATCCTTTTTGGGGTGAACTGAGTTGCTCTCTATATAGAAATATATATATATATATAGAAACATAGCTACCATGGGCTGTTTTAAAGAGGAACTAAATTGCACTCAAGATGTCATTCTGAACATTTTTTCCTTGCTTTAGAAAATGTATGTGCAACACATAGGAAACAGTGTAAATTATTATAATAAAAGCATACCCTTGTGGAATTAAATCTCACAAAACCTTTCTTACCATAGATAACTGTACATTATTAGAAATTCATAGATGTTAAGTGAGGTGCAGAACAGTTGTATCACTTCTTAATGCAAAGTGATCATACTGAAAATATTGTCATACTGAAAATATTAGGAAAAAGTAATTAAAAATATTAAAAAGTCTTCCAATAAAGGCTAGAACGTTAAAAAAACCAAAGAAATTTATTTCCTACTTCCCAAAAGGGTTCAAGTACATGAAAATGTCATATCAGTAGGCAGAAATTAACACTACTTACTATGCCTTACACTTAACATGAAAAGCTGTCAATATATTTTACTTTGAAGTATTAGTATAGGATTAGGATGTGTACTCTAACTGCAAGTGGCCAGCAGAGAAATTCTATGGCAGAAGGGAATTCCAGCTGTGGACATCTTGCATCTGTCACCTCCCCAGATGAGCAAACTAAGCTTGCTGAAGAAAAGGCACTGTAACTGCACTCTACATTACACTGTCCCTTACAGATTATATACCAGCAGCATAAATTAAAACAGTTTATAGGATGCTTCAACTAGTGCCTTTGTCAAGAAAATTTTAAAAAATAGCCTAGAGCTGCAAGCACTCCTTAGTACCTCATCCATGAATACTCATACAAACTGAAATTGAAGAAAATAAAATAATCTACCTGTAAAGTTTTGGAAACATGGCTATGTCCTGGATCCCTACTGCAGTGACTGTGAAAACACCTAAAATCATTTGTATTTGTATTGCAAACACAAAAATGTATTTGCTCTTTAAAACATTTCCAAACTTCACAAGACAGCAGACCTTTCAGATAACATCATTCTTCATTCCCTTTCGTTTACTTCCCCACTCAGTTCTACTATAACATTACTATTTAAAAAGAGTAATGTCATGTCAATGTCAAAAATTTACAAAGAAGCATTAATTCTACTGAATTACCAAACCTCTAAAATGAGGAATGTTAGGTAAGAGGGGAAACATGGTGGTGATCACAACAAATTTATAGGGTGGTCTGTGGAATTAGACACTAGCCATCTAGTGGCTAAGAATTTTACAAGAACTCTAAAAGTATTGCTTTAAGTTACAGTCACTTCAGCCTTCTGAAGGTTTTTCCTTACCTTCTCCTTTTAATGTGTTTGTCAGATTTCCCTTACTAGTCTGCCTGGTTCCCTCATAAACTCCACCAATCCACCCAGTACAGTTACCATATCTTGATCCTATCTATGGGCAGATAACATTACCTTGGTAGATTTTACACTAGATCTTGCTGGTCATTTTTTGCATTTAGTCTGACATTTTAGAAAATTAATAGAACATACACTTGACCAATATTCAGAAAACTACTTCTGGAGTAAAGAGAAGTGAGAGGTTTATCCATAGAGTTTAGCTACAGAACTTCAATCTGGGATCATACTGAACTCCTAGGGAAGATTTATTACACAGACTTTGTGAATTGCCTTGCCCTTAATTGCCCATCAGATGTCCTGGATATTGTTATATTGCTACCTTTACATATTATAAATATTTCCAACTAGAGAAGAAATCTACAGTTCAATAGATATATAGAGAGAGAGCTCAATAGATAAAATGTTGTCTGAACTGTGATTGAAACCATTTATCAAAACCAAGAATAAAAATAAGTCCAAGAAGGATGGAAGATAACGAAATGAAGGAAGGCTAAGAGAAGCTCACACATTTGAAAGGGCAAACAGAGTCAAGGCAGCAATCAGCTATCACTAACACCAATGTTGTCCTGATTATCAGTTTGCATTCCATACTGAAAGGCAGAAAGAGGAAATATTAAATATGTCCTCAAATAATTAGGTTACCTACTCTAACAGGAGTAAGAAGGTAATTGGGAAATCTGGGAATGCTGGTCTCTGCTTAGGAGACAGTACGGTACAAACCCCTTCATTAATTAAAAACAGTATAATTAAAATTATAAATAAATATGGACTAACTGGATGCCCCATTGAATGATATAATAAATACTTCCATTTTATTATCTGCACTTGTTGTCTGAAATAAATACCTTGGAACTTTATGAGCTCAGAACTCCAGTACTGCAAGCCTCACATAATACAATCTCCTTACAAAAGAATATGAGAAAGCTCCCTTTACTTGAAACAATGCTAGATGCAACAATAAAGAAGTAGTCCCCTTATTCTTGTTAAGTTGATCCATTTGTTATTCAAATTATAACATGGAGAAACTTTAAAACTGTTAACTAAAGCTTCACAAAGTATTTCAACATTTTAAACACTTCCTGCTCTACAAGGCCTTCCAAGTGTGATCTGGTTTTGCAAAGGAAGCTGAACGAATCAGAGGGCTCTGCGCAAGGACAGAAGAGGATCTGTGTGGTTTTCAGCACGCACTGAGGCCATCAGGCTAAACGGTGGCTTTGCTGCAAGCAAGACACTGCTCTGAGAAACAGATGAGGAAACAGATTGCAACTCCCAGACTGACAATCTGCTTGCTGTGTTTCTCACACTTTAGAGGAGAAATGACTTGGGCCAGGCCTACATGGCGTAGCTGCGCTAAGTACGGCTTAGCAAAGAACGGTGCGAAGAACGGAGCCATTCCCTGCCACAGTGCCAAGAGTGGAAGGGGAAAATACCAGCTCCAGGCAGGCTGCTCCACCCTCTCATGCTGTGTAATGGCAGCAGCCAACAAAGAGCAAAAAAGGGCCACTTCAACCTTCCCTACTACTCTGTGCCAGTTCATATTAATTAATATTCAATCCCACAGTCCCGTTAAAAATCCAAAGCTCTTTTAACAGTTTAAAAATGCGAAACATTAGCACATAAGCAAAAACTATCCATTCCTGCTAGTAACATAGCACAAACAGGCATGTGCATGGCTACATGTGGCAAAATGAAGTAAGGTCTCCGAGATACATTAAAACCTTCAAAATCATTTTTCCTAAACTCTTTGAAAGAAACAAAGGCTGTCTCTATCCAACAATGAAAAACTGGTTGGTCAATTAAAACATGTCATGTATACAGAGATAATAAAATTAAGTAAATTTAAAATACCACGTTTGTTAGAAACACTTTGCTCTTTCTATACGTTAAATCCTTTAATATGCATTTAAGAACTTGGGATACAGATCTCTGATAACAGAATGTTATGATAACAGAATGATACATGTTATTCTGTTCTCTCAACTGTGGGATTTTACTGTCAAGTTTTTGTGTTTACACTGAATATAAGTGCAGGAATAATATAAGAGCCAGTGAAATCACATAAAAATATGTGAAAATTCTATTTGCAATCTAGGAAAAAAAAAAATATCCTTAATTCTAAACCTAAAACACTTTTTTTTTTTTTTAAGATGAAACATGTTTAATATATTAATGTATGACAATTCCAGGCAGTGGAATCCACAAAGAAACAGAAAAAATAAATTTAGACTTAAGTCTTCTAAACTTCGACTGTTTCATGACGTGTCTCAAAATAGCCTTGCTTCATAGTAAAAGAAGAGACCCTGCCCTGCACTAATGTTTGGGGTTGGAGACCACAGGCAAAACATGTAACACAGCTTTAGATGTCCTACTGTATCACATCTGGAATTTAGATGTGTCTCCAGAATTCCTGGTTCTTTGTCAAAATCCACCAGTCCATTCAGAAATCACCTGGGCTCCTAAAATACCAGTAAGTACCCAAGTTTAAGCAACTAAATCACATCAGTGTTTACTGAGGTACTTGCTCTAATATGTTGCAATGCCTCATGCTGATCTTTGCACCTGAGGAATTCAGAACTCACCTTCACTATATTGAGCCACAATCTTTATAAAAAAAAAGCAAACTGTGGAGATTGAGGCAGGAGGCACTGCCCAGAGCAGCCTTCCAAAGCTTCTCCTGAGCTGAAATGAGTTACAGAGTCCACACAGTAAAACATCACTGATTTGTTGTCATTGTTTTAGATAAACCAATTTGGGCATGAGGTATTAGGCAGCAAGTATTACCGATATCTGGGTGTATATGAGGTCTTAATTAAGCATACATCATTTTTATGCACTTTGCAGGTACTCTAAGCACGAGTTTAAATTCTTGCAGGAATTCATTCATACATTTCTATGTGTGCTTAAATAGCCTCCCAGAACAGAGCTGTTTTCCTGAACTGTTGTCATAATTTAATGGCTTAGGAGTTAGAAGTCAGGCCTTTAAAAATTATATAATTTACTATGCAATTAGCATCAACAAATAGGTCCAACTATAGAATACCCATACAAAAGTTTGCCCTATTTTCCCCCCAAGTACCATAAAACACACTAACAGTTAAGAAAAAAAAGCTGTTATAAAAATGTAAATAGGACATCAGAGCTCAGATCATTTGTTAATTGGTTCATATAACAATCAATGTGTATTTGTCAGTTTATGAATATTAAGTTTCATTCACAGGGCCCATAATTACTGTAAAGCAAATTTCCACCAAAAAAAAGGTATCTAGCCATAGAGAGTTCAGCCACATCAACTGAGCTGTCTCCAGCACTTTGAAGAAATCCAAAAGGACAGTGTAGTCCTACTACCTAGACCAACACATCAGGCACAGTATTAGTCCATATGCATGCTGAAAGAGTTGGACTTTTTTCAACCTAACACTAGAAACAGCACGGCCAAAAGGAGAGAGGAAGAGCAACATGGACCTTTCTCACTACAGTGGGACACTTACAGTCCTGGGACACCATTTTAGAAATGGAGCAATAATTATGATCAACAAAACAGCAGGAGTTACTGTCAAAATGACTCAAAAAAATAAAATAGAATTAATAAAATTATGTCCCTATATTTTTCTCTGTTGCTTTTTTAAAAAACAACTTTCAAAAAATTTTATTCTAATAAACTGTATGCAAAAATACCAATATAGGTCTACTAGTAAACTTATTTAGGTTTTCTATTTAAATAAAAATCTTTGGATCCCCCTCTAATTCAAACTTTAACACTGTACAAGTATGCTCTTCTACAACCTTGCTATTTTCAGTAAGTGTTGATTTCCCAAACAGGATCAGGATGTTCATATGACTCTCATACTGTTTCTATGTTTTCGGTACCAAGATAGATCCAACCTTAATCTTGCATGCTATTCTGTACTTATTCCATAATTAATGACATCAGTTAGATCATGGAACATCTCAAGAAGAAAAAAAACAAAGCTATGTCAAAATACCTATCGCATAAATTCTTTCTTGAAAAACATTTACTATATGCATAGTGGTTTCTGCTTTGAGCATTACTGCTGAACCCTCTAAATAGTCTTATGTCCCATAGTGTGTTAGATTGTGAACATTTAAGCATCAAACCATTACTGAATTCTTTCTAAATTAGAAATGTTTCATCATGCAGCTGGACACACGATACAGCTGAAAGTTCGCTCTTGATTTTTGAAGTTGTGTTTACAGAAGCTGTAGACATTCTTGTTAACATTAGTAAGAAATGCCATAAATTAAACAGTATATGTTTTACAGTGCTTTACTTCTCTTCAAGCTAAGTGCACTTCCAGGAAATAAAAGAAACCAGTTGACTTTACAACCTAAAATTCCACAATCCTGAGTAACAAACAAGGACTGTGATGACCTATCTGTATAAACAAAACACATGGTTCACGTGTCCTGTGTACACAACATACAACAACACTGTTTAATAAAGGGATGCACAAGGAAATACACCCCCTCTGGATATACAGAATTCACGATATACAACATGAAATTAACAGTGAATACAACATGAAATTAACAGCAAGAATACAGCACGTGGCATGGCAACACACCCCGGAGAAAGCCACTACACAAACCATGCATTAGAACTAGATTATAAATGGCTAGTCGTTGTACCTAAGTGAACTTACTTCTGTACTTAGAAAAGTGGGTATCATATTTCAAATTCAACTGACTATCTGGCACATTTCTTCCTAAGCAGCCTATTCGAGCACAGTACAAAAAGCAATCACATGGTGTGTTTTGATTTTGGTCAATGGGCTAGTAATTCAACAGTGGTGCAATAGCTAATTGAACTGTGGCACCACAGAACTTTGGTAAACTATGAATACCTGAACTGTTGTTGTTTACAGCACTAAACCTTGTTTTAGAATAGTAAGATTTTATAATAGAGTTTAAACAGTATAATTTGGAGAGTTAACATTAAATTTTCCCTGATAGGGAACTTGTAAATAATATAAATACCTTGACAAGAAGGCACTGGCAACAGAATCACAAATACATTTTCATTTAATCAATTTCCATTGTGCTAGGCCTTTTCTTTCTTTAACGAACAAAAAGCCAAACCAAACCCCCAATTTATTCAAGTTCTAGGTCAACTGTGTTTCATTTCGTCTTCCTTTGCTATGCCTAGTTTAGTGTTGAACACTAGCAGTGGATTGTGTTCTGCAGACCTTCTCTGCTCTGAATACAGTCAAATGCCGTAAATGATTGTGACAATGCTCTGACTCAAGAGCATGATGAAACTTACGATCAAAGCTATGCTGTAGATCGCAGGAGACACAACTAATGACTGAAGTTCAGCCCTATCACCAACATGGCCAGTAACCCAGTTTCACTCCAATAAATCCAGGCACCTTGAAAGTAATGCTGCTCTTACCTAATGTTCCCTAAGTTTTACACCTCCTCTGCCTCGATGATCTCCTACAAGAAAGATTCCCTTCCTTTGTTTTGTAGGCTTATTATGATGGGCATACCTAATTTCTTCTGCAAGCGAGGGTAGCAGCTATGGGTGAGGGTATGGGGTGAAGCTATGTCTTTTTACACAGAATTCCACGATGCAATGCCTTGTCTGTGATAAACACTTCCATCTGTGATTAAAGTAGCAATTTGAAGATGGAAATATCAAATGAAGGGTAATTAATACATTGTATGTATTAGCTCAGCAGCCAAAACATAAGTTCGGCACCACAGCTAGTAACAGAATGAACAAGGATCCTGCAGACGCATTGAAGGCAGGAGATTCAGTACCACTATATTAATAAAATGACTGCCTGTGACTTTAAACCCTGGCACGCTTGTACTTGGCGAGAGAGTGAACGATTTATTGTTACTATGAAGGATGCAGGAATGGGAATGAAGATGAGAGGGGTGATGATAATGATTATAGGGAAGAACAGGTTAATATCCCCAACGTTTGATGGGGAATGATGTCCCTACCTCAATAAGCTGGATAAGGGAATAGCTCCAGATCCACTGCCCAGGATCCCTCCTTTCCTCCCAGAGAGGAGTTTCTCCACCAGAGCCACATTCCCAGTGCGAGCGGCTTCCAGCAGTTCCTGGTCCTTCCCCATGGTCGGGAACCAAGCAGCCCCCCACCGGAGAGCTGCACCCCGGGTCACAGCGGCCCCCTCCCCGCACAGAACGGTCTCCCCTGCCCAGACCCTGCCTCAGAGCAGAGCACAGCACAGATTCCTGCAGTCCCTTCCAGACCAGCAGGAGCAGCAGCAGGAGGGAGGAGGAGAATCACCTCCTCCTAGTTTCACTGGATCATTTCTGGGTGGAGTGTGGAAGAAGGGGGGAGGGAGGGAGGACGAGGCCAATAAAGAACCTCCCCCCCCCTCACTCCCATGCACGCACAGCCCCGGCCGGGAGGATGGTTCGGGGAGCGGGCAGCCCCGGCCCCTGCGGCCGGACGGGCCGGCGGGGATAGCGACCCTCACAGACAGACGGACGGACGGACGGACGGAAGCGGGGAGGAGCGGGCCCAGGGAGGGAGAAGGAGGAGGCGCAGCCCTGCCGTGCCAGGCCCGTTGCTGAGGAGACGCGGCTGGCGCGCTCCCAGTGGCTGCCCGGGCGCGGCGCCCCCTCGGCCCGCCCCGGCCTCCGCCGGCCCCGGCCCGGCCCGCCCCGCGCTCACTG
>JAOTQP010000870.1:45526612-45592663 GCA_026413545.1 Cichladusa arquata
GAGCAGGGGGGCTGAGGGCGCCGAGGGCGGGCTCCTGCTGCGGCTGCGGCGGGCGCTGAGGGACGCGCGGCTGCCCGCGGCCGGCAGGTGCGGGCGGGGCTCGGGCCCGTGCCAGTGCCACAGTGCGCGGCGGGCGCCCTGCCCGTGCGGGGACAGCGCCGGGAGCGCAGCGGGCAGAGAGCCAAACCGGCCCGCCCAGCGCAGGAGCGAGCCGGGGCTGCCCGCGCCTGCCGCACGCCAGGGTCGCGGCTTCTCCGCGCTTCCAAGGATAGGAGGTATAACAATATATTCGGTACCGAATCCAAGCCCTTCTGGAGCATCTCGTTCTGGTACAGAGACCTTTTTTAAATTGTGTGACTTTTCCAGACACTGAAATTAATAATTCCTCATGGATTTTGGGTTCTTTCAAGCAATGCTGAGAATACTCAGTGCTGGCCAGCTCCTAGGCACATCCTTGACAAATGCACAGTTTGATACTGTGCATATGTGAGAATTAAATTATAGCCCCGTGTTCCTGTTTTAGTTTAGAAATTGGTTTAGGTAGGACCATAGGCCAGTAAGTAATGATCCCTCACCGTTCCCCCATTGGGATCAGTGGCACTCTCCTGTTCTGTTCACAAGCCATGGGAGCAATGGCAAAATAACATTGCAAAAGAACATTGTGTTAGGCAGGATTCTAATGTTAGGTTTTCGGAGAGCGTTTATCACACAAAACCTATGGTACATTTAAGGCAGTGGAAAGATCCTTGTTGATTTCAAAATGATTTGTTTTAGTCCATGTCAGTAACAGTTCTACGGATGTTTTTGTGTTTCTATTAGCTAATTAAGCAATTTTAGTATCTTAAAAATGGATAGAAATTTCATTCTGGGGTCTGATTTTCTCTTACGAAAGAAAAAAACAATCCTTACGGAGACCTGTCATTTCAGTAAAGTCATCCACAGAAACAAAACAGTATATTTTAGCTAGAAAATGTAATTTGCATAATTTGTCATTTTCAGGATGTAAAATGATATCTTCTCCAATATTTTCAGCCAGACACAGAATTGAACACATGCATAAAATTATTAAGGACTCTGTCACTACAGCTTTTCTTATTGAAAGAGTCTGATATAAATAGCAATTTTAAGGCCTGATTCTGTGATCACGAGGGTTTCATTGTGGTTTAAATATGTAAATGTGTAATCACATGAATGGGGATGTATAGTTTAAGTCCTTAGTCACAGCAGAGTTGCAGTGGAAAATTTTAATTTAAAGCCAGACTAAAAAGTTGTATCTTGTTGCCAGCCACTTGGGCATTAACTAGTTCCAAAGAAGTTAGCCATAAACTCAGAGCACCCCTTCATTCTGAATTCTTGTTAAGGTTGCCACAATATCCCTGTATTCCTGCCTTGGTTTTGATTTTGTACGCAATCACATGCATTGCCTGATAAACACCTTGTCACATGTATCCTCTGCGTGTTCTGCATGAAGAGATTCCTTCAAGTTTGCTGAGAGCCTCTGAAGAGGCAGAGTGTGTACATAAACCTGCACATTTTTTGAAAAATTAGATTAGAAGCAGATATTAAGCAAAATCTCAGGTTTTCAAGAATTGGTATTGTTTATGTGGATGGATCAGCAGATGGCAAATATGACTCAGTATAAATGTTACATAATTCTTCTAGGGAAAATAAAATCTCAAGACTGTGCTCTAATTGAAATGATCGTCCAGAAAGCTGCTGAAGAACAGTATGGAGAATCAGCACAGAAATATCAATGGAGCAGGTGCATGCAGTAGCCAGCAAATCCAGAAAGATTTTATGAATGTAGCAAGGCTCAAAACCCCAGTAAAACCATAGCCTAGTGCCCAAAAAAAACCTGTGAAGGCCAAATAGATTTAGTTTCATTAACAAATGGGGTAGAAAAAATAATTCTGTCAATTTGAAAGGTAAAAAGGAATGTAAGCAATTTAATGGAAGGGTTAAATGTGGATAAATTCTAAGAAGAAGAATTGAGAACATGGGCTGGTCTGTTTCCAGAGATGAAATCGACAGTGGACGGTAGTAAGAAAAACAAAGTATCTGGACTGAGTTGAATATAAATGGTCAAACCCATTCATTAGATTAAGTTGACTCTTTCGTGTATTTAAATGTCTTATGTTTCTTTCTTCTGTAATATCAGGACAACAGTGTGGAGTGTTAAAGATTGTGTATGTATGATAAATAAGTGAATTAGACATAGAATGTAGAAACATAATTGTATAATTTGCAGTAGTTACAGATGAGATAAATAATTTGTAAAACAGCAGAGATTTCTTTCAAAACATTGTATGCTTTTTGAGCAGTGATGTTCCATGTCACAGCAGAATTTTGATTCTATGATTTTAGTATTTGTGAAGACATTTTAAGTTATGACCACTTCAGCTGTCAGTGTCTAAGCGGCATCACACCTTCAATCTCAAAATTTCCCTCAACACAACATATGCTTTACCTTCTGTTTTCTTCCATTTTCTAAAATACCAGAGAGCACACTTAGCCTCCCTAGAAATTCTTTAGCTGGTTTGTCGTGTGAAAGGCCTAGAAGTGACTGTAAAAAGCAGGGAGTTTCCTTACTGTTTTTACAATACAACTATCACTCGGCTTTGTTCTCATATCAGGGTGACAACTTCTTCATTTCTTCCTCCTGCAGCCTCTCTGAATTAAAGGTAAATTAAATGAGTGCTTTCAAACATTCTATGACTTTTCCCTCTCTATTTTCAAGCAGAAACATAGAAGGGAATATAAAAAACAGCTGCAAGTATTGAAGAAAACACTAAATCCGTGATATTAAAAAATAGTTGTGTAGAATAGCAAACATATTCACATCATATTTCAGGGCAATGTATTATCAATTCTCTCACGTAAAGATATTGGGAAGGCCTAAGATCCCGATTACAAATTCTGAGGGTTCTTCTGAGACAAAGCACAAAATGCTGGAATAAACCATCAGCTCTTTTTGACAGCAGAAAATAAATTAGCATTAAATAGGCCTGATTAGTATTCTAATTTTTGTGATAGCTGCCCAAGAGAAAGCAGTATTTTTCATGCATCTGGGTGGCAAGTGTTTTTCAGTCTTGATATTGTCTTTTGCTCTTTTGAGTGTATATCTGTAGAGTGTATATATATATATATATCTATAAAAAATCTATGTATAAAAAAGAAACTGAGTTTCAAGCCATGAGCTCTTGAGGCCAGGTGTGAATGCCATCATGTCCTGGTTCCCTGCCAAGATGGAACCCGGATGCAGGTCAGCCCTCCTCAGGGATAGGCTCAGCAGGTAGATGGCACAGTGGACACGGCCTCGGTTTGGAAAACTGGGACACACCATAATACTCACATGACACTTAGTTTAGCTCTCACCACTGAAATATGCAGAAGGACTTGCATCCTCCCCCACTGCAAAAGAAAATTATAGAAACTGAAGGTACTAAAACTAACTCATGAGGGATATAAAAACACCAAGAGTTCTGTGGTCTTAAAAGACTGCACAGATTCTTGGACTCACCCGATTAAGTAGAAGCTGAAGTAATGTGAGGAAAAAGCAGTTTTTGATAACTTACCCATAGCAATCCAGTCTCTGACCAAACAATTCTGACTAGATCCCATTTTCTATAAACACTCACTTCCTTTCAAGCATGTTGGAAATTTTCAGGGGAAATGAATGGAAAAGCAGTCCCTTAGTGATGTTGCACAACAGTAAGACACTGTCTCAGCATTTGCAGTGACCCCACAGCATCATTCTTACAGGGCTCTGAACACATTAAAGAAGAGCAAGAAATTAAACTGTGGTTCTGCCTTGCAGCCATTAACCTACAGAGTCATCTGAATATACCATGGGAAGTGTGCTGCATTCCCCACGGGGCTGGAATGTCCCACTGCTGGAAAGTGTCAAGGACACACAGACTGCAGGTTGTGTCAGCGCCGGAGAGCCAAACCTCCAGAATATGGGCATGGGGTAGTACTGACAGAAAGTCAAATCTGTCTGCTGTGACATTTCCAGTGCAATTGTGATTTTGCTCTGATGGCAGGTGCTAAGGTTAACTGGGATATCTATACATATCTTTACATGTATTTCCTGTGTGACAGCAGGTGGGATTAGCAGTATGATTATTCATCCAATCCTTCTGCTCTGTGTTCGGTTTACATCAGTGTGCTATGCCTGAGACTATTTTTCATGCATTAGAGAGAAATGCACAATCAAAAGTGGATACAAGCTGGTAAGAGCAGCATGCTGATTAGATGCCCCAATCCAGTGTGTGCTGACAGATACAGTACAGTATTAAAGCTCTGCCTGTACTGCTTAATGCACAGCTTATTGCATAAAAAAGAATTTGTTTCTACCTTTGATATATTGCAACCTCTTTCGGACTATGAAATATTTTCCTCTTCTTATCTTCCCTTGAGGATATGTACAACATTGCCTACACATCAGATTTTGACTGCCTGAAAGAAGGATCATAGAGAAGTCTCAGCTGAAACATGCAAGTGACAAGGGACTGCAACTGCAAGTACAGACAGCTGGTAGAATTGTGTGCAAGTGTTATCCTTGCTCTCCATCAATAACATCCAGGAAAGCACTGTAAGACAATAGCATAGCTACAAGTGTTCTGTCAGGGGGTCTGTTCTGGTTTTGTCTCTTCTAATAGAGAATGTACTCTAATTCTAATGAATACATAGTGGTAAATCACTCCTCAGAATTGACATAAATGGTTAAATGAACATTCATACATCGTGCTGTCTTTAGGTACGTTTGTATTTCTGCATATATGACCAACAAGGAAAATATATTTGAAATTTCAAAGGAGAAATACATGACAGATTTTTGATTAATGTCGTGATGGGAACTAACCTGGAACCAAATGGACATAGCACTCTCTTTTCTCAGTACAGCATTGTCAAATGTATAGTCTTCCACTGATTATCTTACTAGGTTTAATTTACCAAATCCTTGCAAGTTTTAGCTTTGATGCTTATTCTTAACACAAGTGATGCAGATAGCTAACTTGGCAATGGATTCTTGGTCTGGCCAGGTTTTTTTTCTAGTGGATATAATTATTTGTGGTGAAAAAGTAGTTGACATTTCAACTACCAGGGCCTTTCTTTACAGGCCAAGTCCAAGGTGTTAACTGAAGTTACAGTCCCATAAGCAAAGGCTTTGTTGAAACAAATCAATAAATAAAAGTAACTTACCTGGAGCAGATTCAGTTCCCCAAAGAGTTTGAAGGACCTCAGATCTAACACTCACAAAATTAAAATGATGACGTGTGAGCTGTTGTTTCAATTGGCCTTGGTAATGGATGAGTGGAAGGTGGCAAATGTCATTCTAATAACTCCTGAGGGGCTTGAAGGGGACCTGGAGAACTACTGAGTTAATTTTTATGCTTGGAAGATTGGTAGACACATATAACAGTGAAGATTCAGTACAGCTTTTGGAGAAGCAAGTCATGTCTCATGTTTCTAAAGGAGATCTTTGGAGGAGTCAAAGAGCATATAGAAAATTGCAAGTCAATCAATAGGTTGTATTTGGCTTTCCAAAAAGCTTTTGACAAAGTCCTTGGAGAATACTTTTAAGGAAATCAAATTGTTATTAAGAGGGATGATTCTCTTGTGAGTGGTTAAAGGAAGGAAAGTGAAAGGGAAAAATGGCCAGTTTCCCCACTGGTGAGAGGCTGTCAGCACAGCTATGTAGAGGTCTCTCCTATGACCTGCAGTGTCCAGCAGGCTCATAAAGAGCCTCTGAAGAGAGTAAAAAGTGAAATAAAATAGCAAAACAACAGGTTTCAGGATAGCTTGGACTAAAACTGAGTACGATAGAGTACATTGTTGTACTAGATAATAAAACAGAAGGTGGAACTCAACATTGACAAAAGAAAGGAATAATTCTTTAGTGGAGGGATATTTTGGATTCCCCTTTTACAATTCCAAAACTGCTGTTACATCTCCATACGTGTCTATAAAAATGGCCATTTAATGCTATATGGTAATCAAAATGCAAACACAATTATTGGGAATTATTAGGAAAGGAAATGAGCATCAGTATGTCAGTGTATAAAACCACTGAGTTTGTCCTGTCTCAAAAACATTGCACCAGAACTAAGCAAGATACAGTAAAGGCGAAGAGCTATAATGAGATATATGGTATGTACTGTCTTTGTAAAGCCTAAATAGACTAGGCCACTTCAGCTTTAAAAAAATTATAACCATAGGGAGATATAAATAGAAGTATATAAAACAAGGGACATGGATAAAGTAAATATAAACCAATTATTTTTCCTAAAGAAGAACTTAGGAATCACAGTGGTCAGGTTAATATATTGTTTTCATTCAAATATTTTAATTTAGAATAGGCTTGGGTTTGCTTTGTATTCCACTTGGGAACACATGCTTTTATTCTGAGAAATGACATTTTAACATGGACCTGTATGCATGCACACCCATAGCAAGATAGCACAAATAACAGGTATGTAAGCTTTGCTCATCATCTTGCTAATCTGTTTTATCTCGGGTTACTGCCGTGTGTATGAGTGTAGTTTAGTGGAGTCTTCATATGTAAATACACAGCATAGTGTTTACTGTGGTTTTGAACAGTACATATACAACCAGACAGTTATTCTGATGTTAAGGGTACTTCTGCTGTCTGTCAAAAAAACCAAGTAATATCAAATTTGTCAGAAATGGTGATTTTGTGAAGCTGGTACTTTGCTCCTAGCACAAAATTAGGGCCCAAACATATTTTATTCAGTTAGCCCAGCAGTAAAAAAGGTTCTTCATTCTTAATTACTTCTTCAAGCCCCACAAAACAACATTCTAGAGTGTTTATTAAAATCAGACAGCTAGTCCTGCACTGCCTAGGGAAGAAAGTTATTGCTTTTTGCATGAGGACATTGTTATGCAGTGCATTTCTTAATCTCAATTACCTCTTGTGTAACTGGATTACAGAGGAAAATATTAACATGAGTAATTTGTTCACTGATGTGCAACTCCCTCATTTTGAGCCTTCTAACCATACAGTAGGTCTTTGTCTAAAAAAATAATTGGTAAAGTCTATGGCTAAACCAGCCAATTAATTTGATTTACACTTGTTCATCTGAACTGAAGGTGACTATCAACCTCAGGCAAAAAGCCTTGATTTTATTTCAGCAGCTAAGTAAAAGCTAAGATCTCAAAGGAAGAACCATGCACAAAAAATTATTCCATGTAAGATTAATGTTTCAAGAACATGATAGCATACTGACCTACCCCAGAGCATCAGTAGCAAAGGTAGCAGGGAGGATTGCAGGAACACCAGCATATCCATGACACTCTTCTAACTGGAGCTGACTCAGAAAAACAGATCTAGGAATTAATCTTTGCCTGCTTTCATATCAGAAGAAAACTGGTGCAGCTATTTGTGATAGAAGTTCTATTTCCATATTCTATTGAGAGAATAGAAATACAGAGACACACTCTGCTATGGATATGCAAATAGGCTGGCATAATCCTTGAAAAATATGCAATAATTAATGCAAAGTAATTTTTAATCAAATAATTAAGTGTAACAAATTGGAGCTAAAAAGATCCACCTCCAATAAGGCTGGGTGAATAACTAAAGAAGGATGAATAATCCAAGTAGGAAAATACTGAAGTCACATAAATCTGATAACTGCTGTTTTCTTACATTTGTTTCCTCTTTTCACACCTC
Source organism: Cichladusa arquata (assembly GCA_026413545.1). Lineage (NCBI taxonomy): Eukaryota > Metazoa > Chordata > Aves > Passeriformes > Muscicapidae > Cichladusa > Cichladusa arquata. Next base: position 45,534,309 of record JAOTQP010000870.1, read on the forward strand.
TGGACCTACCACACACTGTAGTTTTCTGAAAATAGACTTTGTAATGGAAAATTAATGAGTTTCTGTGACACTACTATTTTATCATATCATTCCTTTTTATATTGAAGATACAGTAAAACATTTTTAAATTTGGACATCAAAATATGGAACTGCCCAGTTTTATTTTGATGTTAGTGTTTCTATTAATAGTTACTAAACTATTAACAGTAAACTATTGCTTTTCTCAGCAATATCCCAATGAAGGCAGTACCCTGCATTATCCCAATCCCTTTTCATAGAAACTTCCAGGTTGGAGAAGACCTTCATGGAGCCCAACCCCCATCACTGCCAAGTCCACCACTGCACTGTGTCCATTAAGTGTTACATCTACACGTCTTTAAAATACCTTCAGGGATGGTGACTCCACCACTTTCCTGGCTAGACTGTTCAGTGCTTGACAACCCTTTTGGTCCAGAAATTCTTCCTAATGTCCAACCTAAACCTCCTCTAGGGCGACTTGAGGTGGTTTCCTCTTGTTTTATCACTTGTTTCCTGTGAGGAGAGACTGAAAAATTTCACCACCACCACCACCATTTGAGCAGATTTTCTGTGGAAGCCAAGTCAATTTTCTTTTTCTGGTAGGATTGTTTTTACATCAAATCATATTTTCCAATTATTTTGAATGTTTTGATACATTTTGTAATGTACCTGATCTAACGCACATTGTGTATACAGTAACTAAACATTCATAGCACCTGATTTAATAAATATTCAGCTTGTCTGTTTATTGTGCATTTCTCTCTTGCTGCCATTTTAAAATTTCCTTCCATAGAAATGTTTAGTCTCTCTTTTATACTTCCTTTTATAATACAACCCTGTCTTTCTCACATCCCTGATAGGATGGTTGTAGTGAAAATGTACATCATGCCGAGGATGTGTTTGTGCTACAGCTCTGCCTTATCCTTTTTTTAGTTACACACAGCTTCAATTAAGTTCTCCTGGTAATCACCTCCAGTCTTTCAGGCTCACATTCTTCTGGCAGGCCCATTTCCAGCGGATATCAGGAATGGTAGAGTGGGTGAGACTGGATACTGAGTATCTGATACCTAAGTTTCCTGTTATTCATAAATCCCACTTGATGTAGGGTCTCCTGATTGACATAAGAAGTTTCCAAGGGTCTTTAAAGTGAAAGGACATTGGCAAAGTGGGAGATTATGACAGCGTTTGTCAATTAATATCCAGCTAACACATGCAGTATGATGTTGCTCCATATATGAGTTTTATCACCATATGGAGAAGAAAAAAATAAATCTGTTACTGCCTATACATTACTATTTGCTGCTAAGTAAAAATATTCCTTTTGATTCCAGCAGTTGTGGATTTAAATGCAGCCACACTGACATTAAGGATGGCAGCTATTCAGCCACATAAGAACACATTTTCATGAATAAGGTGCTCAGAATTTGATCTAGTATATTGTTTTCCCTATGCTTATTTCAAACACTCTTTTTCCTCCTTGACTTACAGTAGCTAAATAAGAGACATGTTTTGCATAATGAAAAGGCAAAAGAGATTAACTCTAGGTTGCCTTTGCCTGCTGAAGTATTTTCTCAAGTTCCATTTCAAGGAGTCTTTTAAATCTTCTTAACATTATGACTTTGAAGGAATTCTTTCCCGTTGCATAAGCTGAAAATGCTTCTGATAATAGCAGAGGAAGGTTAAGAACAGCATTCAGGTCATGACCCCTCTCAGATGTGTCTTCAGATGAGCTTGAGTTTGAAACTTGACTTGTAGTTTCCATGAGTTACACTGCCAGCTGTTAATGACTTGGAATGATTTAGGACCCAGTTAAAGCAAATAGCTCTGATACTGCTTTAAAGAATTTCTCAATGACTGCTTGCAACTTACCATATTTCTTACATTACTTCTGGATAGGAAATGAAATACTGGGGGTGACACAGTTTTTATAATTCTTTAAGAAAGCTGTGGTATAAATACTTTCATATTATATATATATATATATATATATATACACACACACACACACCCACCCCTACAAACTCAAAAAGTCTGTAAATAGATATTTTTTTTTGTGAATACTGCAGCAATAGCAAATCTCATATTTAGTAGGAAGTGATTTTTCAGGAGACTTCCTGCTATCATCCTGCTAAGTTTGAGCAGAGAATCCTCATTTCTACATCAAATGCAATTCAGGTAAGCAGCTGAGGTTTTGCTGGTGTTCAGTACACTATCATGTTCTGCAACATGTTCTAGTATGTGGCACTGCAGGATGACATCTTAAAAAACTCCCCATTGTACCTGTCCTGAGTTGCAGCCTCTTATTAGAAATAGAATTAAAAATAAGTGGAAGGAAAAAATGACATTAAGATTCCAGAGGAATGAAGAGACAGCTGCTTTCTATGCTACTTTCTCTATTTGACAAAAATAAAGCGACCCCATTCCTACAGTAAATTTTATATAAATTGCCTTTCTCTCTGCTTAGTCATTCTGCCGGTAAGTTTTTGAATAGCCAAACAGGATATAAAAAGAAATAACTCCAGATAACTTACCACACACTATAGTGTTAATATAAACTGTCATGTTAGATTACCATCTGGCAAAGGTGGGTAAGGTAACCATTTGTAAAGTATTACATTTGGTTATTCCCAAAGAAACATAGGAAACCTCTCTTTATGTTCCATTTATTAAAAATGAGGGGTTTTTCTAGTTACCAAGGAATACGAACAAATAAATTGCTGATATCAAGGTGGAGGTTTTCATCTACACAATGATAGAAAATCAGAAATATTTATTCTACACTTTTAAGAGCTAATGATGAAGCACAACAAATCTGGTAAAAATCTTATCAGAAAAGAGGCAATATGTAGAAAAATAAGTTTTTGTAATTTATTTAAAGCTAAAAGGGGGAAGAAAAAGGGGGGAAAAACTGACACTTGAGGCAGTTCATGTGATTTACTTATAGAGGAAAACATAAGGAAGGCAGTAGGAACACAGCCAAGCTGTCTGAGTTTGTAAACCAAACGCTGGTTTAGTCCTGTAACGAAGCGGAGCAGCCGAGGCTGGCGGCGCTGCCCGTGCCGCTCCGCGCCCTGCGCTGCGCCGCTCGGCTCCCTCCGCACGGCGGCTCCTGGGCGAGACAGCCACCGGCACGGGCTGCAGCGCGGCAATTCTCACCGCAAAGGCATCCCCAGCGCTCAAAAACCCCACCTCACTAGGACAATATCAGCACACCGACAGAAGTTGTTTCTGGCAGCTGCACCTTCCGTGGTAGTGGTGAAACGTGGTTTGCAGATTTGTTCCACAGATAAGTTTATAGAGGCTGCCTTTTTATTCAGCACTTAGACTACCTCTTCCGAAGCGCTCATTTGTCCATGTCTCTGTCAAATGTTTAAAATACTTACCAATTATCTAACTCAAACTAAATCATGGTGGTTTCAAACAGACTCTGTCCTAGGAAAACTGCATTAACCAGTTCATGCATTATGCTCCACACACTGCCATCTTACTCGCAAAGAAGATATGGCATAAGTACATCTTATTTTTACTCCCAAAACAATGCTCTCAGAGATTAAGACAACATTAAGATTTAATACTGAGATTACATGTCAGAAAGCTTTAGGAAATAAATATATTCCGCTTCCACTCATACTAAAATGAGTGATGGCAACAAAAAGAAAGGCAGGAGATAGTGAAGGAGTAATAAAATACAGATACTTTAATGCAACTGCTTAGGAGTGGCTTGGGCAATAGCAGACAAAGCCAAAAAATGACCTTTAAACAAAGTTATTATCTACCCATTTAATTAGGTGGCAATATGAAAGATTCATCTCTTTGGGACGCAGAAGTTACCCCTTATTTTGGGAGAGAATACAGGCTATCAAAAGTTTAGTTGATTTTTGAAAATTTAATTCCTGCAACTTGTTTCACCTAGTAAGTAGCACGACACATACTTGCAAGACTTTCTATAGTATTTGACAAGCTGAGAGTTGCAAAAAAATTCTTGAAATATTAAAGCGTTCAAAAATATCTTCATTAAACTCTAAAATCAGGACAATTTTAATTAAGTTTTTATATAATCATGCTAAAAATAGCAGCTGTTTACAGTTTTAGGTAAGTACACAGCTTTTACTTACCACCAATCTTAATGCTTTTTCCTAATTTTATTGAGAAGCTAAGCTTTGTTCCTCCAGCAAAGAGCACTATTCCTATGCAAGTTTTGCATCCCTTAACCCCGATTAGCATGATCTTTGTGCTGCTTGTGCTCTCAGGTTTCCTGTTGTTACTAAGATGAGGAGGGCACTGCCAGAGAAATCAGTGGAGTGAGCTGAGCAGGCTGCTTGGTGCTGCACCACCGGGAGCCACGGGTGAGCCTCAGCACGAGAGCTGTGCTTCAGCACTTCAAAGCCTGCCACTGGGTTCACAATGAGGCACAGGAAATGGGGCTGCTGCTCAGAAGCCAGTCAGCAGAAGTGAAGTGGCATGAGTTGGCATTAAAAAAAGATAAGGTTGTAATGCTGGGCTGTCAAATACCTCAGTTCCCTACTGGGAGGGGTGAATTAGTGGATTTCACAGCAAGTGCCCACAATTTCATTGCTACTTAACATATCAGCAGTAGAGAAAAAGGCATTCATTTATACCAACAGCTGAATTGGCATCTGATGTACTCTCTAAAATGTGCAGATGACAACAGTGAGCTGAAAATCCACTTGAAGCATTTTGTGATGAATGTTTTAAGAACTAGACCAATGCAGGCACATTATTTTATATAGAAACCATTGTGTCCACCATTACTTACCTGATATCTGGTCACTGCAGGGAGTTTTCTTCTGCAATACTTACATACATTTAGTACTCTTGGAATTGTAGATGCCTGATACAAGTCTTTATCCTTATTATCACATTTCCTTACATTTATTATAAAATTATTTTGAGTAAGGGTAACCATTATCATGGCAGACATGGGAAGTTTTCTGTAGGTAACAGTTATCCTTTAGAGATCACTTGTGATCCCAGATTAAGACTCCTAAATAATTTCCTAAGTGAGACAGTGTACAAACAGCATGGCTAATGGAACTGGGAAATAAAGAACTTAGGCAGAAGGGGCCTGAGCAGGTATGATCTCTACAAAACTCCCTCTTCACCAGGTCTTTTATAAGTAACACTGTAAGGGCACCAAATTTTGATTTTAAACTGGTGCTTACCAACAAAGTTGGAGTTGCAGTGAAAACTGGAACAACACATGCCAGAAAGAGTCAGTGACCAAGCCTGGGGAAAGGGCACGCCCTCAGGGCACAGGTGAGCTGATGTGAAAGCTTCATTGGACATTAAACCAGCATTTCTAAACAAGATGAACAGTGTTAAGCTAAACTCTAGACCAGTTTAAATTTCCACAGAAAATGTAAAACAAAACATGGTAAAAGACTTCTGGAGGCAGTTTTCTATATACAATGAAGTTCTCCAAACTATCTTCCATTTAGGTCTTTGCAGAATAAAAAGAGGCTCTACTGATAGTAGAAACTTCCTGTCTAGGAGGTTATCAACACCAGCAGAGCCTTGAGGATGAATTAAGCCTCTTTTTTTTAATTCTGAGGCTTTTCGTAGCTATGTTTAGTATAACTTTTTAGAGCTTAGTTTAACTTTGTAATTACTTTCAAACATTAATAAATTAACTTTCCCTCTGCAGTTTTTTTCAGTAGCAAAACACATTTCAGAATGACACAGTACTATCACTCTCAGTATTGTCAAGCTCACAACCAAGCACACCCATCTCCTCTGAACTGCCCACACGTGATGTTCATTACTGTACAACGGCCATGACGTAGAAATGTATTCAGTTATAATGAAGTGCTAGGAAGTGATACTCTGAATTTCAACAACTGTATTGAGAAGGGCTGGTTTGAGCTCTTATTTTGGATTTGGTTTGCAATTGGTTTTTCTCAAAACAAGCAAGTTTTAGTTTATGCAGTAAAAAAACCCCAGGCATTTGATATTGCTATTTATTTCTTTTTAAAAATTAGATAATTCTCAATGTAATATTCTAGCAACATGCTACTAAGCACTCTATACATTCCTTCTTCAGAATAATTCCAACTAGATCTTGGCAAGGATAAACCAAAGAAGAATTACTTTAACAGTACCAACCAGAGTTAAACCAAAGGAGAACTCCTCCCCTGAATCTGACATTATATTTATGTGAAATTGCACCACTCATATTTAATACTGCGTTGTCTCAAAAACAAGTATTTAATTTCTCTAATAGAAACACTGTGTGTATATATTTTCATCTAATTCAGAATAATAAAATAAAAATTTCCATGGGCATTAAGAAGACTTTCAACTAGGGTTTCATACAGGAGGCTTTAAAATAATGCCTGAACCAGTTCTTCCACAGAGTTCTTGATTAAAATCTACACACTTTCAATAACTACTTCCAGCAGTGCAAATTATGTGTCCTCCAAAAAGTTTTAATGAAAACCATTTTAATTAAAACTGGTTTGACAACCTGAATATGCAAAGTCAAACCACAGGATACTAAATACTTTTTGAGATTTGTTTGCTTATCTACAAACAGAACTTCCCTCCAACATCCCATGGAGCAGAAACAATTGTGGTAGCAATTAAAAGATTTGCATTTGTCAGATTCAAGGTCACTAGTTAAATTATTCAGTCAGTTTTACTTCCAGCAAAGACAATCTCTTACAGGCATGTATGGTTTTGTACGTTGTTTCCTAAATTGTTTAGAAGCACACTCTTATAGTCTCTATTTTACAGTGTTGTGCTTTTTTACTTTTTCATCTGTACCAGTTTTTAGCTGAAAATTATTGTTCAAATTGTACAAATCACCCATAATTTAAACTGTATAATTACATTTCATGTAATCTCACAATTTCATTGGGTAATTAAGTGATTCTCTACAGCTTTTTTATCAAAAAAAAAAGCAATATACAACTAATGAATCCCAATAGGATTTCCCTCACAAGCACTGACATTACTAATTTAAATACACTGAACCAAGTCCTTGGGCATGTCTGGTGAGTTGTGCAGGTATCAGACATGCATGCAAAATGGCTCAAAGCTCACCTGTCACAAAGGGCCAGATCCTATATCAGGGCTATATCCTCTTCACAGAGAAAGGAAAAATAAAGTGTAAACGTCTAAATTACATCAGCTGTACAGATACAGTGGACCTTCTCACAGAAGGAAGGTCCAGTAGTATGCCCTCTTATTTAAATTCTCCAGCATTTACTGTTTTATTTTAGGAGTGCATATGGGAAGGATATATGGAACTCTATAGCACCAGAGGATTATACTTAAAATCCTCTCGGGGCAAATTACACTGAATGTAGGGCCAGTTTAGGGCTGGTGTCTGAATTTTCAGTAGCTATACTATTCTAGAGGATCTAGCCTGTCTCATCATAGTGCAAATGTAACCTCTTGTATTGTTATCTTCTGGCAACAATCAAAAACATAACCTTAGAAAGAGAGGTACACCTTTTGTTAGTGAGGCAAGATACACGGACTTTGTTATGTACCCAGGCACCTTCTTTCATTGCTAAACCATCCACTTTTCAGAAAATATTTTAAAAATAACATTTCATTTTGATAATATTAAAAGTAGATGATATGATTTTTTTCCTCAGTAAATTAATAAAGTACAGTATAAACTGTTTTTTCAAAGTAATTTCAGTTTAAAATGGGCTGAGAAAAGTTACAATGTTTAATGATAATTTCAGAATAGTCCCTGGTTCACAAACTTTTTTTTTTTTTGTAATGAGAAAAATTTGTCTGTAAGCAAAAAAACCCCCACATTTTCAAGTGATTTGCAGACAGTATTTTAGGTGCCACCACCACCTGCAGTTATGATGATGATGCTTAACACCAACAGAACACTGTCCTACTGATGATCAACATTCATCTTCTTCATGCGATGAAGCAGGGCATCTTTTTCCATTTGGACCTCAGCAAGAGCCATTTTGGCTTTGGCTAGTTCCTGTTTGAGACATTCATTTTCTTCAATAAGCTGAAATTATTGGGTTAGAAAAGAAAGCTATTAGTTTAACTCCATACTGACAACTTTTTCCATTACAGTAAATTTTAAAATACCGAGTGCTCCCATTTATTGCTGGGCAGAGGTTTGTTGAAGCTCAGTCAATTGCAACTGATTCTCAGTGAATGTAGAACATGGAGAGAGTTGATACAATTAGCTCAAAAGGTGGGATAGCCAGTGTTTCAGCTATGCCATTTCCATTCTGGAGTGGAATGGAAATGACCCAAGATTCTGAGCTCTAGGAGCACACTTACCCAATGAGAAAAACAGCCAAATTCATGCGTGGATTCTGTCATCATCCATTCAAAATCTGGGTATGACTGATAAATCAGTAAGGGTCTGACCAAACAGCCAAGGCCCTTGTCTTTGGCAGTTGTGTTGTACAGGAATGAGGGAGATGGGGAGAAGAAATCTCCTTTATAAAACTCCCTCTGATGTAAAGGAAAAGAGTCAGCATGCAGTGTATTATTACATTATTTAGGAAGCAGTATTAAGTTGCTGAACCACACTATAATATCCACAGTCCGTATTTTCCATCTCAAACAGATTTCTAAACAGAAGTGTATCACAGGCCCATCCCCAGATAGCCTTACAATTATGATTAATAATGATGGTTAAACAATTTTCAGGGGGCAAGGTGAAGTCAAAATGAATTCTTATTACCTCATTTTTAAGGAAGTCAAATGAATCCCTGCTTGATTTAGAAGGTCTGGGTGTTTCCCGAGTAGTTTGCGTGGCTTGGTCCTGTGTTTTACGTTCAACAGATGCCACTGCTTGCTGCAATGTACCACTTGAATTCTTCATCTTTGACACATCATTTACTTTTTGATTGTCTGTATTACAGAAACGGTGTGCAGGGGTTTTGTCAATTTTTTTTTAAGCTTTTAGTCTTATCAGTACAAAATTAAACCCACCTAAGACAAATATACTTAAAATATTAAGTGCATTGATATTTGCCTCTCAAAATCAAATTCAAGAATAAAATTTAAACTCATAACCTTTTAGAGGAAGAAAGAAACAATATGTAACTTCTAGCCTGAAGAAAATAAACACCTTTTTATACCGACCTGTATCATCACCCCAGAATATGCACTCTGAATAATCAGAAATTTGAGAACTATTAATATTGCTATTAACATATTGTCTCCAGCTCTCTCAAAGACTGCATTTACATTTAAAAATATAGTGAGATAAACCTGCAGAATCAAGTTTTTAAATTAGAAAGTAACTTTAATTACTTGGCATCAAAGAAATTTTCTAGCATTTGTAACTGAAGTGCTCTATAACATCTGTTAAAATATACTGCTGCACATTAAGGAAAGAAGTCAGGGTCATGGTTTTACAGTAGTTTCTACTACTGCCTGCAACACAAAACAACAAAGATGGTAGCCACCTTGGTAATCTGTAAAGAAAGGTAATTTTTTTGTTTGCTTTGTAGCAACAAAGGAACCCTAAACTTATCATGGGGAAGTGAATGAAGCATATCCTGATGACATTATAAGCATATTTTTATTTCTCCCAGGTTGATTCAGCTGTGGGTTATCACAGCCGATACACTATTCAAGAAGGTGACTACACGTAGAATTATGGCATATGGCAATACAGTTTACATAAATTATCATCCATTATCTTTTCATAATTAGTCACATATATGCACAAAGTAAAAACCAATAGGATTATAGAATTGAGATATCAAGATGCAGGAAGATACAAACCTCTGATGAGAAAAGTGCCATCATCATTTCTTTCTATCCAGAGTATGTCAATATGCAGTTTTATGGGTACCAGCTCAGACGCCTTAAGATTTTCGCGTGGACTGTCATCCTAAAAAGTACACATAAAAAAAAAAAAGAGTTTACAAGGAAATCAAAATATATAATTAGGAAGTTTATTTAAACATAAGTGGATTTAATGAAACTTGAAAGAGAATGTTTCAGAGCAGAATTTTCGAATGGGATCTCCACTAAACTTTGGCTCCATTTTTTTCCCCCCAGGGATCGTATTAAAGGCTCAATATTATCTCTGGAGTAAGTCTGCTGAACTCAATATAGAGTTCGACTAAAATACTTCAAAGTGTTTTTACAGACATCTCAATAAGATTATACCCCAACTCAAGACATTTGTTAGCTCAGGAGCTCTCTGAGTCACAGATAAGAAGCCTGTGCTATATAGTATCTGATTTTCCCTTGAACTATTTGAAGACTGAATGGGTGCAGCTATCATTCTTGAGCAGATTTTGTCTTTTCAGAATTTAGTTTGGGATGACACCAGCTGCAGCTTAGTTATACTACTGTATTTAACAGAAGAGAAAACTTCCCAAATTACTCCTCTGGGATCTCTCCTGGAAGTCTTTATAGTTCATTATCCCTGTCTAACAGAATAACGCAGCCAGTATAATCAGAAACTATACATATCAGCATTAAATGTGTACCAAGAAAGCTGTTGAGATATAGCTTCCAAAGTTTCCTGAAACAGCATTGAGATTGCAGCAGAAAATGCAAACAATAAATTTTCTTAAATTCCTTCCTTGCCATGAAACACATTGCATCAAGTCTCAAGTAGAAGAAATAAAAGAACATGCTGCATTGAATAGGCAATGCAGCACACATTTGAACCATATCTTCTCACTCTGTAATACCCAACAACTCTACAGAAATGAATCACCTCTATGTCAAATTCGCAGTTTGTCAACCATCATGGGTAACTTCACCATGACTTGTGTGCGCTGCTGAGTGAGCACTTTGGTGCTTTTGCTGCCAAGCAGAATCTTGTTGCCAGTTTATTATTGTACATTCCCCATCTCAAGCATCTGCTTTCTCAAGAACATTTTGCTTAAGTCTGCCTTCTTGCCAACAAACCAGCACAATCCTAGTTTTAAATGCAAATGACTATATGCAAAGACTGCTTTTTGCATTTGGGCATTTGTGTTCGTGATCCACTGAAATCTGAGGAACAGATCCACAGCTCTTACAGAAAATGCTTATGCTAATCCTGTAGAGGAGGAATAGCTCTAAAAGAGTACCCAAAATCCTCAGGGGATGGAAGGGCTGCATCACTGAGGGAAGGAATACTGATGCATTTTGAGTAGAACACAAGACAATTACCTTTCCAGTCAATAATGATCTTGGCAGAATCAAGACCTTAGCCCCAGATGTAGAACTGGAGCTGCTCTTCCAATCCTCACCTTGTTCAAAGTTTGTATGGGTGATTATTACTGTCCAAAGCAATGTAATAATTATCTTTATGTTTCTTTGTTTTTCTGTTGTTCTACACCCCTCAAAAAAGTGTTCTTATCTTTATATTCAGCGGTTGTGCAGCACAGAACTCACTATCTTCTTTAAATGTCTGAAAGTCCCCTAGGAGACTTGAGCAGAAGTGTCCTCTTAATGTTACTATTTTAAGATACGGTGCTGAAAAATACTTGTGTTGTTTAGTATCTGTTTCTGGTAGACCAGAACATGAAATTTGGGTTGTAAGTAACTGTGTTCAAGTGGTTTGTACTGGAATTCCGTAACCTTTTTCCTTATTTTGTACAGAACTTTCATTGCAAGAACTATCCTCCAACTAGAAGAGAGAAGTAACCTTTAAAATTCATAGTTTGTAGTTAGAAAACTGTATCCTTTGCTAAGCAAAAAAGCCCAGCCAGAAAAACCCACATTGTGCCTCTAGAAGCTTGATCTACCTTACATATAAAATTCCCAGACACTCTACAAGAAAGAATTGGGAGAGGAGGAAAAAGTATAAAATATTAATTCATACAAATAGCTTGGTCATGCAGATAATTCCCCTCCAGGCATACCACAGAGCTAACCAAATCTATGGATTTTTAAATTGTTTTAGTGTTATCTAAACATTATCTGTCATTTCAGAGTATGACAGCAGTTTCTTTGAAGTTAACTGTATCCAGATTAGTAGTTTATCATCAAAGAAACAAGAACACAATTTTTTTTTAGAGGAGCCAAGTATCTCATTGTTAACATACTTTTAAATTAATCCTTGCATTAGAAACTTTTATCTTCATAGGCATCACTTCTGCGACAGTTTCATCTTCTAGAAAATGCTGAATGTTTGTGAGAGAAGATGTTAGAAATTCAGCACTGAAGTTCTCCACATGACACTGAAGAAACCCATTTTTTACAGCTAGCAGGGAATGTACAACAGCACTAGGCCCGCTTTCCCATCTCAGACTAATCTCAGGTGATGAATTAACAGGTCCAGCCACAGATTTACAGTCAGAACCTGTTGCAAAAAGAAAACAAATTTGCATTAAAATTTTGCAGTGTACAAAAATTCAATTATGATGTAATTATTTCCACCTCTATTGTACAACTGATTTTCCAAAAAGTACCATAGAGTTATTATTCATAAAAGGCAGTGTTGCAAATACAGAACTTCAGAGCAAATTTCTAAGGATATCACTTCAAAGTACAAAAATAAAGAGTACATATAAGGGCTAGTACTTCACTGTGACAAGAGAAAGGACAGTGCAGAAGTATCAACATCTAAAAAAAAGAATTTGTGTTTCCTTGGAGCCTTGATGATGGAAAACCAATTATTTTGCATACTTTTCCACTAAATCCTTAAATTTCAATTCAGAAGAACATTAAAGTAACTTCTCTCTCTAAGGAGAGCAGGTATTTTCTTTGAAAGGCTGAACTTCCTGACTTAGGAACCATAAGCAGCAATGCAGTCAGATAGGGAGTACGACCACATATGCATTACTTGAGTGGCAATAGACTTGAACGTTAAAAAAACTGGCACTTTCTTGCTAATTTCAGTATCTTTAATCAGTAAGGACAATTGCAACATTCAACTTAAAAGTTCTAAAAACCATAATAAACTAAACTAAAGTAAACTAAAATAAAAATTTAACCAGATGGCGAGGGGTTATCCATTAGCAGTATCCACTTCTTGTAGAAAATAGTTAGTCTGTGGGATTCTCAAGTCATCTCATCACTTATGATGGCTGACCTACAGAAATTATCTCTACAACAAGAAACACAATCACAGTAACTACAGAAAAAACAAGCATTGAAACTTGAAAGATACCTCAAGAAAGCAATTTAAGAAAAATTAACTGACTTATGTCAATTCATCATGCAACAGACACTGCCTAGAGCTACAGCAGCCTGACAATGTAATTGATTTGCTTTCCTATTTGTACATTAATTGGGTTCCTCTTCCTTCCTGTATAGTGTGCCAGTTCATGGATGACCTGGCACAGCAGTAGAGTCAGGGCCTGTGCACTTATCTACTGGCACTAGAATCAGGGTAGGTGGACACACTGTCAATCTGGGCCAACAAAGACCAGTGGCAAGATGAACATGAGAATCTTCAGCCTCTGCTGTGAACCTCTCCCTTTGTTACCCCTGTGAATAGAGGTTTCCACAACACCAACAGCCATAACTCCATCCTTCAATCTTTCCAGTGTTTAAGAAGTGCTAAATCTCATATTCCCCTTCCCCATAAAAACTCACCCCAAAAACCAAGCAGCCAAACAAAACCATACGGCAAGTATCTTTTTAGGCTCAGTCCAGAGAGAAGTGAATAAACTACCGGCAGCCCAGGAGAAGGGACACTCTCCAGACAGAAGAACAATGACCACTCTGTTCAATGAAATTCTGCAACTCATTTGGGAAACTTTGTTTCCCTCAGGGATCCATATATTTCCCACACATATAGATAAAGAAATACGCAATAGGTGCCCGAAGTATTTCTGCACCTGAAAAGAGTGCCTGCATCATTGCTGGAAGGATCCAAAGTACAGAAGAGCAGAGGAAAAGACCACACATTCAGTGTCAGCCTTGAGTCAATTTTAGTTATCTTGCAGATACCTGAAAGGGGCAACCTCAAGGGAAGATGGAGTAAAAAATGCCTTCAAAAATTTGGAAGCTGCTGTGAACTGCTGTTGCCTTCCCACAAGCATGTTCAGTATAGTAAGATCTCAGTAAAAGCACAGCCCTCCCACAATACCTCTGCCATACTCCATCCCTCCTTCTTTTGGTTTTGCTGCCAGGCAAGACCAGGTAAAGTTGCAGTCCTACATCGAGCCCTGCAGGGAATTGCACAGCTGCCATGTAGCTCTCAACTTAGTCCAGCTTTTAGCCACATTCTTCCCTTTTTACATCTACTGCATTAGCAGTATAGTAGATTTTAAATGGTTATTTTCATCCAGAACATCTTGTGGACTGTAATTATAACTTGAGTATTCACTGCATTGCATGGTTCCTCAGGTGACTGGTTTCAATTGTTAATGCAGCCCTTGAGAAGGTTTTATTAAAGGTGTTAAAGAGGGAGGTTGCTTTTATTGGGATATTATCATACACGTTTGCTCACCTGTTCTTTTAGTTGTGTTTTGTTACTGTTAACTCTTTTAAACAGTCTCTTTCAATCTGATTCTCAAGCTTTTTCCAACCTTTTTCTCTTTTTGTTCTAATAGAAATGAATATGGGACATGGAGAGCAGCAGCAGCTGCAGAAGATTCCTGACAGTACAGAAATCACAGTGGAGAGAAAAGATCAGTGGAGAGAAGATGTACATTACAGAACAGGAGTGACCAGCAATTCATAAAAAACCAAAAAAAGTGGTATTAGCTCACCCATTCAGGTACCCACCAGAAAGAGAAAGGAAGAGATATGAAGTGGAAGTATTTGGAGATTCCAATCATGTTATACCCTTTCTATGCACAATGTAATTAGATGGTGCACAAGCCTGTCATTATCAGCATTATCATTATGAGAGGTTTGAGTTGTAGATACACACAAGAGCAGGAAGGTGGCATGTTCACATTATTCACTCCCTCCGGCTTTTACAGAGGGTATGGCAGATAACCAGACATCAATTTGCCTGCTGTATGAACTGAAGGTCAGTTATGAGTCCTCCCTGCTGGACCTTCTCCTAGCCTTCAGATGCTTGAATACAACATTGTGCAACAGCTGTTCAGTCAGCAGCTGCTGGCAATGGCTCAGCTTACCCGTAAATGGGCTCTTTAGCCAGGGATCAGAGGCTATACCACCTCTGAGGCTGAAGCACCTCCTGAACAAAAGCCATGCTGATAGAAGGTTGGCATAAAAAAATGGCAGCCAACAGCTGCTATAGCTGTTTCCTGGGAAAGGAGCTGAACCAGAAGCAGGTGTGTCAGGGATCTGCCCCAAAAACCCTACAGTGCAACAGAGCTTACATCCAGCAATCCATGTAGAAGGCTGGAAGAGGGGAGCAAAGCAGACTGTGACATGAGCTGCCACGCCAATACATCATGCCAAGGAAAACACGTCCATGAGAACTCAGTTTTCTGGCAAAGAATGTATATATTGTACTCATGCCCATGCTCTCTCTTCTCAAGAACAGCTCTGACAAGACACTGGTTGATCTAGCTGTGCAAATATTTGGCATGAAACTACACTCTTAATATTAAGCTTAAAAAAACCAAAAAACCAACCAACCAACAAAACCCCCCAAAAACCAAAACAAACAAGAAACCCAACTCAAACCGAAAACAGTTGTCTTTCTTTAAAGCTCATTATTTCCTGACAGATGAAATTACAGAAATTTTCTTAAACCATATATTATAAGCCTGTTTAAACTGCGTGTGTCATTTAATCTAGAGAAACTGATCTTGAAAAAAGAAGAAACATTCCTTCAAAGGAAAGTACATTAGGCAAAGTACTATTAGAGTCATAAGGGAGTTCCATCTTCACGAAACAATAACAATGCAATGTGTCATGATTCCACCCCGCCAGCAGCCAGGCCCCACGCAGCCTCTCACTCACTCCCCACCAGTGGGATGGGGAAGAGAATTGAAAGGTTAAAAGTCAGAAAACTCATGGCTTAAGACAAAGACAGTTTAATAGAAATAACAAAATCCAAAAGCATAGCCTTATACCAGTCACTATGAAGACAATTAATTCTACTCCAGCCGAAACCAGCACATAATGCAGCTCACTTAATTTTCAAAAAAGCAAACTAATGACCAGAATTCAATGCTATGTACCTTTTTAACACATGATCATACACAGTTCCATTTATTTATTCTTCCTTTTTAATGTATGGCAATGAAGAAAAAAATCAGAGTTCTTAACCAGCATTAAAGGGATGCTAGTCTAACACAAAACTGTGTTTGCATTTTTATTTACTTAGAACAAATGTTTCCAGCTCCAATTTCACCCCATTGAATTGTTAGTTCTTACCAACAGTTCTGTTGCACAGATATTGTCGAACACCAATATTTCCTAGTTGGTTTGGTATCACTTGGTTGACCTGTAAGCATATTTCTGTGTCTTCTCCTCTGATGTCAATTTCACCATTAACACCAAATACTTGAAAAACCACAACAGACATCTGTCAACAAAACCCAGATAAAACAATATAAGATTATAAAATGAATTTACAGTGATTGTTTGTAAGGTATGTCTAAATCTTTTCCATCACAAAAGGAAAACAACCCTTTGTATCCAAACCCTTGCTCACAGAGAAGTACAAAGTTTTCTCATTTCTTCTTCTTTTCTTTTTGTACACATTGGCTTTATAATGGATCACTCAACAGCCTGTCCAAAGACAGACACTTGAATTTATACCCCACTGACACCAATTCAGAGCTGGCTAGAAAAGCCATGGAACTGAGTTTCCTTACTCTTGACAGAAAGGCATATAACCAATGTGATACCTGAAACGTCAGGTATCTGACATTACCTACAACTGCATTCAACTTTATGCATAATCATAAGCACAACCAAGCACTTGCAGTGCTGAATCAGACCAGGTTAAAAAGCTAGGATAGGCTACTAAACTTTGGCTATCTGCATAGTAGTCAGCCCTTTTTCTCTGTTTACTGGGTGGCAGTATTTTTAAAAAAAAAAGTATTTTTAAGTCAGCTTTGGTATCAGAAGATGTGTGCCCATCATCCTTACTACTATTTTGGGTTCATTTTTCTAATGAATTGAAAAATCACCTCTAAAAGGAGCCATTTTAGTTCTGGTTTAAGGTTTAATTTACAGAATCATGTATTCTAATGGAATACAAAAATATTACCATTTCTTCACTAGTTTCATGGGCATTTTCTGAAGCAGCACTCATGGCATCTGGAGATGACCCATCACAATTTTCAATCACTGTGCCTCCTTCGTGGACATTTTCTGATGGGCTTTGATAGTTTGTGGCTGTAATACCTTCCATATATATATCAGAAAAAATGCAAAGTTAGCACAGCATAACCTGAATCACTCCTACATTAAGAATAAAGTCAGTCTCTCTTAGTGTATGCACACATTAACTCATTTTTTAACATGAGCTGAATGGCTTATTAAACAAATATTTACAATTGAACTGCCAAATCCATTCCTCTTACAGAGTGAACTCTCGGTAAGTAAGTTCTAGATGCTAATCAAAAATAAAGCAGGATATAGTGACAAAACCAAAACAACACTCTAAATGCATTGTTAAAAAAATCTGTGAAGGCATCTTTTAGTCTTCCAAATCAAATAATATAAATATGATCCAGCCAGAAAAAAAAATTCCAAGTTGTGTATCTAAAATACTGCACAGTGCCTTTAGAGCAGATGCTTGTATGTTTAGAGAAGCAAGATACATATATTTTCATTACAGCAATCATAATAGTGTTTCCTTGACAACTGGAAAGCATAGATACTTAACCTGCAGTTAGATATTGTTTAACAAGCTAAAAAGACATATAAAGGTTATTTAAAATGGAAAAAGTATTTTATAGCATACTCCCACATAAGCACATGCAGGAATACTCCTAAAATTCAAATATATAAGAGGCTTGCAAGTGAAGCCGTCTTCTCATTATTGCTCTAGACTGAAGAGAAATCCTACAGAAAAAAAATAGCCTTTATGCAAATTAGAATTATCAGAAAAGAGGTAGCAATAACGTCTTCTTACTCTATTTCCTGACATGGGAAAATGATTTCATCAGTATATGCACAGATGAGCAAAAACTGGACAAATACCTGCTATTAAACAGTCAATAGCTGGAAACTACTCCTTAAGGGATGAGCTGCAAGGAGACTACCAAACCTATCTTCCTGGTAATTAGCATAGTGAGCATTAGTGAAAACTCATTTCTTTTTCATCCACTTCTAAAATGAAAGCTTCTTTACCAGTTCAAGTGTAACACTGATACTTGCAGCTAAAGCAGTTGTTTTTAAGCATGGCAAGGAACAAGTTCTGCTTAATTCAGATTTGCAATACAGCACTTCTATGCTCTTACTTTCCTTAACAGAGGAAAATTAAGAGGTGTTAAAATTAAATAGTGCTGCTTAAGTAGCGCACATTATTGCTTTCCCTTGAAATTATATATGATGAATACACTTGGTATTGCTGGTGGAGGTAACAGAAGTAGTCTTGTAAATACCCAGGATTTGCTGGACTAGAATCCTTTTAAGCATGACTTTAATAACAAACGACATTTTCATGTATTGCTTAAAAATATTTTATTAAACCTACTTACCTTTTTCCAGAAAGCTTTGACTATCACTTCCGTCACTCTCTATCAAATGATCCTCTAGCATCATACTATCAATAGAGATGGTATCCAGAGAGACTTGTGAAGGACTTCTCTTCATATTTTTGTAAGAAACAGAGAATGCAGGGAGGTTGGACGAGCAGCGTTCCTTAGGCTTAGCACTTTTAAAATATAAAGATATGAGGAAATTATCATTTAAATTAAATAATACATAGAAATTACTTTAAAAATTCCTCTAAAGCAAGCAAGATACAAAAGAAAAAAATCTGATTATTCGATAATCCTTTGACAGGAAGAGGTAAATGTAGAAACAACATATATTCATCTAGGTATTTATGTCGATACTTCTCTCAATACATATTTTCTAACATTTAAACTAAAAGTAAATAGCTTAAATCGATTAACTAACACTTCATTTTAACTTTCACTGAATGCTGGATACTGCATAACTTCTTATATGCTTTAAAATATTTCATCTACTAGAACACAGAATCACAAACAGCCTGAGCTGGAAGGACCATAGAGTCCAACTCTTAAGATGTTCCCTTCCTGACTGCTAAAAGTTCTAGAATTCTGTGGCCAGCAAGATTGCTAAATACTTTCAAAGAGTATGAAAACTGATTTAGTATTAAATCTTCTATACCTTGAAGAAGACTGGGATGCAAACATTTTAACTGAAGTCACTTTGTCTTTGTTGATTTCAAGCTCTTCAGATTCTAAGGCAGTTTCTGTTTCCAAGTCAGCGACTTGGTTAGGACAGCCTTCAGTTGTGCCTTCCTGTTCATTTAACTTATTTGAGAATATGTTTCTGTCATCCTCTTTATCAATGAAAAATTCAGTAGAATCTTCTCTTTTATTTAGAATGGACATCAAATCCTTAGGATTCAAACTACTTTTCTCACTTAGAGGTCCGCAGACCTCTTCTGAATCACTTCTACTAAAAAGTCCACTGCTTCCTCCTTCACTTGTGTCTCCCAAACCCTTATCTGATGCATCATCAGAAAATGACATTGCTTTCTGAAAATCCATATTACTGTCTGATTTAAACAAAAGAGGATCTATTAAAATTCCTTTATTAACTTCAGCATTCACAGGCTTGCAGTCATTTGCATAACCAAAATTAGTAATACCAGCTTCCACTATCTTACTACCAACTAATTTACTCTCTGAAGTAAGAGTTTCCCCATTTCCCACAGGGGAGAGTTCGGATGCCACGGGACTTCCTTCTTTCTCAACAGGGGACTTACAAGGGTTTCCCTGAGTCACTGGATGGAGCAGTAAGGCTACTTCTGCACTTTTCAGTAGAATCCCAATGCAGACATCTGTTTGCTTTGCAGGTATTCCTGTCACTGCCTCTACGTCCTTCCTTAAGTTTTCCAGGAGCAATACAAGAGATTCATGGAGAAACAGCAAAAAAAGATACTGGTAGTGATTGATCTGCACGCTTACATGTTTTTGAACATGGACTAGAACATGTACATCTGCATCAGAGGAAGAGCTTTTAGAAAGCACTCCTGAAGTCTCAGACATTTGAAAGCCATTGGCTGAGGGCTCCATCTCACTGCTATAATACTCCTTTAAAAGTTTCTTACGTTGCAATCTATTAGAGAGATCGCTAGATTCACTTTTTGGAATGTTCAAGGCTGTCTGATTATGGGATACAAGCTCTTTTTGTGACTTTGCAAATCTTATTGGCTGGCAAATCCAAAGTGAAAGCGGGAAAGAGTCCACAAAGTTTATTGGCCGACCTTTCCCACTTTTTGTTCCTTCGTAATCTATCCAAAACTGGGAAAAATGCATGGCCCAAACATCAGTAGCTGCAGATGTCTTTAATGCATACTTATTCAATTCTGGGATGATATAACCTTTATAAACATCATGCATTTTGGTATCTTGTTCATGAGCATGTCTCTGGAAGATTGGATGTAAAAGATTAAAATTTTTTGGGGACTTAGGAAAAGTGGTGAAAGTTCTACTGAAAAATTCGGAGTCCTTGAACTTCTGAAACAAAGCTTCTAGATCAGAGTGTCTGCAGTTTGGTGAGCATCTGGTATTCGTAGCAATCATCTCTGAACTTTGAATAGAAAGTGCACGAGGTTGATCTTTATGAATTTCAGGTTTGTTTTCAAATGGGATGATGATCTGCAAGGGAGAAACACATTTTTACTAGTTAAAAATATATAAAAATATATAGGTTAAGAAGGTATACAATTAAAGAAACAAAATAATAGCCATGACAGCTGATACAAAGGAATATAATTATAGTTTTATGAGAAATCAAGTACAGTGACACAGAACAGGGGTAAGTTGGGCTCACAGACTGTGATTTATGTTCTCTTTCATTTTTAAGAAGGATGCTGTAGCATCAATATTTGTACGAAAACATAAGGGTCTCAGGCTTCTCTTATCTGAAGATCTTAAATTTAGTTCAGCTATATTAGGCTGAAGTGGCTCATTTCTTCCACTCAAGCAGCTTGGTAGAATGTTTCTTAAAGTGTTTCCAAACTTACAGCTTTGAAAAACAGAGAATTATAATTTGGAGTTCAATCTGGCATGTCTGATAGGTTTTTCAACATACCAAGTAGTACAGTATTTGATTTCTATGTTAAGATACAAGCAAACAGTTAGATGTGCTAATGCAGCTAATACTCTTAGCATTGCAGAATACAGATCAGGTATTTTTGATAATTATCTAATATTCATAATACATTTGTTTCATCCAGAAAATAATAATATACTTCAACTCCTAAAGAATGACAAAATAGTTCAGCACACTGGATTTAACTGGCATATTTTTAGTGCACATTTTAAAGTAAACAAATTTTATGCCAAATCCTGAATCTCAAATTGTTAACATGAACCTTGGCCACTCTTTTGCTAGTATCAGTGACACTGCCTTCTATCACAATATCTCCATTCTGAATCTAGAAAAGAAAGTAGGAGCAAAAAAATCAACCCTAAAGACACTTAAAGATGGAGGTAATGAAACTTCTTCACTTAAATACAAGGACTCAGAAAAAAAAAAACATAAACAA
Organism: Cichladusa arquata; assembly: GCA_026413545.1. Taxonomy (NCBI): domain Eukaryota; kingdom Metazoa; phylum Chordata; class Aves; order Passeriformes; family Muscicapidae; genus Cichladusa; species Cichladusa arquata. The sequence continues at coordinate 45,555,871 of JAOTQP010000870.1, forward strand.
AATAATTAACTATATGATATATAAACATCAATTCATCATTTGCTAGAATGAAAATAATGCTGTTAATACAGGGGTTAATATGAATCAAGGTTTAAGGTATGCAAGAATACTTTTATCCTCTTGTAGTTTAGTAGGCTATTCACATATAGTAATTCAGTATCAGATCAATCTATATTTGCAGATTTCCAGTTGTTTGCTCTTAATAACTATTTTAATTTAGTACAAACCATATCCTTGTAAAGTTCCATTAAGAATGTAGCAACTTAGAAAGATAATCATCTTTCCATATGCTGACTTTTTAGAACCCTTGAAAACTCTCCTGTGGGCACCACTGAAAAGACTCATTTTGTTCACCTCTGAGTCTTGGGAACCATACAGTGAAATGCCCAATACAAACATTGGGTGGGAAATTTATCTGCTCAATAATCCTTTTTTTACAAAGGAGGAGAAGACAAGGGAAGCAAAAACTTGATGTTCAGCTGCATTAACAAGCACCACTCCTCTGGAATAAGCATACAGAGAACTCATGTACCTGAACTACACCAACAGCCAGCATGAAACAAAATGGTGAGAATGGGTTTTGGAGAAGGAAATAAACCTTCAGATGAACTGCTTTCTCTACTCCAGGACATTCACCAACAAGACAAGAGTTTTGATTTAATACAACCAGAGGAACAAGGGAAGGCCCTTGCATTAATATAGAGTACAAGTATTAATTTTTCACTATTTATTTTTACTTTAATGCTCAATTTCTTTTTAGTTCTGCTATATCAAGTTCACTGACCACAGGGAAATAATTTGTTAGTACTCCCACTCAGGTCTTCAATACAAAACCAAAACACCAAATACTCAAACCAAAATACCAGGTCACAGATGAAGGAGTACAGGAAACAAGATGTCTGTCTTCAAACAATCATATTCTGCAGAGTTTTTTAGAGAAGTGTTTTTTCATTCATTTAGGTATTTGTAAGAGAATAAGAAAACAAATAGTCTTCCAAGGAACCACAAAACCCAATTCAATGACACCATACCTTTAACATTAATCCATCCACTCTCACATCAACATGTTCATCTGATTTTGAATTGTCATTTAACTTGTACATGGCCATGAACTGAATAAGACTCTGTTTCAAATCCAACACAAACTGGTTTAGCCAAAGAATACTTCTCTGATCCAGGGTGAACTGTAAAGCATTCAGCTGGCCATACAAATTTGGACATGGAACTAAAAGAGAAAAGAAAATGAAACCATGAGAATAAGTAAAATGTTTATGGGTTGGGTTTTCTTTGGTTTTTAAATGATTGCAAAATTACATTTCCATCAGTATTTTTCATCAGAGAAAGAACAGAAACCCGGTCCTTTAGTCTCAAGGGAGAATTAATTATTAGGGGATACCTGAAGCGATGCTTCTTTCTCTCACTCCAAGAAAGTAACTGAATTTTTGAGTGTAAAAAAACTAAGAATATAATTAAATCTGAAGAAACGGGGAGAATATGCTCATTACAGAGGAAGGGTAAGACCATGGAAATTTGCTGTCCTCAAGTTCCATCCCCAAGAAATCCACTAACATTTCTGTATATAAAACAAAGCCAGCCACAGAGCATATTCCTACAAATAACTCCAGCAGCTCTTCATAGCATTTTAGGTATTACTGCAATAGTTTGAGCTCTTTTATGTAGTCAGACAGTGAAATTGCAGAAACAATATGTGGATGTTGGAGAATGAATAATTCATGTGCCAGTAAAAATGCTGCAAGTGTTTTCAGACTGAAAAACCATGTTTATAAAAAACAGTATTAATAGGAGTTTGCCAGGAGCAAGCACTGTGGAAATGGAGCAGTCTTGTGCTCTATCCATTTCAGAAAGCTACTACCTAGTTCCAAGCTTTAAACTTCACAAAGGTGAAAGTAACACAAAAAACTTATGCTTCAGTACAAATAAAAAAAAAAAAAAAAAAGTCTTACTAGGAAAGTCCTTTCCATCTGGGTAGTAATATTCAGTGAATTCAATATGAATAGCTGGCATTTCTGGTGGAAGATAAAGTGACTTTTTATTGCAAGAGATCAGAGCTTTAGGGGAAGAACGACACTGGTCTGCTGTTGAAACCTGCAAGTGATAAAAGATTATTTAATTAAGACATTACACTTTTATGAATGATTAAGCATTTGTAGCTGCACAGTACTGTCCCTAACAAAGTAACATTCCACTGCTCTTGGGTGTAGGCCCCCAAACAACACAAAACAAAGTAGAACACAAGGTGCTGCTAAGCAGTGACAAACACTTAACTGCCTTGTAGCAGAAATGTCTCGCAGAGAACAGTTTCACAAGGAAACTGTTTTAAAGGTACCAGATCTCCTTCCTTCATACGAGGCAAGAGGCAGCAGGTCACTTTCAAAGGTGTTCAGCAGAAGCCTAGAATGATCTGATTTTTTATTGCAAATACTACAGCTCCTGTTTAAGCACTTATGCTTGGAAGGAGCGTATTTCCAAACAGTTTGGCCTAGATAACAGATAAATAAGCTAGGTGAGTTTGGTAGTTCTTGTATTGTCATAAGAACAAATTCCAGAACACAGGCCAACTCTCAAACTGTATGTGAAGCAAGGTGTTCAGCATGCACCTGGCAGAGGTGTGTATGCTGGATACGGCTGAAGGTCTGCTTCACAGGAGAATCAAGACACAATGGAACAGTAATCTATTTCCTTACAATGTAAATTATGAAACAAATAAGAAATCAACATTTGATATATATTTGACCTTAAATTTCATTGAATGTGTCCTAGTTTAAAAAGTATGTTGCCAAAACAAAGCTTTTCCATTCAACAGTTAGTAGGTCAAACTGCTAGTTTGAAATTACCCAATGTATTAATATTGAATATATGATGATGTCTACTAGAATAGTTTCACCGGAAATAATGAATACATGACCTTTATAAGCCTGCTTCAGTCTCTGTAGCTGTTTTCAAGAGGCAAACACATTTGAATTAACAGACACAAAAATTCAAGTAAAAGGATCAATTTAGAAAAACAGTTTTTAGGAAATTGTATAGAAATAATGACAATTTTAAAACTGAAAATGTGTTTGTGTAGAGAGGAGGAGACAAGAGCATAAGGCAAGTGGAAACATGAACAGTACAAAACAATAGTATAAAACCACTTCAGATCCAGATGAAGGCTCCTAGCAGCAATCTGCAATCTCCCACAACACCAGAAGTGATACGGCAGAAAAGTGTTGGAAATTGGAAAAAGAGCAAGCAGAAATCACAAGGACAGATGACACACACTAAACATTTTTGTTAAGACCTGAAATTTAGAGTAGATTCTCCCATATCACCAACATTCTGCCTAATGGAGACACACTCCTCTATTTCACTTGCCTCAGAACAGTCAATCTGGACCACAACCAGCAACTAAAACAACTCATTCTAACAAAGGGAAGGGGGATGGAAATGGTAAAAGTGTCTGCTCAAAATATCACTGAAGAAGGAGTAGCAGGAAAAAGATTAATAAAACCTCTCAACAGTTATTATGTACTTTGAAAAATATAACAATAAGAAAAGCATGATACACAAAACCACGTATTAAAATACTGGGCACATAAGATAGTACAATGAAAGGATTAAATTTGAATTCCGAATTCATAATTTGGAGAACAACAGAACTTAGATCCAACACATAATTGTGACAGGATCACAATTTTAACAAAGCAGAAGCAGGTCCATAAAGGTCTAATCCAATAATGAATGGAAAGACTCATTAATTTCAATGGGCTTCATATTGTCCCTTAAAAATCACAGTTACATAACAGTCAAGAGTGGAGTAGCCCCAGTTTTACAAACTTAAAGAAATGTACCTGATATATATTGAAATCTGCAAGTCTAACCACAATAGGACTAGACATCAGTTTGCCCTTTGGTTGTTGGGAAGATACAGAGGAAGCCCTAGATGTTCCTTTCAGTATCTGTTCCTTGCCTGTAAGAAAGAATAGTGATGGAAGCATTGAAAAGAACAGTCTTTTTTTTCCTAGTTTTAGTGGAAGTAGAGAATTGGTGGTGTAAACAAAATACCTGTTTGTAGGTTCTGAGGAGATACAGCAGGTGGTGATTTGGGAGGTGACTCTATGACCTGATCCTTCACAGCCTGCTTAAGCAATTCAACATTGCTTTTGAATTCATTTAATAATTCTTTGGCCCATCCACTTCTGGTTTTAGTGGCATCACTATAATGCATCCAGTGATCACAGCTGTCTCCTGCAAATAAGGGAAATGGGGAAAACATTAGCCCATTTGAAATTTTGCTTTTAACAGGGCAACAAGTTTCCACTATTTCACAAGTATTCTTCAAACTATAAGCTCATTGCATGCTGTAATTATAGAACAACAGCAGTCATACCAGACGTTAAAACAGAAGTTGTATTTTCCATCAACCAAGTCTCAGCACTTCACGAAATCACTCAGAATATAGCATTGCCAGCTGCCTCATAACACCAACACTCAAAACATCATTGAGTATTTTCAGTTCAGAGAAACCTTACGACACATTAATGTCATATGTGAGAACATGCAAAAAAATGTTCAATTGAAAAAAAAAAGTGAGAGCAAGTAACAGAACGATGTTCTCATGCTCACTTTTTCCAAGCTTATCTTTCCTGCCAGAACTGTGTCCTAAGAAGTTCCTGGTCCCTTTCCAGAAATGTATTCTTTTTGTCTTGGTTCTCTAGCACCTTTATGGCACACAAACAACAAGGTAAGTTCAAGAAGTGCTGCAGCACACACAGCCTTAAAAATCAATCCCACTGGAAATTCTTTTGTTCCTGTTTTCAATTCCAACATGTTTATGTTGGTCAAGCACTCAAACACCTGAAAGAAGTTGTAATATCTTCAAGTAGTCCCTGTAAAGACATTCTACTAACCTGTTCAATAACAAGGATGCAATAACAAATAACTTCTATCAGTTGGTACATCACTCTTTAAATATTACCATGTGAAAATTTACTTTATTTGGGACTTAATGAGTTTTTGGATGCTGGGGATGAACAAATATGTTTGCTATTAAAATAGGAAAATTATTTTGGAAAAAAATGTGATTTCAAGTCTAAATGCAAATATTGCAGCCTTAAAGAAACTTTTAGGATGGAGCTTTTCACAAGAGATGACGTTTTTCCCCACCCTTCTTCTTCACAGTTATTTTTGTGGGTTATTATCATGTTTATAGCTAAGGAAGAAGAGAAAGGAACAGGGAAGAAACCAGAAAGGGAACAAAAGGACAAAGATGCATTAGACTAAAGCCCATAACACTGGGATTCTCCAAAACAGGGCTAGCAGGGGGTTACTCCAAGCACATGCACATAGACTCTCAAGGACCTACAGGACTTTGTTAGCAGCACCACAGGGAAAGCTCCAACACCCCTTCTGGGAAGTGCCTCTCTGAAGTGCATGAACACTAATGCATACAGCACCATGTGGGAGCAGGGCAACCACACCCCTGCATGCAGCTGTACATCTGTGATCTCATTAGGATCACAGACACGTGGCGAGACAGCACACACAACTGAGATGCTGCAAGGGATGAACACAGCTTTTGGGGAGCACAAGAGGGCATGCAGGGCAAGACCAGTGGGAACAGATGGAGCTCAGCCTTGGGATGGATCATCAGCCAACTGAGTGTTTACAGGCTGGGAGCAGAGCACAGACCAACATGGATGATGATGTTGTGGATTTCTGCTCTAGACCATCTGATTAGGAAGACGATCAGACCCCGATTCTTGTCACATGCTTTGTAATGTCTCCTCTTTTAAATTTTTTAGATTTCTACTATAAATTATTTATGTGAAATGTTTTATTTGTAAGAAACGCTTCTTTGGAAATGGCTAACTTTTTTTAATAACATTTCTTAACAAAAGGCTACACAATTGAACCTCTACACACTGAGATTCTTGTTCAGCAAAATAATGTAAAAAGGAAAACACTGATTGGAAATGGACATAAAATTACAGATTTCTATATATGAAAAAAAATCTAACAGATTGATTCTTGCTACTATCCAATTACTGAATTCTCAGTATGCAATACTGCCTTCCTCTGTCAACACAAAATTCTCTTCATGTCAGAAATGTGTAAACTGTTTCGTTGACCAAACAAAACAGTGAAAAGCATTTGGCCTAAAACAGCTCATTCACAGAAATTAAATTGTTTCCCAGGTTGTTGTTTTTGCATATAGCAGGAAGTAAAAAGGTGCATTCCAAATGGTTTGAGCACGATTATCCAAGATGTACACATGTATACACAGATTTTTTTAGCTTTCAAGCAAGATAGTTACAGGTAGTTCATAAAATGCTAGCTTTCATACCTGCTTTGTGAAATGGATAATAGTCCACTGTTAAATAGCTGAAGGAAAGCTGCATAGCCCCTCCTGTAACACGTCTGTTTGGGTCTGTAAAACAAAACAATGCTTGGCCCTGCAGACATTGCATTTAGCATGTTAGTTCTCATGTTGCTGTAATCCTTTAAACACCTAACAGCTTCCTTCCCTAAAAATTTTGATTTAGATAGTCTTCACTGGTTTCTAAAGATAAGCTTGCAAAATTCTGTACTCAGTCACTACTTACAAATTGCATGCTGTTTTCAATGCTACTAAAAAGACAACATTTTGAAAACATATTACTGCAGTTTTTTTGAAACAAAACTTTTTACACTGAATATATGATTATGATCAGTCTTTGAAGTCAACATTTACTTTCACAAATACTATATTATATAATTTTATTTGAGAAATATTGCAGTGAAGGAGTCTTCTGAGAATCTTCTCCTCTGACTTTTTCCACTCTTGAATTTAAACTCCATGGCCAAAAATAAAAGACCAATAAAAAGATCTCACTGGGAGTGACAAATTCCAACTGCAGTAGATACACAACATATAAGGAAATACATCTCCAGCCAGTGAACCTTATGGTCTGGTATTCTGAAAGTGTCTTCCCTGACCAAGGAAATCCATTTGTTAAACCCTACATTTTTCATACTCTTCTTCAGCAGACCTTATATGTTTCCATAAATTTTTCAGTGACTAGCCAGCTTCTTGGATATGCACTAATATCTCACTCTCTATGATCACTTTTGAAAGGCATGAAAAAAGTGCCTTTATTTGTCTTCCTTATTTCTTGATTCTAAATGTGAGTACATGCAATAGGCTTTTGTTAAAAAGAAACAGTACAAGATTTATACACAAAATTTTAAGGTCACAGGACACTTGTTCCATTCTTTCCATGTGCTGCAGACCATACCAAATTGTCTAAATTAGTAACACAAAGAGAACTGCTCTTTTATTAGTCTGCATTTATAAGAGTAATACAGAAGCAGATTGTATAGTGACCCCTTCAAGCTACAAAAATGTTGCTACTGCATTCTTTATAACCCAGTTAACTTATAAAGGAAAAAAAGCCAGCAGTAACAACCAGACTGATGGAATCAGTTCCTAGAAGACAGAAAAAGTACAGAAGCTACTAGCACTCTTAGTCTTTGCACTTATTCTAAAATAATTACATTTAATAATGAAATGCTGTCCTAACAGAGCCACCTAAATAATTTTACATGAGTCCACAGACACTGGAGACAATTCCAACTATTCCTCTAAACTAAAGTCTCTTGACTTTATTGTATTATTATTTTCTCATTATTGTGTTCCTCAAAATGTCTTCCCTAAAGATGATTATGATTCATGGACATGCTACTTTAAAAAAAATAAATTACCTTTTTCTTTAGAATGGATATCATCACATATATGTAGGTCCAAATGGGAAATTACTAAGTGGTAAGAAGTTTCCTTAACATCAAAATCATTAAATAATTTTACTATTGCATCATTTTGATCAGGTGCTGCTGTTGTCTGGTGTGCTTTCACCTGCTGGGAGCTGGGCACGGGGGCAGAGTTCTGAAAAAATATTTAGGCAATCACATCAATTTATAAACATTATAAATGTTTCTTTCAAGCATACATATCTGTCTACTTACACAAAACAGGCACTTGAAACAAGGAAAAATCTGCACAACATGCATTCCCCCTTGGATCATTACTGAGATTAAAGTGTACTGGTTTAGACCAAAGCTAAATTGAGCTAATGGATGTGTGCACTCTATTGCACTGCCAGTGCATCCCCCATTCTCCCTATTTCTCACACTTCCTTACACTCCTGTCACTTGCAGCACTGGCATTTTTCTAACTTTTGTTGCAAGCTATTCAGGGAACTAAACCAACAGGGGGGTCCTTTCTGCTAATTTTGCTCCTCAAGCTACATCATGATAGGGTCAAACATGAGTCAGTGTCAGAGGACAGGTGAGATGCAAGTACAGGGCACTGAAGGATCAGAACCTCCCTGCTCAAGAGCAGGTAACCATTAGATTGCTGTGGCTAAACCTTCACACCCCAGCATAAGGCATCAGGGCCAGCACAAGAACTGAACTCTCTCTTACAGTACACTGGCTTTACTTTAAGAGATCCTCTACAACTGACTGCACTCAGTAATTAATCATGTTTTATTTTATAGCATTTATCTTCTATCAGTGTACTTGTCCTGCTTCTTCACAGACAAGAAGAGGTGCCTCCTCTCAACACTCACAAAGCCCAGTTGGTCTAGCCTGCTCTATGTGCTGAAGAACACCAAGATTTACACGCAGCATCAACAGCACAGATATGCCAGTAGAAATATATTTAAAGTAGAACTGGTTTTCACTATATATTCCAGTGAGAGTTGCATGAAGGTAAGCTCTTAATAAAAGCTAATTTTTCAGTACCATGAGAAACTGAACAAGCACTTTAAATTATTACAGTAAGCATATCTACCCACACATTACCTTAATGCGTCTTAATTATTTAAATTCATAACCAGAAAATATTTGGAGAACAAATTTACTTAACAGTCAATAAAGAGTTAAGTAAATACAGAAGTCTAAACACTCTATACAAGGATAAAGAAATAAAACTTATTTTTTATTTTCTGCAGTTAATATCAATACACAAAGTCTTGCAAAATAAAGACTACTTAAACCACGATTCATTCCCAGTGTAATTTAAGACATACAGCTGAATGAAAATGAGTAACTGAACATTCTCTAAAATAAATTAACACAACTAACCACATTGTGATGTATTGTAGAACATCTGATAATGATACAGTGAGACAACCAATTGTCCTACCTGGGCTGTTTCAGAAGCCAAGCTTTTCCTCTGTTCTGCTGATTTCTCTATGGCTTCACTAAGAGATTTGGCATACTGCACCATGGCTTTCAATTGGGAATCAGTCAAAACCCACAGCAAATCATCCAGAATCAGAACCAGTTTGGATGCCACAACATTACAGTCTTTTAACTGTAAAATAAAAATTTTAAGAAGTTGAACTAAGTACTTATATTTCTTATATTAAATATATTGGGTTAAGAAAAGCTGCATGCAAAAAGCAGTAAAAACATTTTTATTTTATTTATTTATTTATTTTTATTTTATTTTATTCCTCTCATTAACTAAGAAGTACCTAAGACACAGTATATTTATGCCTCACTCTATGTATTTGGCATGCACCAGATATTAAACTGCTGCATTTCTCTAAATGTAAGCAGTGTAAATATTACCTGAATCTAGAGAGATAAAAGAACAAGCATCATCATAAACAAAGCTCTGCAGATGAAACCACTTTATTAATAGGACCTGTATAAGGTCTTAATTTTCAAAACCTCCCTGCAGTATTTCTTGTAAACTCTACAGTCTTACCAGTTGCATGTGATTATAAATTTAGTTCAGGGAATTCTACATTCAATATGGCCTAAATTTAAAATCTTTACTATGTGCATGTATGGATTAAGAGCATGATTTGCAAATTAAAACATAAAATAAGACTTCAAACTTTTCAAGTTTACCCTTCTTTTAAGTGTGACCCTAATTTTTGATTGGTTAGTAATCAGTCGAACTGGAGCACTCATGATTTCATGCTTAGAACTCTGGATTGCATCAGCTTCTATTCTGATCATCTGCCAGTTGATTTCTTTAAAAGTCAAAACCTTTAAAGACATAAAAAAGAGAAAAACATCTTGATGTAATATGACAGTTACTTGCACCTAACCCTGTGCATTTGTATGTATATATCTGTATATATGTACACACAAACTCACATGAGCCACACAAACAGAACAAATACAACTCACTTTTTACTCCACCTAAAGGTGGAAGCCCTCACCCTACTTGTCACAGAAACATTAAGCTACTTCTAAGCAGGCTGAGGTAACAAGCAGCATTTAAAATATTCAGAAGAAAATAAAGGTCACAACTATTGCATACTAGACTGCTTTTGGGAGAGAAAAAAAATCATTGTGTAGTTTAGTTTCAAAATGTTAAATAAGAAGAGAGCAGGGAGGGAAGGGAAGCAAAGCTACAGGATAGGAGAGGTTTCTTTGGAGTGTTTTACTTCATTTAGCAGAGAAAGTTAAACATTGAGCACACTACATGCCATGTGGACCCCACAAGTTCTGAATCCACTACATGGATTTCTAAAAGACACAGCAAGCAAATGTTAGAATAATGATGATACAAGAGCATAAAGTGCAGCTGGACACTGATAATCAAATATGGAAAAATGAGTGATGGTCCAGCAGGAACATCATGGAGAACATCAAATGAACAGGACATCAATAGGGAAAACCAGTAATTCTAGTTTACCAAAACTCCTTCCTACATGGTTTAGATGATGGGATCAAGTTCCCTCAGTAAATTTACAGACAACATTAAGCTGGGAGAGTGTTGATGTGCTGAAGGGTAGGAAGGCACTGAAGAGGGATCTGGACAGTTTGGATTGATGGGCCAAGGGCAATTTTATGATGCTCAACAAGGCCAGGTGCCAGGTCCTGCACTTGGGTCACACCAACCACAGGCAGCAGCGCAGGGGACAGAGCGACTGTTCAGTTCTGGGCCCCTCAGCACAGACACGGAGGTGTCTGGAGCATGTCCAGAGAAGGTGAAGGGTCTGGAGCACAAGTCTTATGAGGAGCATCTGATGAAGACAGCTGTGTTTAGCCTGGAGAGAAGGAGGCTCAGAAATGACCTTATTGCTCTCTACAACTGCCTGAGGGGAGACTGCAGAAAGATTGGGGTTGGTCTCTTCTCCCAGGCAGGAGACAAGACAAGCAACAGGACAGGAGGAAATGGCCTCAAGCTGCACCAGGGGAGGTTAAAGTAAGGACAAGAGGAAGAATTTATTCACTAGAAGGGTGATTAAGCATTGGAATGGGCTGCCTAGGGAAGCAGTAGAGTCACCATCCCTGGAGACTTTCAAGAAATGACTGGACACAGCACTTAGCGCTGTGGTTTAGTGGGCATAGTAACATTTGGTCAAATGTTGGACTCAATGATCTTGCAGGCCTTTTCCAACCTTAATGATTCCATGATTACTCTCTAAAGAAAGGATCAGCCATCAGTAAAGGGCAAGCTGGAAAAATTTGTTTGGTATGTGTCTTATTCTTCACGTGCCATTCTCCTCTTATCAATTTGAAAACCTTACAGCATACGTCCTGAGAACAGACGCAGAGACATAAGTAAAACATACCTTGTGTGTCTGGACTCTGTCAAGTGAGCAAGATGGAAAATGCAGTGCAAAGCATCCTGAAACACTATTTGCAGAAAAGCAGAGTACCTATCCTCCTCATACAGGAGATATGTGATCAAAAGCTTCTAAAAGTATTCTAAGGAGATTGCTTATTATATTAAGAATGTAGCTACAATTTGCTGCTAACAAATCATTCACTGTAATTTCTAGAAATTTGTTTCTGGTATTAATTGCACTAAAAGGAACACTCTCCCAAGGAAAGCTCTGTTGTGTACAGGTCAACTGTTCAGAATCAAATTCTTCCTAAAAACCACAAAATCAAAAAATCTGCCAATACAAAACTCCATCTAGTCAAACTTTAATTCTTCCCATTCAGACTTGATTAACATGGGAGCATAAGCATACACCTCATCTGCAGAAAAGGAAAACTGTCAGAAAAATAGTTTTCAGCTTCTTACCTCTGTGGTATTTTTAACTGATATTCTCTTGGGGTTTCTTTTCCTATATAGAAATCACCTGCCAGACTCGTTAACTCTGGAGTAAGCTGGCCAGATGTATGATGCTAAAATAAGTTGCCCTGAATACAATATTTAGAATCAACCTTGCACTCAGTATACATTTAAGTTTGCTTAGCTGGGAAAAGGGAAATGAAGTGGGAAAGTACTGTTCTCTGGGACAGTAGAAACATATACATTTTACTGCTATTACTTTTATATATACATATGATTTAGGTATTCCAAGAAAAAAATTGCACAAGAACTTAACTAAATTTCATTTTAAACTGCTCTAGAAAAAGAAAATCCTTACCAGGCAACCCTCACAAGCAAATAAATAACTAATTTAAACTTCTAAAATACGATTCTTGTTGTTCTTGTTATTATTATTACTACTACTACTAATGACAACAACAATAACAAAACTAGCACGACTTCATATCCTTCCATACTTAATATACTATTCTTTCTTCTTTCAATACTCTCCAAGTCTAGCTCAGTTTGCATTTTAGAATAGTCACATACTTGGAGAATGTAAGAGGGAAACCTGCTTGCCCTAGTCTTTGTTCTTGCCTAAGCATCCACGTTGGCCATTTGATGTGACTTTCACCCACCATTTTTACATATTTGTGTTCCTAGAGGACAACTGAAATTACTGAGCACAGAATGTCTCCATTCCTAGTCATGGCATGTTCTCTGCCCTGTAAAAGGCTGCAATTTAACTTTCTCCTTTACCATAAAAACAAGGGAAAAAAGTTAGTAAAAGGTATTACTTACCTCTCCACGTTGAGCTTCTTGTATTCTGGTAAATCTAAGGTCAGCATGTTCCCAGTTTGCATTTACACTATATATTCTCAGCTGGGAAAGTTCAAATGAAGCATTAAAGGCTTTTGCGCCAATCCTTATTATAATGGAGTTCACAGAAACTGAAATGCCTTCTACCACTTTTTCAGCAAAGCCATACTCACTAAAAAGTGAAATGCCAACATATTAAATATAAACCAAGTGAAAGGGCACAAAATTAAACAGATTACATAAATTATGAAACAGATGATAAAAAAAATAAAGTTACTAACTTATTCTAAAGTTAGAATCTTTTGCTCAGTATACCTGATGTAGTTTACAACAATTTTCACTCTGTGAGCCTCATCTCTACATAGTTAAAGAACATAAATTTGACCAGGATCAATCTACACAAAGTATAACAGTTAATGCAATCCTTCCATGTTACAATATACAGATGCATGCATTATATGTTATTATACATACATAAAAAAAGCAGTCTACATCATTATGCAGATAGCTTACTCTTCTTTATGCATACATAAGGAGTAATTGATCTCAAATTAATTACTTGACAATTCCAGTCTGGTTAGTATTTATGTCTATAAGCCAAATTATTTTGCCCATTAAAAATAATAACTTTTAGATATTCAAAGTAGTATAAAGTATTTGCTTTATTTCGTTCTATAAAGAAAGGCATGCTAAATGGTGGTTACACTTCTACAGCAAATCAGCATGCATTCCAGTATTAAAAAAGATTAAGCTGTTGCAAATAATTTTTAAATAAAAATCTTATATGTTTTGAATGTGTTAGATTAGTGTATGGAAAATTGAATATTAAATATTATTTTAATACCTATAAATTTTCACCCTTTCGTTTTCCTGGATTTTGTTCTGCTTGTTTTAAAAAAACACTTGTGTGGTTTGTCATTCCTTTTCCCTTTTTAACTTTCATTCTACACAAAATCTCTATGGCAGTGGTTTCCAAGCCGTACCTTAAGTGGCACAGAGGTCCATGAACTACTTAGATGTTACAACAAGAAAAAAATTGTACCATCAAATTTATTTCTCTATATATAGGTCCCTGTGACCCCAGAAAACCGTTTTGAGTCCATGTAAAGGAAATGACTGGGGTGTGGAGAGACAAAAATCACTGATGTCATGTTGTATTCTCTCACCAAATTGCCTAAGTTTTGGGCTGCACAGTGTGCATGAAATCTCTCAGTAAGAATCAGCTGATACAATTAAGGAAATAGAACTTTAAAACACTGCACTAACAAACCCTTAAAACTGTTAAGACAAAACAAATGAAAAAGAGAAAATTTTAAAACCCACAAGAACATTATATGTATTTTACAAAAAAGATGAAGGTAAAATATCATTCATTTTTAAAAAACTTAATATCCATTAAACTCAGTAAATATCTGACATAGCAGGTGCACCCCTATGAAATGTACCTTGCAAGCTCCATACCTAGTTCACATGTTCTCTCCAGGCTTGGGTCTGGATAGCTCCATTATCACTACACTACTCTGCACACAGGCAATAAAATAAAATTTTGGAGGAGATGGAAATGGCAAGCTGCAATTGTATATACTTCTGAAAATTTGCAATTGATCTGTTTTATACAATTACAAACCTTTTTTGACTAATTACATGTAAGTACCATCACTGACCTCTGCCCAGATGCAGTTGCTATAGGAGAGGGTCCATTAGGGGCACGTGGCTCTTCACATGTGCTCATTTCCATTACAACCTTATCTAAGGACTTGACAAACAAAACAAAACAAAAAAAAATTGGAGACCTTAGAGGTAACAAAGTAAATAGATGACATATGAAGAACAAAAATCCAAATGAAAAATCCAATTGTATTTTTCTGAAATATACATAAAACATTTCTCACCATGTCAATTTTTCCATAAACTTTTGTAATGCACTAGAATTATCTTTTTTAACCTTTTTTCTATTTTTTAAAATTTTGTGAGTTCTAACATACATTCCCAGTGTTCCCATGAAACACTCTATCATGAAATTCTTGATCCCTGAATATTATTTATCCAACACATACATTTTCAAAAATCTCATTTCAAAATGCACATGATTTAATGTGTAGTCATCTGAATTTTCTATCCATATATCTGTTCTTTCAATGAAATACTTAATACTTAATGCAAGCTGATTCAAAGCACAGCAGTTAAGATTTTTTCCCTGTCTAACCACGTTTTCTGAATTCCCCCACTTATGCACTTAGGTCAGACAAACACCAAAAATCCCTTTGTCCTCAATTTAAATTTTTCATTATTCAACCTGCCTTAGCTACTAGATTATATTCATATTGTGTTAATCATGCCTGTTGTCATAATCTGCTTGCTTCACATTTGTCTGTGCTACTCTTATCCATGAAAACCTGGCTACAACCAAAAATTCATGAACTGTCTAGTCTGGATTTATTTATACTTCACTGTATTTTGATGCTTAAAGGGAAGCAATAGCTGTTAACAGTAAATGTGGACATTTCAAAATTGCTAAAAAAAAAATCTCAATTATTATCTTACCTTGAAAAAAACAGAGAAAAAAAAAAAAAACAAGAAAAACCTAATTCCTTAGTTTAAGGATGGTGGGGGAAGCCAAGATTTCTCCTAGCTATCCTAACAGTTTTGCATGTTTGATTACTCTTTTAAGAATTCCCTTTATTACATGACTAGTGCACAGAACAACAGGAGAGTGATTCAAGGAGATTGCACAATATAAAAAAAGATGTAACAAAGAATGCCTGGGATGCAGATCTATGTCTTTTCTCACTAGCAACTACTGTACTTGGATAGAGGAAAAACTGCTGCAGATTGTCCTTGGGGCCCAAAATGACTCCTCAAAACAATTTTGTTTATCATGCAAAACCAGAACTGGGTTGTGAACAAAGATAACAGTATGTGCCACTATGTTAACAGATTGATTCTTACAAAGGGCAACTCAGCTCAGTGAAAGGCCCTTTGGCCAGGCAGTGCATTCTAGTTACCCAGTAAGCTGTGCAAACAGAGGATGCTATTCCAACTTAATTCAACTCTCAGTAGCAAAAATATCCCCCCTTCCCTGCCCCTGTCAAAACAGCAGAAGTTCAGTGATGTAATGAAGGGCTGAGGTTTGGCACTTAGGCCACTGAATTCACTTTCCTTTAGAAATCAAAAAGGCTGTTGTACAATCTACAATTGAATAGTAAACTTTTGTTACCTACTTAATGCACTTGTTCAAGGAAACTCTTATGTAAAAAAGGTTACCTTGAAAATTATCTTAGCCTCAAAGAGTGCTAATGTAAGTTCAACAGGAGCAAAGCAAACAGCACCTTCCTACCATAGGTCAAAGTATGTCATGTTTAAGAATAGCACAGCTTAAACCAATTTCCTAATTTGGCATTTGCATCTCATAGCCAAGAGGTTGAATCATCTTCAGCATTACCAGACTTTAAGTTCTGGGTGTCAGGAAGAAGCAGTACAGACATCAGTACATTCCAACTGGGTCACTAGCAAATGCATCAATTATTTAAAACAACATGTCTTTCCCAAGTTTGATTCAGAACGAAGGAATTATAAGCATATTCACTGCAAGACTGGGAAACATGACAGCTAAAGGAATATCCACCCTTAAGCAAATGCAATTAAGAAAGTCATCAAATAAATTACTTCTGGTGCTACCCCAACTGCTAGTATATTTAAAAATAAAGAACAAAGGGAAACAAATGCAAGAATTAACAAGGCTTCTAATTGTAGTGGAGTCCTATTTACACATTTTACCTCCTATTTATATCCAAGCTGAACCCTAGGTAGTTACAAAAACCCTACAAATGCTATGTGTGTCAAACTTGCTATAGCCGAGATCACTGTGTAAAGTACAGATGTAAAACTGAGAAGTCCTAGAAAAGACAGCTCCAAAAGAAAGGCAGGAACTTGTAAAAGGGGTTAGTTGGACAAATAACTACCCTTCAGGTAAACCCAAATGACTAAAAACTTGAATGACTAAAATGAGCTAATGGTCAAACATTACAGCGATTATACTGAAGCCACAGGTTAGGAAAACAAACCTACCAAGGAAAACATTAACCTTGATCTGCCTTGATGTGCTGCTACCCAGAGGACACTTAGTAAAGGCCTGTTAATGTTTCAGTTATTACCAGAATCACATCAAGAGAACTATATAAATATTTGATATAGGTTTTGCTACACACAGTACATTTCAGACTTTATTTCAGAGCTCACCAAAGAGATGGGATGTGTTTTCAATTTTGTCCATGGTATCTGCAAGAGAAAACACTATTCTAAAGCAAATTAAATATTAAAAATACAGCAAAATAAATTACAAAGAATGTGTTTTAGGCATACAAATTATATTTCCAACTTCTGAGCTTAGCATAATATTACTTTCAAAACACTAAGTTCATCTGAATATACTATATGGTAACTTTATGCACACACTAGGTGTTAAAAACTTTGAACTTCAAAATCTACTTATTACCAAACAGAAAAACAGAGGAATAAAGTAGAATCTGTCTCTTTAACAGTGAGTTGACAGGTATCAGAAAAAGCACCACTGCCTTATACATTCTTTCCTTTAAGAGGAAAGAAAATTGACATTTCCTTTGTTGACCTACAATTGATTGGATACCTGCAACAAAACGTCAAGTTCACATTCAGAAAAATCAGGACAATCTCCCATAGTGGGGAAAAAAACCCAAAGTACACCAAAAAAAACATAAACAACCCCCACCAAAAGACTAAGGACATGCTAATGTTTGACCATATTGTAACTTCAGTCAAGAACAAGCCAGCCTTCATTTCTTAATCCCACATTGGTAAAATGTGGTAGAGATGATGTACATAGTTTCAATTATTAGCAGCCACAATGACCAAAACCAGTATCTACTAGATTTACTGTGTTTCCCACATTTCCCACAGAGATGACAATCCCTCGGAAAGGTATTTTTGGAAATGGGAACAGAACAAGAAAGAAAACAATAAACGAAGAAGAGTGAAGAGAGAACACACATGAAAGAGAATAATAAATAATTATGATGGACTAATTACCATGGACAAATACAAACTTTTACTTCTACCTCATTTTCAAAACATTTAGGAATTAATTCTACTCAGAAAGAAGAAGAAAATTAAAAATAATCACTCTTATTTTCATTATTTCCAGATGTATTTTCTGTCATCACATGAGAAACAAAAATAATGAAGATAATAATGGCTGATAAAATCTTTGTTGTTCTTTGAAATTTTATCAAGCATTTATCACAATTTCCTACTAATACAAAGTTGCTTGAAAGTTTACAAAGACAGAATGAAAAGAAGAAAGATTTGGTTAATTTCCATTCCAGCACAATAAAACACTCACCCTAATGGATGCTTTATTACAAAACACCTTGTTTATTGCCAGCCATGTTGGAAGATCCAGCATGTTCTGGAGTACCTCTTGATCCAGCTCTAAATTGGTCAGCTGACCTTCCCCCTTTAGCGTGCTCAGGTTGATCTTGTCAGGTGACAGATTTTTGGTGAACCTAAAAACAAACACACCTTAAGTAAATACATATAAAGCAATCTAAGTATCCTGCAGATCAGTGACAATTTAACTTAAAGCAATGGTCTGGGGTAAAGAAATCTTAGATAAATTTCACCCTGGATAGAAATGGTACGATGGAATTGATTTGTCCCTCTAATTTTTTTCAACTCATTACCTCAATTTATAAATACATAAACAAAAATATATTGTGAGATATCTTCTAATTTTTGTGTCACCCAGAATAACAAATGATCCTTGACATTTACTTTAAACTATATAAAGTAGAGCTGAATTTATTTCATTCTAACTTTTTGAAGGGAGAAAAAATCCCAAACCCCTAAAATTACAGTCATAAGCAGTACCTTCCTATATAATTAGTTAAAATCCTGTAATAAAAAATTTATTTACGATATTAATTAGATTTAGTTATAGTTTATATATATAAATTAGAAATACACATACACACACATAGCAGCACAAGGTATATAAAATACTAGATGAAAACTTGAACGCTCAATATGATATCCATGTGGTACAAAGTGTATTTAAAAGTGTCCATGTAAATTACTTTCTATTTCAAATGCACTAAGATTTGCTGAGACAATGAAGCAATCTGTGTGACTGTGTCAAATGGTTCACATCCTTGTGAGACAACATGACAGAGCCCATGGGCTCTCTGCCTTCAAACCAACAGCTGTAGCATTGGAGCATTGTGGCTGGAGCATTGTATCTACCGCAAGCTAAGAACAGGCACACACACTTTCAATCTGTGATGAAAAATTGTTTCTGGAAATGAATGGAGTCTAGTTTTACACGATTAGATAGTAGAAAATACTGCTGTTGGCTTTATGCTTTGTGACTTTTCCCACCAAAACCTCCTGGTGCTGCCATTGTCCAGGCAGAGAGCAAAGGGGTTTGTCTGTCCTCAATGATGGAACATTGCCCTGCAGCAATGCCCCAGGAGGTGCAATTCCAGCATTTCCTTTCCATTCAAGACACCAACTTCTAACTGAACTACAAGGTCCTCATTAAGTCTGATACTGGGGGGAATGGTGGGAGAAGATGAAGAAGGTCTGGTAGGCAAGCTTTTCCTCTTAACAGTTTCCAAGTATAGCTTGAAACAGTGCAGGCATTTCTTGAATCCAACTGCCTTACTCCATTCCCAGGATGGTTAGCTTTGAAAATGCATTTACCTAGCCTGACAAAATGCAAGCAGTACATATTTGCAAATAATATTAGACATGTTTCTTATGACAGCCATAAATTATCCACAAGTGATGGATAATAATATATATATATTAATATAGTTCCATATTTTCAGTACTAAAATATATGGAGATAAGGCTATTGATAAATTATTTTCCTTGGCAACTAATGTACTTCTAAATGCTCTGTTTAGCCACATGAGGGGAATAAAGGACTTGAATTATTTTGTTTTCTTTTCACCCTTTTTTCTTGCTTTCAATAAGAAAGAATAATGACAAGAGGAAAATAACCCTCCTCATTAAAACAACCTCCCAGTAACTGCAAAATATAAAACTTCCTATCTCAGAAACCATTGCAAAGTCTCATCTGACTCAGGTTGTACAAAATTCCTAGAAGAAAAAAAGCAGCCATTGAGTGTTTTCAGTCACCCGGTAGTATCTCTCACTCTTGGCATTCTAGGTAAGTGTCAACATAAGAATTACAAACGGATGTCATTTTAAAGTCAGATTTACACATCAAACGCAAAACCATTCTGCCATTACACACACTCAAGTCTCCTGAGACTCATGCTCTATGAAAGAAGTCCCCCTCAGAGCACCCTGCTGCTCAGCCACACCAGAAATGCCTCTCAGCTAGGAGACAGATCTAAGCATTATCCTGGACACAGCTGCAGACACATCACAGCGAAACATACAGGACCTGCAGAAAGAAGTTTTCAAACTTCAGAGCAAGAAAGATACCAAAATACCATTAAGGAGAAGAATGGCAGCAGCAAAGTCATTTTTTAGTTACTTTCAATATCCTTCAAACAAACAAAATAGAAAACCATCTCTCTCAATAGGGAGCGGAAGGACAGGGAAAAAATTCAAGAAGGACCATCACTTTTTCAATATACATTTTTTTTATTTCTTCCAAGAGTGTTGCTTTGAATTTATTTGCTCTCCTGCAGTCAGTGAAAGGAAAAATGTTCTAAGTGCTGCTTCATTCAGAAGAGACACACACAAGAGGATCTCTACCTGTTAAGACTACCCTTCATGTCAAAAGTCATGGAAGGAAACTCTCAACAGGTATGCTGTGAGAAGATATTCTTAGCAAAACTGTTTTTACAGATTGAGTTTCAATTTCACAAACTACATTTTCTTTCTCAAAACATATCTGAGGTTTGAATTATGTGATAGTATGGATTTCAATACAGTTTTAATATTGAATTGTGTAAGTACAATAATAATGCTGTAAAATACTTACAGTTTAAATGCAAGAATCCAGAAACACGAATTTATCAATATCACAAGCTGCCTGACATAGCTCCCTTGGGTACATCTACACACACGCACTAAACATTCCTATGCAGTTACAGTTGATCTACGCAGACACAGTTCAGCTTTAATTTACAAAGTACAGACTAAGAGTTTAGTGAAAAGCATAAAAGACTGCACACTAACATTGCAGCATTAAGAATCAAAGAGGAGTAAGTTACAATCAATGTATTTTGTCAGGACTACAACAGTTCTTTCAGATCTCTCCCTCTAAAATAACTCAAAACCTACATAAAAGATGAATTTATTTCCTTGCCTAAAATGTTTATTTTCTAAAGGTTTGTTTGTAACACCACAGGCTTGGAGCTCTGAATGGAGCTGGACCCCACCATGCTGGCAGGGAAAATGGCCAAGGAGTTGAAAACAGAAACAAAAAAAAAGCCCAAAACAGGTAGAGAAGATGGGAAAACACTTTTCTGAAGTCACAAGCTTAGGGTTTGTATATGGAAGGCCACAAACCACATGAAGCTTAAAGCAGTGCTCCCCAAAGGTTTGGAGTCAATACCAGGTGCCTTGTCAAGTTTGAGACCAGAAACTCCAACCTTTGGATTTACTAGAGAAATAAGAGAAGTCTGGATCACATTTGGACACAGATTCTCAGCTGCTTTGCACACCTCCTGAACATACAATCACTTTCCCCAGCTCTACCATGTGCCTCCCTGCTTTTCAAATAAAATTTCCTCAGCAATATGACTCTAAATGTATGCTCTAATCATGACAAATTATTAAATCACAGTGCATTCTGCAAGTTTTTATTGTCTCCTTGTTATGAACTCAAACTGCTTAAACAACAAGCTCTGAAAAAAGGAAGCATGACCTACTAAGCACTGGCAACTGGATCAATAACAGAACAGCAGAAATGGAACATGAAGATAACTGGATTTTTTTTACTGTTTCACCTGGCGTAATCATGTTATTTGATCACTAAGGAATATTACACCATTCCTGAAACAAGAAAAATGGTCTTTTTCAATTGAGTTTCTCAGGAAGTTGTTTCCTTCCTATCACTCTAAGTAACAGAGTGAAGGTCTACTACCATTCAGCTCACTATACCACTCCAAATTTTAAGACTTCAAGTAGAAGAAGAATAGAAGGTACTCTCAGTCAAATTTGCAACAGAAACAAAGTATTGGGAACAGTGTATACTGTTACAATTGAGTCCCTCTCATCCAGCCTAGCACCACAAGCCATAGCTCGTTTTAAGTAACTGGCTTGATCAAGTACACCCCTCACTACCTGTGACACCCCACTGGCACCTTCTTACACCCTCCAACATCAATTTGTACACAAGGTATCACCCCTTTACCTATCAGTATTGTAGCCACTCCACACAAATGCCTACATGCTTTATCTAATCTCATCTTGAACATCTGCAGCATTGTCAGGTGTCTGAGTGCAAGATGGAGAGCCCTCCATGACCTGCACTACCTGCTGCAAAGCACTTTGTGAAGGTGCTCATCGCCCAACCCTCTGGAGCAGGACAGGGCATTTCGTTGTTTACACACCCAGCCTGGACCTACTGCTCTTGGGCTGGCCATGAGTTACAGCACACTGGACAAGTCCAAAATACCACCTACAACCCTACAGCTTCAGGTGTACTTTTCAGGCTGCTATATAGGACCTCAAGTACCTAACAGTCACCATGATTTTTGACCTATCATAGTCTAAAGACAGATCTTCCTTTCCAGGGAAATCACTAATCAGGACCTTGGCTCAATGAGCAACCTGTATTTGTGTAACACATCTGGTGCAGTATCACACCAACCCCTTATCCATCCCATTGTAGGAGCCCAGAACAACACATCTGCTTTGCTGATACTTTCAAATAATTGCTTCCATTTCATCACAACACAGAAGGACTTCAGCAAAGACTCCCACTCCAGGTGACTTCCTAAAGACATCTTAGTACACTCCTATGCACTTCAAGACTCGTTCCACATTTTCTCAAGTTCTGACATCCCCACTAAGTCTCTTGACAGCATATAATGCTTCCTCTAGTTAATTCTGTAATAACACATATAGGAAATTATTTTCTTTCCATTTAGAAAAGCTGTATTGCTTGCTTTTTGGGTACAGGCAGAACTGAGACAGCTGCTGTCATCAATGGTTATTATCTAATTATGTGTCATGAAGCAGATCTGCGCAGACACAGCCAAGCACTGTGCATAAATGAGGGGCTTGCACTGCACATCATGTTGCAAGCAAAACATTGCTCAAGCAATTTACCTTTCTTTACAATAAACCCTCACACAAACCAATATTAAGCTTTTCTATTCCATGAGTCTTTTCACGTCAAGCAGAGAAATGGTCAAGAACTTTACTCAAACGTGACAATCCTATACATCAGGCCTTAATGATATGTTGAGCACAAGATAACATAAAATCCTGAATATATCAAACATCATGTGGCAATGTATATATAACTTCCCTACTGCAGGCAGCAAAAACCCCACCTCATTTTGCTTATACTTGATAACTATTAAATTCCACTTAAAATATAACGTTCTAATGCCTAATGCAAAAAAAAAAACACATTTGATGAAATATAACTTCAGAAATATAAAAGCATTAAATAATGATATAGTGTAAAAGCATAACAATACCTGCTTTTTGGAAACTGCAGAATTTATTTATATGACATTAGCAGGTATCTTTTTTAATGCTAACTGATCAGATTTCACAAAAAAAATAAGATCTTTTGATAAGATATTAACTATAAGAACCCTTTTAATTTAAAAAAGAAATAAATCAGTCACTTTCTTCTGTAAACTAGTTAAAGAGCTGACCAATCCATTAAATATATCAATACAGAGGAAATACATAATAAGTAATGAAGAGGAATTAAGTAGATGCAAATAATAAACAGTAAATGTCATAATGCCTAAAGATATTGGGAAATAGCCAGATTACATTTAGAAATTACACACAGAGGTATGTTTATAATGGGATTGCTGGTTCAGTTCACAAACCCATTTTGCAAATGTAGTTTAGGACTTACAAAAACCCCAAAGAAGCCAAAACACACAACTGCATAACAAACAACTTTTTTTGGCAGAATTTTAAATTAAAAAAGAAACAGAAGTGGAAACTCAAGCAACATTTTATAGAGCTCACTTCACTCCGAAATTTATATAAATTCATACCACCTCTTACATTTACTCTATGAAGGTGGGAGAGGGGAATTTACCTGAGGACAAGGTATTCAGACATAAGGCCCCTATTCCTGGTGAAAGCAAGTGGTCAGTTGCCACGGCTTCTGAGAAGCTTCTGGGACTCATTTTGGTAGTAAGGATATTCACAGCAAACCAATCTCCACCAGAGCCAGCTGGGATCGCTGCAGGGAACGGGACACAGGGGACACACAAGGGATCAAGTTCAAAGGGAAAAAGGAGTGATACAATAATGTAAGAGAGGTTTAGCTGAAGATAACTGCAGTTACAACAGTTTGTTACACATCATGACGCTACAGAATTCAAAAGGAAACAGATTTCGGTAAAACACTAGATTCCTGTGAGAGGATTCCTTGCTGTCTGATACTACAGTACTGGAGCCCTGTTTAAATAAACAGCTTATAAAGAAAATTTTAATCATGCAGAAAATATTTATATAATGTAGCCAAGTCATTTCAGAGATACCCAGTAAGTACATTTGGAAGATGACAGGAAGATAGCCCAAAGATGCAGCACAAGAGGGTTTTATCTTATTTTTAAATGGAAGAAAACTTTTTAGTTTTGTTTTGCCTAGCCTGAGATTTCTCACATTATTTGTTCCTATTTACAATGTTTCAACCTCAGCTATCCAAAATTCACACTAAAGAAACCTGACTCTAGAGATCTAGGGGAATGGTACTTCTGGATTTGTTTTTGTGTTTGGGGTGGTGCTACAAAGACCTGCACACGTTTTGACAGTCTGATTTTGCAGGCTATGAAATTTCAGTACAATAAGGTCTCCAAAACAAAGTTCTCTGCTAACTGTCTTCACTTCAAAGAGATGCCTCAGCTTAAATGTAATTAATTGCTACACTTTCGCCCTTTTGGGTGCAATAAAACCCAAGCATTTGGACAGGGAGCTGGTAGGCAGTTTGTTGGGATATCAGAACAGAATTTAAGAGATTTATCACTAAGGTGAATTACAGATACCTAATTACAAATTATTCTTCTCAAGTCTCCAGACTCCCAGCAATGGAAGAAACTGCAACATGAAAACTGTTTCAGAAGTAGGCAACCACATAACTTTCAGATTCCTGGATCGCTGGATCCAAGTGATGCTTCTTTGGGAGTCAGAAGGAGTGAGCATCTCTGAGGAAAAAAAAAAAAACAAAACAAAATTCTGGTGTTCTCAAGCTAAATGGTAAAGATCATGGCAGAGCTGCCACAAAATCTGTGCTGGGGACATTGTTCTTCCAGCAAGGCTCATAGACCCATCTGCCGGAGGCTGGAAGAACTAAAAAGCACAGCCCAGCTGGAGCTCTTTCCTCTCCTGTGTTTCCTTATCAAAAAAGAAGACAATGAAGGGATCTGAACTGTGGTTAGCTCCACAAAGGGGTACTCCCTACAGGAGTTACTGGATTGAGAAACCTGGGTCGTTGTGCAAGTGGCCAAACCCAAGATACTCTTCATATAATTGAGCAATTACTTGTTAGCAATTATTCTCATTATTTGCAAAAAACCTGTGAAATAAATCACATCCTGTAAGCTTTTATAATTTCATTAATGTCTCATCAGAAATTATCTGATCTCCTTTGTCCAATCTTCTTGTAGAAAAAAAGAAAAAAATAAAACAAGACACCTTAAAAGCACCTCTCGTTCTTGGAGTTGTTCAGTACAGACTTTTACTCTGCTTAAAAATTAAAAAAACCTCAAAACACTAAGGCTTTGGCAGGAGAAATAACAAGTTTTTTAAAAAATGTAACTGTGGGCTAGTTTTGATTCATACGTACTCCATAATCACTTGACTTTAAGAGACAATTTTATTCATTACAGGCTTTATTTAAATATCCTTTTTTCCCAGGGAATACTAGTGTGTCAGATACTTAAACATAGCAATCTTCAAGATCATTTTCACTGTGAAACTTACTAGTATTCTGAGAACTCTTTAAAGTAAATGATAACATACAACTAAAATGCTGCTAATTAATTCTTCTTGATTGTGCAAATGTATTAGCTTTTATTATGTATGCACAAGAGTTGTCTGATTTCAACAAAGCTTCAGCAGAACTTTAACTGTACAATGTCTGTAGAATTAGCAGTTAAATTTATAATACATTTGCAAAAGTAACGTAAAACAAACTGAAAAGAAGTCAAATTCATTGAGTTTATTTTATTAACCCAAACACCACTGAAAGCTTAAGTGATCTTTCGGAGATGTAACACAAGATTTAATATCAAATCTTAATAAAGGTAACAATTAAGAATTTTATCAGAAAATGCATTACTGCTCGTTTATCTCCAAAATACATGTATAATTTCATAAAGCACCACAGCAATTTAAGTTTGAATTTTGGAAGATGTTCTGTTACAGAATCTTAAAATGCAATATGATGCAGGAAGCTACTAACAAAAACAGAAGAAAGCAAAAGTTTTTTATTTCTGTTGAAAAAAGTATTTATTGATTCCTTCACACTCATCGGAACATTACCAACACATTCACACAGAAGAAGTTGTTGGCATGAAGTCTCCACTTAAATACTGAAAGTATTGATTTTCAAACAGAAGGGTATTTAAGAAGCACAGGATTACAGTGAAACTTTAAATTGCTCTTTCTCCTCCTTCTTGTCTGCTGTCTCGAGCACTTCTGCTTTACTACCTGGAGTTTTTTAGGCTTATTCTTTCCCTAGGTGCAGCATTTAAGACAGACATAATGCTAACACTTTCTGCAAGCATTCAGATTCAGTACAGACTCCTTCAGAACAACAGAGATTGTTCTGTCTACATTGTGTTTTGCAATTTTCTCACATACTACACAAGACAATAAAATCAGTCACTTAGAATACACTGCAAAATTAGTAAAAGCAAAGAGAGAAGGGAAAGTACACACCTTGTGTACTTTGGCTGGCTAAAGGAATTGGCTAACTTTCACAAAACTGAAGTGACACAGAAGTGGAATACACAAAACTGAAAATAAGCAAAAACCTACTTATTTTGCTACTAGAAGAATTTTCAAAGTTCATCCAAACAATTTTGGTCATTTACTTACAGTAAGGAAACAGCCCACTCTAGCCCAATAGAAGTGTTACACTGCTTTACTCTAAAAGGAGTCACCTCAGATCTCTTGAGAGGACAAAATTCCTCAGAAGTCAGGCATGTCTGCCTGGCATAAAAGCAGGTCAATACGCAGGGCAAATACTTTGGTAGGATGTGTATCAGTGAAGTTGCAGCAGATGATGTAGGATATCATTGTTTATATCAGGACCAGCTGATTCCTGACATCCATACAATTAGGATGCTGTTCTTTGTACAACCATTCTTCACAGGAGCTTTAGAATGACTTCCCAACTACGAGATGAAAATAATTGTCACAAAACTCACTGCAATTTTCTTCTATTTAAATCTTCGTATGTTCACATCTATTGATTCAGATAAGCGAAAGCAAAGGTCTAAGTTCATGCAGAACATTAACTAATGACACAACTGAAAACAATTTCTCCCATACCAAACACTTTAAAATCTCTTACTGTTTCCTTCGTGGAAAATATTGAGTAGGATGCAAACTGTAACTTTTTTAATTGAACTATGTGTTATCATTGATAAACTTAAGAGTTAATATCAATTGAGGTGAAGACTGTGGCTACTTATTAGACAGGCAAAGTTTATAAGCTTGCCTTCATGTTTCTTACACATATCTTGATAAACAAAACTGTTTTTCACAGAAAGGCATGAATCATGCACAGAAGACTCAGACTGCTCCTTAACTAGAAAGGGAATTTCAATGATTCTAAGAGTCAAAACTAAAAAACACCTGAAAACATCCTTATACAAGTCTGAGTTAGAAATACCAGATCTCTGTATGCACCTTCCATCCAAAAACCCAAGACTGAAACCCCTGCCATGGAGATGATCCCCTCACAACCAGAGACAGTGTTACAGTAACACTACAGTGAACTTGCACAGGGCAATCTAGATTTCTGTTGGAAATCTTTAACACCATTGTTTCATACGCTTGTCCACCAAGTCTGAGAAAAAAGGAGGAATGCTGAAGGGTATCTGCAATTATCATAGCAGAGCACTGAACAGAAACTCTTGCAATAAAAAGGTGCTGTTCAACAAGAAATCTCTCACCCACTGAAAATAGGTAACAGCACAAATGAAGACTCAACACAAATTTCAGTTCACTGGGGAAGACCTTTACACAATGAGTAAGTGATCCCAACACTACAGAGAAGACTTCTCCTAGGGATGGTGTATCTTTCCTACCTTTTGTAAAGGTATCCAGACACTTGTTTCATTTTAGGGACATATGAAATAGACACTCGGTCAACTGCATTCAGTAAAACCACACCTAACACAACATGAGCATGAGAAAAATTAAAGCCTCCAAATGGCAAACTCATTTCTTTAGTTTAGTTGATACATTTAGTTTCACATCCTACACCAAGCACCAAATAACATGAAGTACAACAAAAACACATGTAGTTTGTTCCTACTCCTCCCCACCTTCTCATTTTCTACCACAGCCTTGGGAAAGAACAATGCATGTTGAAGATAGAGAACACTTTTTAAAATTTTAAAAGACTGAAAAAGTATAAAACTCATCACCACATCCTGACATGAGATACAGACTTGTTACAAGCTGAATAAAATAAGCTTTACAACCTCCACTGCTCTTAAAGCATAACACAGCAATAAGAAAAGCCCTTTACAAAGGTAAAAAGTAATTTAGATATCAAAACAGTTTCAAAATGCAGTTTGGGTCATCTTCTTGTTCTCAGACCTTAAAGAATCGTACCTATGTAAAATTTTCACTGTCTAACAAATTTAGAATGACGAGGCGCCTTCTACATCACTGTCCATTATCAGTTCATCTAATAAAAGCACTGTGAACTGCTAAATGGAAACTGCACTGCTGAATGACACAATGCTTTCAAATTTGAAATATAGTGCCAGATAGGAAAAAGAGTAAACACACGATTAACAGATATTGCAGTAATCTTCATGGCAAACATTGCCAAATCAATGATGACTGGGGGAGTCGGAGAAGCTGACCACTAAAGATCCCTTCCAACCTCAACTGTTCTGTGGTTTGTGGCAAAAAATCAAAGTACTTCTCAGTAACTTAAGGTACAAATTCATATCTTTGCTCAAACATAAAGGGAACTAAAAGAATCAGAAATGAAAATAAATCAAGGTAAGAGGATAATTCTTTCCACTCTTACTTTGAATATATGGACCTCTTCCAATAAATTTTAATACCTGCTTAGTTGAAGATGACAAGCAGGCAGCAGTTCCAAGAAACTACAAAAACAGTAGAACAGCAACTACTACAGTAAGAGTAAAAAGTGAAAGTGTCCTTTGGCACTCTCTCTATTACAGGAAATTCCTTATGTATTTGGCTCCTTAGTCACATTCTCACAAAACTTTTATTAAAGAAAATCCTGAATCAATACTTCTATAATTTTTGTGAAAAATCAAGGTCCTGAAATTTAAGCTCACGTCATTTGAATACTGTTTTTCTGAGTAACCAACTTTTGAAACCACTGAAACACCTGTTCTGCAGGAAGTAAAGATATTATCTGAACATGTAATGAAAAACACCCATAACAAGGGGCTTAACAATACTGTCTACATTTTAGGTAGCAAACACACTCTGAATAGTATGGATTATGAGCATCCAGTTCAACTTGCAAGCCTCAGATTACTGCATATATCCCATAAACTTTCCAGAAGTGATAAAATTTGTCATAATCACTTGACAGAGCCTTGTTGAATAAGCATTATCACAACGCACAAAAGAGGAATCACAAATGTACCAACATGATGAAGTTCTAATCTACTCAGCTGTTCATTTGAAAAACTAGACAAAAAGCAACTCATTTTACTCATGCCTAGTTCCCAGACACATTTTAGAGCTAACCTGTAGCACAGAGACTAGAGCTCTCTTCTCTTTCCATACAGCTCGCTATACACCACTACAGGAAATGAGCTGCTGAATCCAGCTATTCCAAGCACACTGCTGATTAGAAAACTGACTCAAGGCTGATGACATCTTCTCGTTGCATTTCCATTCACACAGTGCTCTGTCATTTTCATGTGAAGAAAGGATTTCTTTGTCAGCATTCCCTGCTACATAACTAATGAGCAGGGTGGAGAAAAATTATTCTCCTACTGCTCCATACATCACATTTAGGAGATAGATATCAAAGGATTTGGAATGAGAATTATGTTTTCTGTATGCATCGACAACAGATTAGTGACATTACAATCTGCCACCTCATTTTGTTTGATTTTCTCTATAAACACTTCTCAGAAATACCACACAAAAGTGGAACACTACATTTTGGGGAAAAAAAGAAAAAAGTAAAAAATTGAAGTATTCCAGGTTATATTTTCTAAGATACAAAAATAAGCTCAGAAGAATTACCAACGCTGTGGTGTTATGACGGATCAAGTACCTAACAGGTTTTTGCCTCTCTTTAGAAAATGGGAGAAACCTGATGCTGCTTTTTTAAACTGCATGAATCACATCGCGTACTTTCTGCGATTTCTCCATCTTTCAAGCACACGACACTGACAGCTAAGAAATTTACAGATCTGTTTGTTTTGTTATAGGCCGCGAGGCACCTCAGCCATTATTTCAGTCACCTAGAAAACCACGAACTTGTTTCCATCTCTCGGCGTGCACCTTTTTGTTGCGCGGCCTCACCTGTGTCTCAAGCGCTCGGAACCGGCGAGCTGAGCTGCAAGGACACAGGCCGAGCTGCCCGAGCCCCGGCCGGCCAGCGCCCCGCACCGCACCGGGCCGGCTGCTGCTCGCCCCCGCCGCGGGCATCGCCAGGGTCGGGCTGTGCCCGCTCCTCTGCCCCCCGCACACCTCGGCCAGCGGGGGCGGGCACCGCCTGCCCGCCGGGGAGGCGGCCGGACCCGCCGGTGACTCACTCGGTGACTCCCTCCTGCGCCAGCCACACCGAGCCCCCTCCCCGCCCGCGCCGCCGGGCACCGGGCGGAGGAGCCGGGGGCCAGGAGCCAGCTACGCGGCTGTGGCCGCCGGACAGCCCCACACGAGCGCCCAGCCACCCCCTCCGCCTCCAAATCACTACGAGGAGGCGGCTTCAGTCCCCCCTTCTGCGGGCAGAACGGACCCGATCCCCCCCGCCCAGCGCCCAGGGCCCAGCCCGGGGGTCGCTCTCCGGGACGGGGACCCGCAGTCGCCCCCGCACCGCCTCAGCCTGCCCGGGGCACCGCGCCCCACTAACCTGGAGAGATGCTTCAGGATCTGCTTCTTGATAATCCCCGCCATGGTGTCTGCCTGCCCGCGCCCCTCACGACGACCAGCTGGGCCCAGGAACGCGCCTCATCCCTGCGCCCGCCCCTGCCCGAGGTGGGGAGAGCGCCGGGAGCGGAGCCGCTATCCCCACTCGCGCTCACTCGACGCCCGGCGCCATTTTGGCCGCAGCATCGCCTGGTGACGGGGCGAGACGGGGCGGGACGGGCCCGGGCCCCCGCCCCGCGCGGAGAGCGGCGGCTCCGGGCGGGCAGAGCGGGGCTGGGGACCGGGACCGGGACCGGGACAGGCACAGGGACAGGGACAGGCACACGGACACACGTAGCGCCATGGGCAAGGGCAGTGGCGCCTCCGCCCTTCGCTTGCTCGCAGAGCCCTGCTCGCCTGCTCAGCATCTCCGTCCCCATTCAGCGCTCAAAGCCTTTGCCCACCTCAGCCCCGCCGCTCGCCTTTTCTCCGCTCTCTTCCGCCAGCTGTTTCTTTCATCCCTCTTCAGCCCTGCCATCTCCAAAACTCTGGAAGCATGTCTCTGCATCCCTGCCTGTGGCTCCATCCTCCCTCCTGCCTGTGGAGCATGTCCCAAGACCATCACACCTTTGCCTGGGCCTCACCTCGACCAAGCCAAAAGACAGGACAGCTGCAGCTTCTACAGCACCACACGAAAGGAACAAGGCTACATAAGATGAAACAGAAACTTACTATGCTATGGCAAGAAATTCACGTGGGTACACACACACACACACATATATCCCATATATCCCATATATCCCATATATCCCAAGTTGCTCAAAACCAGAGACTTGTAAAATCAGGCTGTTCCTCAGATGATCACATTTTGCTGGAAAGTACACAGCCTCTGAGTTATTTTACTTTCAAAAGAACAGCCTCTCCTGCTGTAGCAGAATCTCCAAGTCAGTTAAGAAATTTATATCTTGTATTAGTTTTGTTTGTCCCGTAACCCTTTTCCTCTGGCGCTCCCTCATTCATAAAAAGCATCTTGAAGAATTTCAGTGGTGGGTAACCAAGTAGGATAAAAATATTAACTGGAAAAAAAAATATATCAATCAGAAAACTAAAAAGCTTTTCAGATGTGACTTCCATATGCAGAATGGGCCTCCGTAATAAGAGTCTTGAGCTGCAGAGGAAAGACATCAGATACTATTTTCTCTGCTTCTCATACACATAATATTAATAATTTACCAGCAATGAACCAAAACCCTAAGGACCTTTAAGTCAGAAATATGAAGCAGTAATAGAAAAATAGGTCAGGAGATGAACATTTCCAATTGATTTTTCCAGACATTTAAAAATCAGTCCATTGTGTAATACTGACCTCGTTACATTCTTAAGGAGATTTATAAAGTAGGAATTAGCTGTGCATGAAGCCAACACTTTTATGCCTGTTTTATGTTCACTTTTCTCAACTAGGAAAAAGTATACCAGTATCATGGAGAAACAATACTCATCATCATGATGGTCAGCTTCTCATCAAGAGAGAAAATACAAGGTGCAAGGAAAGCAAGACCCATGCCAAGTGTTCTCTTTCAAGTACAGCTCTGGAAGAACAGGGGAAGTCCTGAGGCTCTTCACTGATGTCAGAACTGAAAACCATAAATATTTCTGTCCAGCAGGATTGATCTGATTGTGACCTCATGTTGTATCCCCATGTCCTGGAGCATACTGTGTGGAGGAATTAAGGAAAATGCACAGATCATACCACACCACACCCTCCTCACCTAGAAGGGAATTAGAAGGGCACTGATTTTCCATGTTGATTTTAGACCTTCCCAGTCACCATGGAACTGCATGGTGATCCCTGGAATGTTTCTGGCCCTTGCTAATCCCACCAGTCCTGATCCTGATTGTGACTTGAGGATTGTCTTATGTGCTTGATGTTCCACCTGCTTCATTGTCACGTTTGCTTGATAACCTGGGCTCTGGGCTTCACTCCCACACCTGTCTGCCTTGCTCCCTGGCTGGGGGTGGTGGGACAGGCCCTGGCTAGCAAGGCCCTACCCTGGTGGCCACAGTAACCTCCACAGGCCTCCTAGCACCTGGATTCTCTACCTCTCAGAGCAGCTGGCACACATATCACTAAGAAAGAACCCCACTTGTAAGCCTATCCTGAAATGATCTCAAAGAAAAAAAATTCTCCTGTATTTACCATAGGTATTTTTAGGGCTTATTTGTGAACACAACAGGATTTGTGAATTCAACAGGACACCCAAGAAGCCATGTATGTAGAGTTTTCCATCAGGCAGTCATCTCAGCCACCAGCCTGCCTTTCACCATCACCCAAATACAGGTTAGTGAGTACAGTCCATTGATGTGAAGTTCAGGATAACAACCCCCAGTGTCAAAGGGTGTAGTAACTTCTTCCTTGAGGATATCTTTCTTTGGATACTCTAAATAACCTGGAAATTCTGTACTTGGCACCATTCAGTGTTACTGAAGCTGCTCGTTCCCACAGACTAGAGCCAAAAAGCACCTGTGCCTTGTAGAGGGTGTGCAGTGACTTTGACTCTTACAGTTTCATGTGTTCATGGGGATTTCTTAACTGTAAAAACTGGAATGGAGTTGAGAGGAAAAAACCAAAAGCAACTGGAGCTCAAGCAACTTCAGAAACATGAAGGTCACAGAATTAAAAAATAAAATTGTTTTTCCCATTAAATAAAGTAGTAGGAGATGTAGTAAGAGAACAAGTGAAATTTGAGCTAACTTTCAGTGAGTGCTTTGTATCATACTTGTAGAATGAAAAATCTGATATGCCTTCTTATGGATAATGCAAAAGATAATGGTCTGTCTTTAAATGCAGATGTGCAAGGCTTTTGTAGTCTGACAGACCACACAAAATATCAATTCTCACTATTGTAAGGTGCAATGTACAAGGTTTGCTACCATATGGACTTTTGAAAGTCCTATTTAAGTGTCCTTGCTGTGTGGCTGACTTTGTGTTAAGTACTCTAACAACAGAAAGTATCATCACAAGTGCCATTGGAATACATGGGTGAATGTGTAAACAATCTCAATAAATATGTATGAATTGCCCTCAAGGAGCAGTGACAGTAAATATATCAACTTTAGTTCGAAGAGATTTGAAATATTTATGTTTATCAACCATTTCACATAAATCTAAGTGGACTCTTAAAATCCTGGCACTTGTCCTGCATCCTTAAAAAAAAAAGAAAAAAGCAAAGGTAACTCCAAATCCAACACAAGTCATTGGATGGTAACAGACGAAGCTTCATAGAGCTGGAGCTGGTATTTAGAAGGGAAAAAGTCATTTACTAAATTCTGCCTTTCACTTTTATTTTCACAAGGCAAAAGTTAGCAATAGATATTAGGATGTTCTGAATCTAAACAATTATTCTAGGAACTTTATATTAGTAAAAGGATAAGGTAAAAGTTATACAATCTTAAGAGTAGTGTTTTATCTTTAACACTGAATACCTAAATAATTTGTTACTATTCTAGATTTTGTGTAATTTGGATTTAATTGCAAACCCAAAATTTACTATGAGTATACCTGTCAGTAGGCAGAGAACGAGAACAACCTACAGGGTTCTTTAAAAAGCACTCAGAAGCTCCTGAACTTGAAAAACAGGCTTTTGATAATTCCTGTGACCTCTTTTGAATAATCATATAATATATCTGCTAGAGTCAGGATTAAGGAAGCTGTCCTTAAGACACACTTGCTTTACAAGTACATAAAGAGGATTTGTCTAAAAGCAGATTGCCATGTGTTCCAACTAACATTCTGGTTCATGGAATGACATTTTATATTTGTTAGGGTGAAGAGTCATCAAACAGAGTAGCAGTTGTTTTTAAGTTAATGAAAGTCAATTACAGACAAATACAAAACTGTAATGTTCTTTCTCTTTTACTGGAATACAAAAAAGGAACTAGGGACAGCAAGTAAAACATACAAATAGAGCAAAATTCATCATCAAGACAAGTGCAAGGTGCTGCACCTGAGGTGACATACCCACAGAGCCCAGTGCAGACTCAGACCTGTGTGGCAAGGAAACAGCCTTGTGGAAAAGGGCCTGGGGTCTGGATGGACCTAAGGCTGAACTGGACTTAGCAGTGCACTACTGCAGCAAGGAGTGCAAAGCAGAGCCTGGGCATCCACACAGGCATTGCTAGCAGAGACAGAAACTTAATCATCCCACTCTGCTTTGTGCATTTCAGGTTACACCTCGATCAGTGTGTCCAGTTCTGCTCCCAACAATTAAAAAAAAAATTGTGGACAACTGGAGAGCATCCAAATTAAGGCCATAAAGATGATCAAGGATTCAAGAACACATCCTGAAGAAAGACTGAAGGACTTTGTTTTTTCTGCCCGGAGAAGCTCAGGGGGACCTTATCACAGTATTGTGGTACTTAGAAAGTAGCTACAATGATGGAGGCTCTCTCTTCACAAGAAGACAAAGGGCAACGAGTTGCACCAGGAGAGCTTTAATCTCGATGTAGGGAACTTTTGCACAGTGAGAAGAACCAATCACTGCAAAAACCTCTCCTCAAGGAGTTCCCATTACAGGTTTTCAAGATGGTGTTGGGCAGGGTGTTAGATTATCTCATCATGGTTCCCTTTACTATGAAAGGTTGGACCAGATGATCTTTCAGCACCCTTCCACCTGGTGCTGTTCTACGGTTCTGTGATTCTATAAAGGTGTGT
This sequence comes from Cichladusa arquata, assembly GCA_026413545.1. Lineage (NCBI taxonomy): Eukaryota > Metazoa > Chordata > Aves > Passeriformes > Muscicapidae > Cichladusa > Cichladusa arquata. The sequence continues at coordinate 45,591,921 of JAOTQP010000870.1, forward strand.
GCTGTATTACCAAGACTTCAGTAAAACAAAAGCTGGCCATGAACCGAGAATTTCAACAGCACTGTTTTCCATACTATTGCTAATAAAAGTGTTAATTATGCATGCTTTGAAAAACTTTCTACATGAAGGAAGGTTGTAGCCAGTTGGGGGTTGGTCTCTTCTCCCAGACAACCAAGGACAGGATGAGAGGACTTAAACTGCACCAGCAGAGGCTTAGGTTGTGTATCGGGAAGAACTTTTTGTTGTTGCTGTTACTGTTTCACAGAAAGGGTGATTAGACATTAGAATGGGCTGCCCAGGGAGGTGGTGGAGTCACCATCCTTGAAGGTGTTTTAAGGAAAGGCCAGGCATGGCACCTAGAGCCATGGTCTAGTTTACATCCTGTTCAGTCATAGGTTGAACTCAGTGATCTCAAGTCTTTTCCAACCGAATTGATTCTGTGGTTCTGCAACAGTAAAATAATGCTGGAATTTACAGTTGTCTCCCTTTCCATTGTGTCACATTCTTGCGCAGCCCAGGCCCGTGTTGCTGCGCACTTCTCAACGAGATTGTCACTCATCACCTTTCTCCCGAGGCGCGGGGTTCCCGCACCGCAGCACCCCGCGCAAACATCCCCGCCGTGTCCGCAGCCGCCGGGGCCGCAGCGTGCGGCCGGGCCGGGCGCTGTCCGCGGTGACGCCGCGCCACCTCCACGCCCCCCCGCGTGACGAGCGCTGCCGGGTCACGCCCGGCCAATGGCGCCC
>JAOTQP010000870.1:45592813-45609478 GCA_026413545.1 Cichladusa arquata
AAATGAGATTGTCACTCATCACCTTTCTGCCGAGGCGCAGGATTTCCAGCACCGCAGCACCCCGAGGCGGCGGGATGACCCGAGGTAGTCTGTGACTTTAAACCACCGCCATACCGGGCTGTCCCCCTAACATCGCCGCCTTGTCCCCAGCCGTCGGTGCCGCCCCCGCGGGGTTGACGGCGCGGGGGCAGAGCCGTGCGGCCGAGCCGGGCGCTGTCCGCGGTGACGCCGGGTCACCTCCACGCCCACCCGTGTGACGAGCGCTGCCGGGTCACGCCCGGCCAATGGTTCCGCAGCTCCGCGAGCGTCACCGGCAGGGCGCGCGCCCCGCGGCAGAGGCGGAGCGCTGCCGGCACTCCCGCGTCCCGCCGGGCCCCCCGCGCGCTGCTCCTCCGCTCTATGGTCACCGTAGAGATCCACGGCGGTGGCGGATCAATACTGGGACGGCGGCGGCCGTGGCGCCGTGGGGAGCATGGCGACGCTGGTGCTGGATAACGGCGCCTACAACGCCAAGATCGGCTACAGCCACGCGAACGTCTGGTGAACGGACGGGACGGGACGGGACGGGACGGGGCGGGACGGGGTGGGGGGGGGGGGGGGGGGGGGGGGGGGGGGGCGGGCGTTGGGCGTCCCCTCACGGCTTCGCCGCCGCCGCCGCTCCCCGCCGTCCCCGCGCCCCTCGGCCGCTCACCGGCGCGCGGGCCCGCGGCGCGCATGCGCCGTACGCCGAGAGGCGCGGCCTGGCCCCGCCCCGCCCCTGAGGCGGCTGCGGGCCCCGCCCTGCGGCGCGCGCCGTGTCCCTCTGTGTCACACCGTGTCCCCCTCCTGTGTGACACCGTGCCCCGCCGTGTCACACCGTGCTCCACCGGCCGGGGTGGGAGGAGAGCCTCTGGCGCTCTCCTTACTGTGCCGGCGGCCGGGGGTGGCGGTTGCGGCTCAGCGCAGCGTTCAGCGGTGGTGGGGGATGGTATTTTGTTTTCCAAAAGGTGTCTCGTCTGCACTGGACTTGTCACAAATTAAAGATTTCCCTCATAACTGGCTCCAGTTAATGGACTAAAGTCAAAATGCAGCAGCAAAAATACTATTGAAAGTACATCGTTTATGAAAGTGACATAAAGAAAGTGAATGCGTCTCATACCATGTTTAACAGGAAACTTCCCAATCTTTTCCAGCGTTATTCCCAACTGTCAGTTCAGGTCAAAGACTGCACGCTTGAAAACCTTTACGGCAAATCAACTGGATGAAATTAAGGATCCCTCTGGTCTTTTTTATATTCTTCCCTTTCAGAAAGTAAGTATAAACCTTCAGTTTAACATTAAAGCCAAATTTAAATCATTCTAAGGAATAGTTTTCATACTGTATGTCCCAGCTGCAGGGTTATATGTAGTGTCATATAAGAATCAGTCAGCAGTGTGAAGCATAGAATTGTTTAGGTTGAAAAAGCCTTTAAGATCAAGTCCAAAACTTAACCCTGCACTGTCCAGCCCATCATTTAGCCATGTCCCTAAGTGCTACACCTGCACCTGTTGTAAATACTTCCAGGGAGGGTGACACAGCCAGTTCCCTGGGCAGCCTGTGCCAGTGGTTGACAGCCTGTTGGTGAGAAAATGTTTCCAATCCAAAATTCTCTGGTGCAACTTGAGACCATTTCCTCTGGTCCTGTCACTTGTTACCTGGGAGAAGAGACCAACCACCACCTCACTAACACCTCTATTCAGGTCACAGCAGAGAGCAATAAGGTCCCCCTTGAGCCTCCATTTCTCCAGGCTAGACAGCCTCCCTCAGCTGGTCCTCATAGGATTTGTTCTCTGAACCCTTCACCAGCTTTGTTGCCTTTCTCTGGACGTACTTCAGTCCCTCAATGTCTTTCTAGTTGGGAGGGAGCCAAAACTGAAAGCAGGATTCTAGGGGTGGCCTCACCAGTGCCAGGTGCAGGAGGGCAATCCCTGCCCTGGTCCTGCTGGCTGTACTAATGCTGACACAGGCCAGGATACTCTTGGCCTTCTTGGTCACCTAGGCACATGCTGGCTTATGCTCAGTGGCTGCCAACCAGCACCCCCAGTCCTTTTCCACTGGGCAATGTCCCAGCCACTGTGCCCCAAGCCCGTAGTGCTGCATGGGGTCATTGTGACCCAAGTGCAGGACCCGGCACTTGGCCTTGCTGAACATCACAAGATTCTCCTCTGTCCATCAATCCAGCCTGTCCAGAAATCTTTACAGAGCTTTTCTACCCTCCAGCAGATGAACAGCCCTACCCAGCTTAGTGCTTTCTGTGAACTTATGGAGGGTACATCTCAATACCTGATTCCCTTGTCTAGGTTGTTGATAACAGGGTCCCCAATCCTGAGCCCTGGGGTACACCACTGGTGACAGGAGGTCAACTGGATGGACGTCCAAGCCAGTCTTTTAGCCAGCAAAGAGTTCACCCATCCAAGGCATGAGCAGCCAGCTTCTCCAGGAGAATGCTGTGAGAAATAGTGTCAAAGACTTTACTGATTTGGGTAAAGACCAGGTAGACAACAGTCACATCTGTTCCCTTCTCCACTCAGTGGGTCACCTTGTCATAGAAGAACAAGTTAGTCAAGCTTTAATAAACCTGACCTGATCACTTGTGTGTCCTGTACATGCTGGGTGGTGACACTCCAGGTAATCTGCTTCATAACCTTCTTTGGCACTGAGGAAGACTGACAAGCTTCTGCCCAAAAGAATACAGAAAACACAATTTACATTGTTTTTGTAGTGCAGTAATGAACATATCAATGGGGAATATTTGTAACATACCTTAATCCTATGTAACATTTACTCCTTAGCCTAAAAATGTAAATTTAGACATTTTTTCCTCTCAATTTTCTTATATTACCTGTCCCAATTGTTTGTTGTTTGACTTTTTTCTTAAAAGTATGATTTTTTTCTAAATAGTGTAAATATGTTTCTAAATTCCTACAGGGTTACTTGGTGAACTGGGATGTTCAAAGACAAGTTTGGGATTATCTCTTTGGAAAAGAAATGTATAAAGTAAGAGCCTTTTCTTAATTAGTTCTTTTGTGTAGATGAAATACTGACTAATGGAATTAACAAACATTAAGTAGAACGGGTGATCTTACTGTTCTCTTTGAAAGTGCCTTCAATTAGAAATCACAGTGATTTAAGTTTTTTGCAAATATTTATGAGTTCTGGAGTTGAATTTTGAAAAATATTTAAATTTTTTAGTTTTGTAGGCATGTACTGATACTGAGTGCAGCTCACATAAGAAATTCATACCAATATAACTAAGAGTTCAAGTTAATAAAAAATAATCACAAATATAATGTTAAGAGATTAAGAAACAGCTAATGTAAAAGGGAGGGATGAGCTGGGTCAGTAGGCCAAAATACATACACATTTAGTAATCATCTTTGGCTAGCCATTTTCTACCTATGAATAACTTAAATGTATAATATATAAATATCTGATACTTTATTTTTTATTTCACACAAGCTGGATTTAGTCCAGGAAGTGTATTAAGACTTTCCTTTAGTTTGTTTTTTTTTTGTTTGTTTGTTTGTTTTGTTTTTTTTTTTTGTTTTAAAAATACAATGTTCTCTGTAAATTCTTGAGTTTTTTCTAACACCTGCATACTGAGAATGAAAGTAATGCCTCAAATTAGCTTAGTCTCTGTACATTTTTGTATTACAAATATAAAGTGCTGGCTTTTGATATATAAATTTCATTTTAGTTTTGGAACTGTATTCAACATAGTCATGATTTTGAGAATTTCTTTTTAATTCTCCTTCACAAGTGAAGACTGCAGAGAAATACAGCTGGTAATGTTTTTAGGGCCATATCCAGTTATGATTGAAGTAACCCTATGAAGTTCTCTCTAAAAGAGTGTTTGAGATACTGGTAAATGTGGAAAGTCTTTTGCTGGCCTCAGTAGAGGTCACTGGGAGTTTTATTATTGATTCTTCACTGTACAGGACTTTGGTTATTAGACTAGTAATTCTGTGGTGCAAGTGCTGAGCTGTCAAGGAGACTTATTTTTCTCTAGTTGACAGGATCCATGTAAAGTATTTTAAATTAAAATTGTAGTGTTCCTTTGTGGTGTCTCTTTAAAATGTCTTTAAAATGTTGGAATACAATTTTTAAGGATGGGAACAAAATCAGAATATGTATGAAAATGTTACCTTCTATTATGTTTTTTACCCATTAATTAGATAAACTTGTATCACTGCTCATGAAGCCTTTAAAAAAGCTAAAACATTTTAAGTCTAGCTTCTACAAACAGATATGGCAAGTGGTAATCATGTCTTCAGATTTACATGATCTTCCACTGCTGCAAAAGATGGTAAGGAATTATTAATTTCTACATTTTATGCAATGACAGTCTTAATGTGTTTTCCATAGGTGGATTTTGTAGATACCAATATTATTATTACCGAGCCTTATTTTAACTTCACTTCAATACAAGAATCTATGAATGAAATTCTATTTGAAGAATATCAATTTCAAGCAGTTCTTAGAGTAAATGGTGAGTATGTCTCCTTCTAGTTTGCATTTATGTATTTTCTTACTTCCTAAAGAGTGTCATGGTATATAATTACAGGAAATTTGAGGAGAGTAAGGATGACAGAAATAAGAGATGGATTTTGAAATAGGATAGCATTTAAAGAAATCTACCAAAAATTTGCATGAAGTCTTTGATTGTTTTCTTTTTTAAGGGGCGTAGGATTGGTTTTTTGTTTGGTTTTGTTATGTGTTAGCAAATAAAATGCAGCATTACAATTATGAAATGTATTGTGTCTCATAGGGTCTATGTAAACAACCATACCACCCTTCTGAAAGATAACTGGACATAGGATACTCCTTTAGATAAATTTGATAAGTTTGAAACATGATCAGTATGATTAGTGAAAATAGAACATGGACTGGAATTCCTGAAAAAGATTAAATAGGACCATATATAGCACTTAATTTTATCCACTGCCAAAATGAATTAATGCAGTGGTTTTGTATTGAGGTCTGGAAAGTCTGTCAAAGGCATTTAAAATATGAAGAAAGTACACCTTCATATCACTGTAAATTCTAAATATTCATATAAAAATGGAATTAAATTTTTGGTATTTCAGCTGGAGCTCTTAGTGCACACAGGTATTTCCGGGATAATCCATCTGAGCTGTGTTGTATCATCGTGGATAGCGGATACTCCTTTACCCACATTGTACCTTATTGCAGAAGTAAAAAGAAAAAAGAGGCCATCATCAGGTATACTGCAGTATATATTTTCTAGAAGAACTGTGTGCTGTGCCTGAAGTTAATAATGACAGAGTTCCTCATGTTACTCTTTTTCTGTAGGATTAATGTTGGAGGGAAACTCTTAACAAACCATCTAAAGGAGATTATCTCTTACAGGTAAAGCATGCTAATTTTCACACTGAAACTTGGTATGAAATGAATTAGAAGTTTACAGGGTATTCTTACTGCTTCTGTGAATTATAGATTAATTGCTGTATAAAGGAGAAGAGAATTTTTTGTCTATTATAACTTTAAGATCAAGATGAATTAAGAAGAGCTTAAAGCCATTGAAGAATCAGGCTGTTATTTTTCAAAGTGCTTTTTGAAGTTGTTGAGGTTACCTGTGTGTTCACAATTACACAAGTCTTAAAATTTTTTCTAAGGTGTCTCAGTAGATCATCAGTCAGTTTGCTGACTAATTGTATCAATACCACAAATAAAATGCAGTAGGATCAACTTTTCATTAGGATTCTTTAGCATGGAACTTTATCTAGGTAAAGGTCTTCACCGAAGAGCTACTGGCAGGATTACATCTGTGCTTGTTAGCAAGACAATGGGCAAATGCAGATTAAGGTATTTACTGAACTGTTCCAGTAGGCCAGGAATGCTTTTGTAAATTGAATACAAGTTTAGATATTGAGACAGTAGCTTCCTGTGACTGAAAAACAATGATTGTTCAGTTCTAGGGGGCAGGAGAAAAAAAAAACTGGAAAACTGGACAGGAAATCGAACACTTAATTATTCTCAAACTTCTGTGGTTTTGGTTTTTGTTGTTCACAGGCAGCTACATGTTATGGATGAAACACATGTAATTAATCAAGTGAAAGAAGATGTGTGTTATGTTTCACAAGACTTTTACAAAGACATGGACATTGCCAAGTATGTATGCAATGGTACTAAATGTAAAAGTTGGTACTTCTGAATAATCTGTTTGTACAAACAAAACTATACTCTTAATCAGAAAATTTTCCAGTTAAAGAAGTCTTGTCAGTATAAAATAGTTGGAATTTAGAACTTGTTCTTTATTCTGTTGAATTTTACATTCTTTTTCAGATTGAAAGGAGAGGAAAATACTGTAATGGTAGATTATGTTTTGCCAGACTTCAGCACAATCAAAAAAGGATTTTGTAAGGTAATGATAGTTTTGAAGTTTTTTTTTTACTGTTCCCCTGCACAAATCTAGTGGAGAGGTTAAAAATACTCCCTTTTTTCTAATACTGTATTGTAACATCTTTCTGTGCTATGCATTAATTGGTAAGGTTTTTCTTCAGTAAATTTGGATTAAGACAAAATACTGTTTTTTCCAGCATAGCATTTTATGTTCTATTATTTAACAGTTGTAGCTTTTTCTGTGCTCTGTAATATAACTTTATCCATGTCTTTATCAAGTTCTTTAAACATTGTTAGGAAATGTTTCTCTGCTTTGATTTTTTTTGTAGGTTTCTCTGAATTACATTTAAATGCCCAAATAGGTTGAAAGTTCAAAGTCATATTATAGAAGAGCCTGTAATACCAGTGAAGACAGTTTAACAGTTTTTATCTCATTTACTGAGCCAGCCGTAGTTTTGAAAGCAGTCCTACATTCTAAGGTCACTCATGCATATCAGTTTTACTTTGCTTTGGACAAAACTGCAGTTGGTAAGAGCAAAGTCACTTCAGATTTAATACCAGAGTATGCATTATTCTTAAAAGATTTGCTGATAGATAGTATGACAATGGCAGCATACACCACTTACCTCTGCAGGACATGAAATAGATTAGCTGAATATTCTATATGTGATTTCTTTTCTTAAGCAGTGGGTACTATTCATGTCTTTAATTTAGCCAAGGGAAGAGATGGTGTTAAGTGGAAAATACAAGACTGGTGAACAAATACTTCGTCTTACAAATGAAAGATTTGCAGTTCCGGAAATACTCTTCCATCCTTCAGATATTGGTATTCAAGAGATGGGAATTCCTGAAGCCATTGTTTATTCTATTCAGAATTTACCTGAAGGTATATCCCGAAAGTATTTTGAAAAGGACAGGAGGGTGGGAAAGGGTGGGATGTTGTAATAGCTTGGTTTCCTTTGGTCTGAAACTGACCAAAAGTCAGTAATTTAAGTATCAAAGAGTAAAACCTTTCTGACTGCTGTTTGGCAGAAGTAATACTAAGGCTTTCATTTCACAGATTATGTACAGGTAATTATTGTTATCATTACAAAGAAGACTTTTGTAGGTTTTATGATGCCATGTAAGTATGGCAGCATTTAGGCTATTAATGTACTCTTAAAAAGCCTGTGCCACTTAAAATCCCTTTTGAAAGGGGAATTGTGTTGACAAACATGAAATTTAATAAAATACAAGAAAACAGTAGCTATCAAAGCCAAATTCTGAAATCAGGGAGAACATAGGGTGATTGATAACCTTCTCATATTTCTGTTTAACTGATATGCTGATTAGATGATCATAAATTTTTATGCGTATTTCTTACTTCTGTTCAAATTCATAAAAAAATTGGAAAAATCACCACCTTTAATCTTTAGATATATGTTCCATCTGTTAATTACAGATTTAATTAATTTACAGAAATGCAGCCTCATTTCTTCAAGAACATAGTTCTGACTGGGGGAAACACCCTTTTTCCAGGCTTCAGAGATCGGGTTTATTCTGAAGTTCGATGTCTTACTCCAACTGACTACGATGTTTCCGTTGTTCTTCCTGAAAAGTAAGTCCTAAACTAGTAAATAGAAGGGGCTTCATATTTCTAGCAGAACAAACAATAAAGTAGGGTTTCTTTTGCTGATTAAGAAGGTAGATTGAGTAAAGGCATTAATTTAAATATTAAGTGAACAAAAATTGTTCAAGAAGGATGTTTTAAATCAGTGTATTTTCAGACAAACCAAATAAACTAGAGACACCTGCTTGCTCTGTACTTTAGCTAATAAAGTTAAGGAAGTGTTTTTAGGGTCAGCCTTCTTACTGTAAAGAGATAAATAATAATGTATTGTCATTAGGTGGGTATATAAATATGTAAGATTAGAACTTAGTCTTTTACTTAGAATTTTTAGCATCTCAATGCTGCCATGTCATCATTAATGTAGAACTTCAGGGATTAGGAGGGGATAACATCTTTGCAGAAGGAGTGGAGACAAAACAAGTATATTTTGAATATACAGAAAAAAATCTACTTTTTAAAAAGTATTGTTTAAGAGTTTTTTAAAATACTATTAAAGAATAATTATCTGTGCAAAATAAATACAAAGACATATCCATATTGTTCCCTCTTCACACCTGCCTTCAAAGAGGCCTTTTTTTAAAAACCAATCCAGCTAGCCCTGCTAAAGTTTCAAACTTTGTCTCATAACTTCTCTGGAGCGGGATGGTTTGATTTAGCAATCAAAAATGTAGTTTAAATAGGTACAGCTAAATAAAAGTCTTGGGAATCATCACTGCATATTTCTATTTTAAATGAATCTATAGAGGAGTAACAATAACTTTGTTCATTTTCCAGCCCTATTACTTATTCTTGGGAAGGTGGGAAGCTCATTTCTGAAAATGATGATTTTGAAGACATGATAGTAACTAGAGAAGACTATGAAGAACATGGACACAATATCTGTGAAGAGAAATTTGATATATAGGTAGCATAGTTGGATATGTTGTTATTCCATTGATTTACTTAGAATGGAATTCTTTGAACTACAACCTCTTTTCCATCAGCTGGGATTGTGTTTTAGCTTTCCTGTATTGAATTGGGTTGAGAAAAAATAATTCTAAGAGTTTAGAAATAAAGTTTTACAAGTGTAATACTATGAAGTAATATGTTCATTGCAATTTCATTATGTTTGTATCTTTTCTGATAGCTTCATTGTATTTTTATTGCAGAACACCTCAGTGCATGAGGCAATAAAAATATCAAATGCTTGTACTGGTGTGATGGTAATACATTGTGAGAAGAAATGGGTTTGGTTTTGTTTCCAAAATGAGTATTATTCTCACTCTAGCATTCCACTAAAAGGGCATTAAACACATTTCAAAGGGAGCCTTTGATTTTGCCTCTCCTGAAAAGAAATACATGAGTTTCATTTTTGGTTATTTTAATGAGTAGCTATGAGAGAAATATACTTGAAATGTGGCCACTGCTATTGACAATATGCTTAGGCTTTGAGAAAAGAGTAATTTGAACAATTCTTTTTCTAAAGGGTTTTTATTTTAGTAGGTTGAGGGGTTTTTTGTTTAGTTTTTGTTTTAATGCCTGAGCAAATAAGCTTCCTACCACTCCCCTCATCTTTCTGAAAAGAAGGTGCCACAAAGGTGAACAAAGCTTGCAGCTGTGTCCTGCGTGATGACCCATCTGGGTCCGCTCCATATCCTAGATAAACACAAATACCCCAGTCCTTGTTATTTCTGGCATCAGAAGCTGTGTTACTTTGCCATCAGTCTGTGCAGCATGGCATGCAGGAGGGGGAAGAGCCTGTGCTAAGAGCCAGCTGGAAGGCTGGGAGGGCCAGGCTGGATTGGGGTGCCCCACCTGGCTTGCTTGCTTGCCAAGACAGAGACAGGTCCTCAGACAGGTGGATAATGGACACTAGAGTATCCTGTTGTGTCCAACATTCCCTCTCTCATCTGCCCTAACATAAAACCAGGAAGTATTTGTAAGCAGTGCACTTACCTGGCTACCTTGCCTAAGGGCAACATGGAAGAGCAGCCAGTGCTTCAGAGAGTGGGAGACAATCTTTCTTCTTGAATATGATCTTTTTTACTTTGGACTGTCAGCTCGTGGTTGCTTTCCTCTAGTCTAACTTGCTGAAAGGAATGAAAGGAGTAGCTTCTTCCTGCTGTTAGCAGCTCTGTGAGCCACACAGGAGGCAGCTAGGGTATAAAGGCATGAGACCAGCACCTACAAACTATTGGACACTGATTTTTTGACTTTGGGTAGGACATGAGTAAGTCTGGTACGCTGTCACTTCGATAGGCACATGGAGAAGCCCTTGTGTCCAAGCTCTAGTTTTTAAACTAACTGCTTCATGAAAGTATCAGCATACTTTAAGCTGGGACTTAAAAGAAGAAACATACACATTCTCATGAATGCACTAATGAACTTTCTCCTTGGTAAGAGCAAACATGAATGCTCTATGAATAGAAGCAAGCCTCCTTTGAAGGTGGCATCACTTGTGCTTTGATAAGACTGTACTGAAGAGTACCTCAAGTAAACTCTTCACTCTGAATATTCTCTACTTCAAACAAATACATACTGGCAATTAATTTGCTAGCTCTATGCTAGAAATCAGAAACAGAAATGACTGACAGGTCCCAAGTTTCCCTACCTCATGATTCTGTATCAATTACTGTTAAAAATACATGACAGAACTTTATAAAGCCCAGTAAAATTTTTCTAATTTTGGAATTTAACTGAAAATCTTTAATCTATAGTTCACCAAACCTGTTCTGTTCAGTGGGCCGTTAGATGGCAGATTTCTGTCAACAGATTAAAGATCTCATGACAGGTCCTCATGTCAGGGGATGTGAATAAAACAGGGCTCTCAAGAGCTCTTCCTTTCCTTTGCAGAACTAGATCAATCTTAGCTTCTTGTCCTATGAACTGAAGGGAACCACAGGGCAGCTATAAACTGTGGCTTGGAACATTTCCTTACTGTTTAATACCTGATTCTACACCCCCTGAGCTGCCTCTTCCATATGAACACACTATGAAATGAAAGACTCATCACATTTTATACAATTCTTTATTATATTTAAATTAGCACAAGAAAATGCTATATCCAGTCACAAAGTGCAGGTTGTTTGTTAACAACACAGTTTTTCTCAAAGCAATTCCCAGCCCACCCAGCCTACAAATTACCATGTTATCATCCCTCTCTGTTACCAGGTTTAGTATTTTGAGTAAGACATAGTAAAGGAACTGAAAACAGAAAGACAGAGAGAGATTAGGAAAAAAAAAATAAAACCAACTAAAATGTCTTCCTTTTACTACTCAATACCAGAAATAGTCAGGAAATACTTTCCTGTTTACAAGTCTCAATAACCTGCTTCTGTATATGCTCCCTCTTTGGGAGAATGACCAAAGCCCCACATTAGGCTAGAAAAAGAATACATAGCCCTGTACTATAGGAATTAGTGCATTCTCTTCTGAAAAGGGAAACTTAGACATTTTTCCTCTTCTAGAAATTATTTATTTCACACTGGTGAGTCACAGCAAGTGCATATACAGGAATTCATGGACAGAGATTTCAGCTACATTCTCTGATTTCTAATAGGGCCAGATAATTTAAATAAGGCTACTTCAAATATGCAAGTTAACTAAGTGTACAGGTAATAAGTTGTGTTGTTTATATCTTACAGTGTAACTATTTAAAAACAAAACAGCACTTCTTTAAAGAAAGCTTTGGTATCCTGCTGACTTAACTACATTTGAAGCCTACATGAGGATGGAGATACCTAAAGCAGCATTCACAACAACAACAAAAAAAATCATGCTTATAGTGGAACTAGTCCAGCATTGGGGCCAAGAAAATGATAAGGAAGTAGAGGGTCTGTCACACAGGGAAGAGGCTGAGAGTGCTGTGATTGTTTAGCCCTGAGAATGCTCATGGGAGGGAATGAAGAAGACTGAGCCAGACACTTCAGCAGTGCCAGTGAAAGGACAGGAGACAGTGCAAAAAATTCTACCTAAGCCTAAGGCATATTTTGATTGGGTTTTTTTTTTTCTTTTCTGTGTGGTGGTAGAGTTTGTTTGCTTGTTTTTAAATACTGTGAGACTAGTGAAAGTCTAGACCAGACTCATCTAAGAGGCTGTGGCATGTCTGTTTTTGGAGATATTCTAAACTCAACTGGGAAAGTCCTTGAGCAGCCTGCACTAATCAACTCCACTTTGACCTGAGTGGTGAGACTACACCAGAGATCCCTTCCAATACCAAGTCTTTGAGTCTTTGTCCAATACATGACTAAATGTCTCTTGCAAGGATGAAAGAAGTAATGTAACCCCTATTACACTATATCACATATTTAGTTATTATAAAAAAAAAGCTGAGACAATTGGGATTGTTCAGCCTGAAAAAAAGAAGGCTTTGGGGTGACCTAATTGTTGCCTTCCTGTACTTTAAGGGAGCCTACAAAGAGACCTGGAGAGGGACTTTTCACAAGGGCATATTGTAGTGACAAGACAAGGGAGAATGACTTCAAACTGAAAGAGATCAGGCTTAGATTCAATATTAGGAAAAAATTCTTCCCTGTGAGGATGGTAAGGCACAGGCACAGGTTGCCCAGAGAAGTTGTAGATGTCCCTTCCCTGCAAGTGTTTAAGCCCAGGTTGGACGAGGCTGTGAGCAACCTGGTCTAGTGAAAAGTGTCCCTGCCATGGCAAGGGGTTTGGTAATAGATGATCCTTAAGATTCATCCAACCCAAACCATTCCATAATTCCATGATTTAATGATTTGAATCAACACTTCCTTGTTGATGTAGTGCTAACCATCAATGTGTCAGGACAGGCCAATATATTTTCTAGCTTTGCCCTATGAATTCATAAACATTACCAAAGTATTTATGATAAATAACTGGACACTATCAAAATATCCTCAGGTTAAAATAAATTACTAAAGTATACTAAAGATCTAAAACAAGATAATTATTCCTCAGGTTTCTTCAAAATGTAACTTTTTACTTGAATTAGCAGCAGCTCAGTCTGGCAGAGTGTGGAGGCAGTAACAGGTTGTAATTACCAACTGCAAGCACACACAGCTCCCCTGCCTAATAAATCATTCCTGCTGCAGATTCAAAATCCACTGACCTGCTTCCAACATTTTTACACACTTTGCTCACTTTTACAATACCCACAGGAGTCATAACTTACAGTTTAAGATGAGAATAAGTTACTATTAATTAAAGATAGAAAAGATTAAAAACCCCTACTGATTATCAACCCAAGCATGGCTCAGAACATGGATGTGGCTCAGATAGAAAGCCATAGGATTGTGGGATAGATGGAAAAAAGCAACAAACCCTGAACTCAAGGCAGCCCAAACAGTGTGTTGTTAATACTTACAAGTCATTAAGTATATTTTGCTTAAAAGATTAATTAGATTTAATGCTTTTAGGCAGCATAGTAATTTTGACAGTTGTAGCTTCCTGAAACTGACATAAGAAAAAAAACCATTTTTATGACTAATTTTCATGTGTCTCCTCCATTCTTTAAAAAAAAAAAAAAAAAAGATTAATAAAAGGCTATTGAAGTCTAACCATTTGGAGTACAAAGTTCACATGTAGTTTGACAACCACTACAGTAGACAAAAGAATGGTATTTTCGGAATTCTTTGATTAATTTCTTCTTTTGCTTCAAAGGAACAGTAGGGTCATTGTCCATCTCTCGAATCAGTGCTAGAAGGCACTGATTGGTTTGTTGCTTTTGATCTTCATATTCTTTAGTTGTAATGCGCTGACAGAAGGTGAAGCCTTTGTAAGAAATCAGAAGTTCAGATTAAGTTTCATGCATCATGTAAAAGCCTTGCTAAAAAATAGAAGAAACATAGGTATACTGATACTCCAGTTCAGATGTGATTACATCTACAAGCAATGTGAAACATACAGTTCTCCATTGAGTATGGATGGAAATCTAAACATTAATTGCAAAAACAAAGTTGAAAAGCAGTGCTACAAGTACAGTGTCATAGAAGATTCTGTCATGCAAACAGGCCTGCAAGACAAAGAGCAAATACAGTTCTCACAAAGGAACCACAATGAAGAACATTACACAATAAGAATGGCACCTTGCATTTCATCCAAAGATTCCCTGTGAGTAAATCAGATCTGTTGCATGGTTCAGTACCTAATACAAGTGAATAAATACTTTGGAGAAATAGTTAACTCTAAAGCACACTACAGAAACAAGGAACAGAATTTAGGAGCTTCTACATGAGTAGACAGTTGAGCACGGTTTGGGCACCAGAAGCAGAGGTGATGCAAGAGAGATACTCAGCTCAGCACAACTTAGCTATAAAAAGGTTGTGAGTCTCTGCAGTAAAGTACTGCCCTGCAGGGACTCAAGCCTCCTCACTGGGCAGGTGAGTTCTGGCCTGAGAAAAGGCTGGCATTCAGCTACTCCACAGACACTTTTTCTTCCTATATATATATTAGAGAGCAATTTGGTTGAACAAGTGTCAGTTGCCTAAAGGGGAAAAATTTCTAAATAATCCTTCTTTACAAACACCATCATCTTTAGCCTTCACATAAAGAGTAGTATTTACCTGAGCTGCCAGACTTTTCACATGGACCTGCCTTTTCCTTCTTCTACACTGAGTTTTTCAAACATCAATACTTTTTATGGTTTAGTAGAATCAGATGAAGAAAAAAAGACAGCTCTTCCAAAAGGGGAAGCTTAGCAACTGGCAAAGAGATTAACTCTTAAAACTTCAGCATGGATCTTTAGTTCTGCGGTTTCAAGTGTTACTAGATTAAAACCAACCCCAGAGTTCTCTTGCTGGTTTTAGTCTTTTTTTATTTCCAGCAGCCCTAAGGATGAGACCTTCCTGCAATTGACATACCCCTTTTCTTATCTGGGTCCCCCAGCCTCCCTTCATGCTCCCACCCAGACTTAAGAAGTTCATCAGCTAAGAATGCTCAATAGCTCCTAGGAAAGATTTTGGAAAGAAAAGGAAAAACAACACCAGAATATGAGGAAAACAGGAATATGCCATGCCAGAGAGCTTACAATTAGATCAAACTGACTATTTCAAAAAGTAGATGGAACCTATATGCATTTATAGATTGGAGCCCAAAAGTTAGCAGGAAAAATGGAGTATGGGGTTTGTACTTCAGTTGTCTGTTCAGTGGGCCAATGGAGATCACACAGGCTCCAAGAATAATACAGACAGGCAGCTCTTTCCACTGTTGCTCATCTCTGTATTCTTTGGCTAGACAATATGTGATTCTCAGAACACTGAACTGGAAGGAATTTGGACTCATTCCAGAACCCAACACAGATGGTAAAAGATTCTGTACCAAACTACTCTGGCAGCTGCTGTATTAAATATAATATTACACAGCAAAATAACTTAGTGCCATTTGGTTCCCAAGTGGTTTCTCTTCAGTGTTCAAGCACACAATGCACTGGCAATACAGGAATCAAAGAAGATAGAGTCAGAGAGAAATTCAATTATTTAAGCCAACCCTTTTAATCAGTGTTGCAAGATATTTTTGGCAGCAAGGCCAAACGGACTGTTAGCTCAAAAGAAGTAAGCTGAAAAGCATTATCCCCACATACAGAAGGGTAGTGTAGCCCGAAAGGAAGGCATTTGACACTGGTGCATAAATCCTAAGATCTTAATAAACTTCATGCTTACCCAGAAAAGAGAGTTCTTCAAAACACTTAACAGTCAAAACACTAAACAATCAGAATCTGTGCTCAAGTCATCCATCAGAACCTTGAACTACTGAGTTCTGTGAAAATTTGTAGGTGTCTTGTGGCAAAAATAAAATAATACTGTTCCTAAATACAAAGTCCCATCAAATTCACATACAAATTAGAAGCAAATAACTTCAGAAAGCACACTTTGCACTACTATTTCCAGAAGTAATTATTTGGTTTAAAAAAATTTAAAAATTGTAATGTATCCAAACTAGATTATTGATAGAATCCTTGTTCTCCAATATTCAGACCAGTTTTGCAGATCACATATAATTTCATATTTAGTGCATTAGCCACTAATCCCCCTAATGCTTCACTTCTAACAAAGGAAAAGAATAGTCTATGCACAATTATAGTCAACTGATTATAAATCAGTTCGGATGTAATAATTTACAAAAAAAATTATCCCATACCTGAATTGATATCTGGATCTTGCCCTTCTAGCAAACTCTGAAGTCTCCTACTCGTTAGTTCCAGAAGAGATAAAGGAGCCTGAAAATACAACCCCAAAAAACCCCAAAACATTACAAAAGCAATACTTCTGTATTTTGATACCAATTAAAAAAGATAGTTAAATGCAGAAGAATCAATGCCCACAATTATTTAGGTACACATTCAAAGTCTCTCACAGACCTGCACTAGAACACAGTTTTACTAAGATACTTGTGTTAATTTCTGGTGTTTCTGGCCAAAGAAACAGGAAGCAAAAAGTTCTAGATGTTGTTTTCCGTGGCAAAAACTGCATTGTAAAACAAGCTGATTTCAGTTTTTGCACAAGGCTCTCAGTTGCAGCTGTCAGAGTGAAACACTGTCCACTCACTGTCACTGCCACACAGTTGAGGCCCTAACTCCAGTGGGGAATCAAAGCCCCAAACCTCATGCCAGAATCCTTAATACAAAGTAAAAAAGAGGGGTTGGCTGTGTACTAATAAATACAAAACCCTCACTAGCCACTAATGCTTTCAAACTAAACTGGAGCTAATTAAAAAGAAAA
>JAOTQP010000870.1:45614350-45661980 GCA_026413545.1 Cichladusa arquata
ATATATACCTATATATATAGGTATAACAAATACTATTAGAAAGACACATTTGTCTTTCTGTTACTTACTAAATTGCTCTTAAGTCAGAACTTCAGGGCTTCATTATATCTGGAGTCAATCCTGCTACTAGAATTCCTATCATCCACATCTGCTTTGTGGAAAGGGCATGCTAATTCCAAATACTGCTTGCTAGTTCCACTTCATTTACCAGCTTTCAGTAACTAGTTCATTCATGCTAATTCTCAGATTTCAGCACAACTGATAGCAAAAACAAATTATTTCTAGGCTTATGCTACTGTGCCAGACTCTACTCCAAATTACACAGGGCAGAGCAAAACACTTTACCCAAATACACCTGGTAGCATCTACAATTTAGACATGACATTTCTCAAAATTGGCACTGGTTTAGACAGACATGACTTCATTTAAAGGTGAATGAATCCCTCCTTAACTTACTAAAAAAGGAGAAAAATTCGAATAGTTCAGTGTAACTCACTTGGAACATATTTTTGTTTTCTGTTTGCAGATTTGCTCAGGAGATAAGCTTTCATTGTCCTTATTCCTTCTTGGAAGAAGAGGATCAAGACTGCTATTTACAAATCTATAGAGGCTAGTGTCCGTGTCTTCAAACTCTGTTTCTTTCCCATTCTTGAATAAGTAAAGCTTGGCTCCAATTGGCTCGAACACTTTGTGATCCATCAACGCTTGGCATACACGGACCCCCTTCAGCCGAGAAATATCATTGCAGCTCAGGTACATGCTTTGCATAAGATGGCTCAGTACCACATCAACAGCATTGGAGCCAGTGAAACAGTTTCTGTATGTTTTCAAGTGCTGTCTACGTCTTTTAATTTCCACTTGATTGTGAAGGGCATGTATAATGCTATTCCACAGCTGAGTTGCTTGAAAAGGGCCATCACAGTCTGCAAAATATTAAAGTGAAAGTCGTATAAATTTGTAAACCTTTACTTTAATACTTGAAAAAAATGGCACTGTGATTTTAGTTTTATATCTTTAAAAAAATATATTCAGAAATCAGCTTAATTTTACAAAGACAAAGATAACATTTCATGACTCGGTCCTTGTAAGCTGACTCACACCCACTATGATTGAGTCAAGAGAAGAGAAAAAAAATCCACTAAAAACAGGCGAGGAAGGTTTTTTTTTATCATCGTTAAGACCACACACATTTTATGTATGTACTGTGTAGGTACACATTAAATCATAAGAGAATCACAAAACAGCTGAGGCTTGCAGGAACCTCTGGGGTCTGTCTGGTCCAACCTCTCTGCTCAAGCAAGGCCACCCAGAGCTGGTCGCCCAGAACCATGTGCAGACAGGTTTTGAATATTTGCAGAAGCCGAGACGTCCACACACGATATCACGATATGTGGGTACCACTGAGGAGAGCCTGACTCCATCCTCTTTGCACTGTCGCTTTAGATACTTACAGAGACATCCCGTGCCTTCTCTTCTCCCGGTGAGCAGCCCCAGCGCGCTCAGCCACTCCGAAGCGCCCAGTTTATCCTCACACATCGCGCCCAGCCCAGACGACAAACGAGCGTTTGCAGCGCATTAACCGCGCCTGCCCCCGGCCGGCACAGCCAGCCCAGCTCCGCGCCCAGCCCAGCTCCGCGCCCAGCCCAGCCCAGCTCCGCGCCCAGCCCAGCCCAGCTCCGCGCCCAGCCCAGCTCCACAGCCAGCCCTACCAGCGGCGCTCCCCGCAGGCTCAGCTCCAGGGGTACGGCCGAAGGAAGCTCCTCTGGCCCCTGTTCAGCTGCCGAACCTCCCTAGCCCCGTTCTGCTCGCCTGCCGGCCATCGGGGTTGCCAACACAAACAAGGGGCAGGCGCCCGCCCCTCGCAGCCCGCTCCGCTCCCCGGCCCCTCCGACACTGCGGAGGAAATCCGCCTGCAGCGGAGAGACGGGGATGACGCTCTTCGCCCACCTCGGCGCCGCCCGCTCCCCCGCCGCGGCTGCAAGTCGCTCTGGCTGCGGATCCTCCTGAAGCGCGGAGTCAAATACCCCGCCATGGCCGCGGCCGGGCCGCTGGCGGAAGCCGCCGGAGCGCATCACTTCCCGCCCGCCGCCCCCGGCCGCGCCCAGCGCCGCCCCTGCGGGTCGGAAGTGAGCCGAGCTCCGGCCGCCCCCGCCCCGCCGCCGAGGCTGCCGCCGTCGCTATGGAGTAGCCGCGGCAGGACGGGGCCCGAGCGAGAGACGGAGCCGGCGTGACAGGCGGCCCGCCGGGCCCGCAGGGCGACGGGCAGCCGGGCGCTGCGCCTCAGCTTCCCGCGGGCTCAGGTGAGAGGCCGCGGCCGGGTCGGGAGCGGCTGCCCGTGGCCTGGTGGCGCTGCGCCGGGCGGGCAGGGCCGGCCGGCTCCGCGGGGGCGGTGGTCTCGGGTCGCGGGTGCCGGC
The DNA here is from genome assembly GCA_026413545.1 of Cichladusa arquata. Lineage (NCBI taxonomy): Eukaryota > Metazoa > Chordata > Aves > Passeriformes > Muscicapidae > Cichladusa > Cichladusa arquata. The sequence goes on from JAOTQP010000870.1 coordinate 45,616,765, forward strand.
GCTGAGGGCTGAGGGGAAGGGCCGCCCCGGAGGCTCGATGCCCGGCAGGGCCGGACGGGGACAAGCCGAGCTGCCCGAGCCGGCGGATGGCGGGTCACCTGCCGCCTGTGGCCGCCCGGCCCCGGCGCGCCGCTCCTGGCTGCCCCGCGGAGCGGGGAGCGCAGGCACCGGCCCTGCGGCGCGGAGCTGTAAATAACAACAGTCCGCTCTCGCTGTAAGTGACAGTAAATACTTCGTCCGGGAAGACTGGCCCGCAGGAGGGTGACCGCGGTTTGTGCAGCGCACGGGCTGGCTTTCACCTGTCACCAGGCGACAGACAGAACCCTGTTCTTGGGTCTCGTTCCGTGAGGTTTGGGAGGGATTCAGCTAAAGCTCAGAACCGAAATGGTGCGTGAAAGTTGAGAAGGTGACGTGCGGCGAGAGCAGCCTTGCACAGTGCTTCATTGCATACGACCCTCTCGCTGTTTTTGTAACAAATGCAAAAGACTGGTTGTGCCTAAAAAATGCTGGGGTTTTGTCCTTTTGTTTGCAGTGACTCAATCGTTCCAGCACTTCTGTGGATTGATCCGGGCTTGAGACAGGTGGATAGGATGCGGTTGGGTGCCGTGAAGTCGCTGTGCACCAGCCTGCTGGTCTTGGTTCCCCAAGGGGAATCCCAGCTTGTTGTAGTTCAGAATAGTGGTAGCGTATGTTGTGCTGCTGTACGGCGTGCACCCACAGCCGTACATGAGATGAAGCTATGAATTAGTTTGAGGATAAATGGATGAGTTTCCATTATGCAGGTGTTTTTACATGAGTGAGAATTGAAAAATGGTGGACAGTCTTTGTTTTGTATTTCAACTGCCTGTATTTCAACATTTTGAATGTTTTGCCTCCTTTCTGGGTGCAGTGTTGGTTGTTGCTCACTGCCTTGCCAAGTGATTGTTCTCTTCATGCTGCCGTATGATTGCTGATGTACATCAGCATAAAAACCATTTCTGATTGTGAGGGGCATTCATAAAAGAAACATATTGAACATTCAGAATTTTTTAGGATTTACTCCAAATTTCATGAACTCAGAATCAGTAGCATTAATATTACTTATGAAATTCAAACAGGAAGAGTTCTTAAACATTTATTGCATGTGCTGTGTTGCTTGTCCAAACACTGTTACACTTCAGGTTTTGCATTTGTCTCATTTATTACCTTTTAACTTGAAATGCATTGAAATTCAAATTTCATTGTGGGTGGCTGACTTTATTGCCACTTGGTTATTAGTTTTTTTTAGACATACTAGACCAGTCTTAAATGAACGAGTTTTCCTACAGTTGAGAATTAGACTTGCATATTTCAGATGTGGTTAACTTGTCATGATTTCTGGTATTACAGTTACTATCCAAAACAGATATTTTTGGTGGGGCATGAATTTTTTAGGTACATTGCTCCTGTTGACATACATAGATTTTTTTACTGAAGTTTGTGGTAGCAATTATTTTTATAAAGCAAAATGTACTATTTTAGCTTACATTCAAATCTTGATAAGAGGATTTCTACAAATTTACAATTAGGTGGGTGTAAACTTTAAACCCCATCTGCTTATTGAGAAATAAGTTTCTTGGTACTACTTGCTCAGAAGCTAAATTAAACAATAGTTTGCTTACTGTCAAGCTGAAGGAGAACAGGTTGGACAGGGTCTACCAGGCTTGAATTTTAAATTTTAGCACTTCTGATACTGGAATGCTGTTGACATTCTCACCTAGTAGCCTTTTCCAGGCTACTCACTGCAGTTAGTCTGTCACCCACAGCAGAGGGCACTTCTGACTTAATGAATACTACACCATTTTTCCATCTGTGTAGAGATGTTTCTTTTCAGATTTACACAAAGGAATTTGAACGTGCATGCTCATGACTTTTCTTTGTAATATTTCTGCAGTTAATTTTGCAAAATGTTTTATTGGTTTTGGGAGTCCTAACGAAAGATGGTGTTGCATTGGTACTAGAGAAGATTTGATGGCTGGGAGTGAACAAAACAATGGGAAAAGCACAAGATCTAAACCCAAGTAAATTAGATTTGGGATTATCTTAAACTCATTAGGATTGATTTTGTAGTCCTTTAGCATATAGAGTTTGCCAACAGAATAGCTAATTGCTGAGAGCTGGAAATGCCTATAGCTCCGTTGTAGAATAATCCATGATCCTTGTTTGTACCTATCTATTTAATGAAAAGTTCCTTTATGCATGGATATTAGCCTGTTAGTCTTCATAGCAGTTTGATCTGGGGCTGCACAGTTAGGACTTGCACGTCTTTCCATAGCACGAATCATCAAGAAAAAATTAATTTCTTGTAATAATAAAATTTCAAATACTGAAATAAAATTATTTAGTAAAGGAATTCTGTGTTTCCATAATTTATTTCAAGGTATGGTCTCAACAAAACACTAACAAGACACCAGACAAGTTTGTAGTTATTCTTAAGATTGTCTTGTTGATTTCAGAAACAGCTTCTCATATCTAAAACTCACAGTCCCCATAATTGAGACAAACTCCACCCTTGGCATGCTTGTAGTCACATCTGATTCTGCTCCTGAGTTGCCCTGTTGAAATCATAACTGCTATATCTGATTTAAATATGAGTATTTGTGGGATTGAGATCTGTGCAGCTGGATCCCTGTCTTTTAAAAAAATATATTTTCTTGAAATTCCTGCTGGGGGTTTGTCATTTAGTAGCATGACGTTGTGTCACTTCAGCTGACATGGAAATTGGAAAAACAGCTATGGAGCCCAGGCATTAGTGTGTTCCTGCATGCAGCACTGCACTAAGGTTTGCTTGCGGCTTGGCTAATACTGCTACACACAACTGCACTGCAGTGAATTGTTCCAAATGCAGAGAACTTTTTAAGAAGATTTGTCCAGTATGTTTATTACCTCTTTGACATTTACAGACCTCTACTGCAGGTCTGTCTTTGCAATTGAAACCTAATCACATTATTTGTCCTGATTTGTGGTGGAATCAAATCTATAGTACCAGGGAGAGGAGGAATGCCTGTCCAGGTAACTTCAGTGTGGTTGATTTTTAGTGAAGTTTGCCTGAAGGATACAGATGTCTTTACATCTTACTTAAAAGAGAGACTGAAGAAATATCCTTAAATGTTGCTTTTGAATGTACTGCATAATACTGGTTCCAGGAAATAATTTCTTCTTGCATTCTCTCTCTTTTTCTTTGCTTACACAGTTAAGGAAGATAAATGTCTATATTTTTTTTTCTGTCTGTTTGCTGCCTTCATTCTTTCTTGTGTATACATTATCAGAGTAATAATTGTATAAATGGGACACAGGCTTCAGAACTTGTATGTGTCAGAATAGGCAAGTCAGATTTACTATGAAAATACAGAAAACTCTGAAAGTACACACTACAGGGGAAGATGAAGTAAATTGGAAGCTGCCACAATCTTTTAGCTCTAAAATTTGAAAGGTAAGCTGAAAAAAGCTTCCTTGTACAATTTTGGTTAAGCATAAAAAGATGTTTTCTTGCTTCCTTCCCTTGCACTTAAGTTCATTAATAGGTGAATCATGCAGATGGCAATATCAGCAATTGGATGGGCAAAATACTGAATTTTGAGCTTGCAGTTTGAAAAGCGCTGTGTAGGAAAGAATGTTTTTTTTACTTGCTGTCGGTATAATACACATCCATTATTTTGCTGGCCTGGGATCTTAAGCAGTCCCTTGCTTCAGACAAATGAGTTGTTCTGTGAGCACTGGAATTGAAAGAGTGTGTTTTTGTTCAGATTTCTCTTTTTGATGGATACTAATGCACAAGTTGTGAACCTTTCCTGTTGGGGGGCAGTTTATAAATCCTTTGCATTATTTGATTACTGTTTTCAAGAAATGGTTGAATTGAGAAGACCATGAAACCTTTCTTTTCTTGTCTTTGTAGGATAAGCCATTGGTGCAAATTGCAACCATGGAGTCCATGCTGAATAAGCTGAAGAGCACTGTCACAAAGGTGACAGCTGATGTCACCAGTGCAGTCATGGGAAATCCCGTTACCAGGGAATTCGATGTCGGGCGACATATTGCCAGTGGAGGCAATGGTCTTGCTTGGAAGATATTTAATGGAACTAAAAAATCAACAAAGCAGGTGAGTTATCAAGTAAAGACCTACGTTTATAAAAATGAGATTGCAGATTTATTGGTAGCAGTTGGTAAGTGGCAGTTAAAATCCAACTGCACAGACTACTGTTAAGGGTACTGAAATGGCACAAAGAACTCAGCACTATTGAAGTATATTGTTCTCACCTCTGTAAGTGATACTTGCTTTAAGCCTTCATTGTGGGAGAAAGAAGTGGTTGTACATTCATAGCATAGAATTTGGAACCAAGATCAAGAATTCATCTGAGTTAAAAATGATCGGACAAGAAGGAAGAAGTTTGCTTTAGCATGGATTGGTTCCCCGTTTTGTTGCATCTTGCAACTTTTTTTTGGTAACAGTTCTGGCTTTTTAAAGTTTAAAATAACTATGAAGTATGTCATGATTTGTTGTCAGCAGAAGACACTAGTTTTTTGCTCAGCTACCATACAGAAATTGAGCAGTTAGAAATATTAAGTTATGAGATACAGTAACAGGAAGGCATGGGATAGAGAAGGAGGTTGTGGAGGAAGTTAGTTGTGCTTTCCCTGTGCTGCTTTCAGATCAGTATTGTTCCCTTTTAGTTTCCTTAAAGTATTAGGGTTTAGAGGACTAATACTCAAACTTTTGACTCACTTGAAGTCATATGTATAAATGAATATGGGACTATGACTTCAGAAGAAGGTTTGCCAAAACCAGAGTTTAAGAATTGTTATTACTGAAAATTTTTTCTGTTACACTGGAGAAATGTGAACAGTCTTTTTTCAAATTTGAGGAGGAAATACAATTTTCAAAGTGTAAATAGAAGAGCAAATAAATTAGTCTTTAGTTAAACGTAATACTAAGTGATGTGAAGTCACTAGGGCAATGCATCAGCTTGCACATGTACCAAAAAGAAGTGGACACAAAGAAATAACTTAGGAAAATGTTTATACAGTCTGTTAGATCATAGGCAAATAAACAGTAATAGATAAATACAGTACACAGAACAAATAATCTGCAAAGAATGTGTGATCTGATTCTGTGTGACAGCCTGAATAATATTTAATCAGGTACTTTTGCCATGTCTTCATGCATTTTTTTAGCTGCTGCAGAGCTCTATGCATTTTTTATTTACTGAATTTTCCCAACATACCAATTGATTGGGGCTTTTTTTTTTTGGCCTTACTCAGGTATAAAAAGAAGTGGTAACATTTGAAGCATGTTAATTTTGATAGGTTCTATGCAATCTATGTGCCCAGTAAGAATTTGACCTGTAGCAGCTATATCCTTAAGGTATGGAGTTGTAGCAAGCTTCTTTCACTCTGCACTTGACAGAGTATAGGTAATTAGGTTCCTGTCAATTACGTTTTTCAAACCTTGAATGTTCTGACCAATAATTTTACAGAGTTTTTGTTCAGGTGCTCCATGTTGTCCTGCAATATCTCTGTAAATCCTGACTGACATCTGTGCAGTTGTATGCCATCATTAGTAATTAAAAACAAGGCAGCAGTTGTACTGCATGGAATTTTAGATGGCTGGTGTTTTGAAATGCAGTTATCATTCATTATTAATATTACCAGTTAGGTAACATCATGTCAACATTCACTTTGCCATTGCAAAACAAAACTGTGCAGCAATACAGCTTACGGTGTGTTGTATTGCAATATAAGTTCTTTAACATTATTTTTTATTTCTCTCCTGTGTACCTTCTGAATATTCTTTGGACTGGCTGTCATTTTCCAGGTGATAGCAGTCACTTTTGGGAAGTTGTACATATTTGCTGTATGACAAGTGTGTATATCTAACTTAAAGCTACAAGCTTTTTTTTTGCAGTGTGTATTGTAATCAGACAAGCAGGAAGTAAGGGCATAATTACCCCTGTTGTTATCACTTTATCACAACACAAGTAATAGTTTAAGTCATTGTAGCCAGATAAAACAGCTAAATTTGGAAGTTTGATCAGAAGATCTCATCAGAAATCTTTGTTTTCAGGATTATTTTTGTTCCTATTTTAAGTCAGTGGACAATTACAAATATTGCATCTCTAGTGACAGTAGATATCTATAACTTTATTCTTCTTTTCTGAGTTCTGGCTGGTTCCTGCCTTGCTGCTTTTTCAGGATTTCTGAATGTTTATTCGTTATTATTTTTTAATGCACCTTATCTTTCCTTGCTTACTGTGTAGGTGACTAAGTAACAACTTAACAGAGTGTGAGGAGATTACTTACCTGTGTGCATGTGTTTGTCTGGTGCTATTTTATAGCTGTTTTTCTGCTGTTTGTTTGAAAGATTTATGAGTCTCCCTGGTTGTATGTAGATGTATAATTTCACAGTATTTCAGCTCGTCTTAGATTTATTAACTTAGACTTTATGCATTTATACTTTTTCTGGCATAATATGGCACTTGTCCTTCTGCTTAGAAAGTGCAATCATAAATAGATAGGGTGAGGTCACAAAGTACTTGCCAACTCAGTTGTAAAGCTATCAGAATTCAGAAGGTAAGTCCCAACAAAAGGCTACAGACAGTCAAGGGTGACCTAATGGCCTTGAGTCAGCTGGTTAAGGATCTGGAGCACAAATTGTGTTCTCTTGTGCCAGATTCAGGGAATTATGAGTTTAAACAAACCATACAGGATTGCAGCAAGCACTAAAAGAACTTACTTAGACCCATGACAAAATAGTCAAACCATAGCTGGTTGAAATACATTCTGATTCTTTTCACTTGTCATCAAACAGAAGTTTTTTCAGAAGTGCTGTCTTAGTTTGAAATTCTGTTATTGGTCATGTACTGCTCAGTGTATGTCTTCCATCTTGTCATTGCTCTTCTCTGCCTTGTGTTAATGTTTGAGCCATCACACTTAAAAGCTGGAGCAGGGAGCCAATGTGGATAGTGGCAGGAATTCACCTGCTAATGGCTTAATGAAAATAGCTGAAAAACAATTGTTTTGTGTATTGGGATGAATTTCATATTTTGGATAGCCTATTTCTAGAAGTTTATAGGGTTTTGGGTTTTTTTTTTTTTTAATTAATAATGTAGCTGCTCCTGTGAGATTTTAATTAGAGTAGTAGTTACAAAATGTGCAGTGAAAGAGCATAGAGTTCCTCTTGGGACTGAAAACTGTATTTTCATACTATTTTCTACTGTTTCTAATCTTTATTATTATTCATAATGCTGTTGTAGCAGCATATAAAAGTCTGTCTCATGATAAAAGTTTTTAATTCTTTTTTTCCATCAGTTGATACATTTCACATTAAGGACTTCTCAGGTGGTGATGCAATCTAGTTTTTTATTTTACATCGACCTCTGTAATTTCAAAGTTTCATACAAATTTCTTAATTTTCTCCTGCTCCAGTTGCAGAAGTTGGAGAGGATTTGTCTGGTTTTAACATTTTTATGACTATTTTTTACACACATTTAGGCATTAAAAATTCTTAATGTTTTATCATGTGAGTGATCTGATCAGATTAATAGACTACTGTGACTATTTTGTGAGGTTGTACTGGCTTGGAGCAGAACACTGAGACAGGACCTGGTTTAATAAAGCAACACTTGTTATATACTCAGAATATTTTAACTGTTCATAGTTAATATAAATGCTTTCATCTACTTAAAATCAAGCTTATTTCTTACTGTGGATCTACTGCTTTGTCACTGCATAGGTAGAGGTTGTATTTTACACAGTACTGTTTATACAATAAAGGAGCATTAGTACCTTAACTCAACATGTATATTTCAGAGTTTATATACAGTAACCTCTCCCATGACTGGGACTAAGTAAGAACAAGTCAGTTTCTTTTTTGGTTATTGTATTGGTGAGATTGTACTGTGGATTCAAGAAACACATTTGTATATAATTGTGCATAGGCTTAGGTTTTGGCTGTGTTATATACTGAGTAAATTCTGTTGCTTATTTTCAGGAAGTGGCTGTTTTTGTCTTTGATAAGAAGCTGATAGACAAGTACCAAAAATTTGAAAAAGATCAGATTATTGATTCCTTAAAACGAGGTGTTCAACAGCTAACTAGGCTTCGACACCCTAGGCTACTTACTGTTCAGCATCCATTAGAAGAATCCAGGTAAGCTGTAGTAAAGAACACTTATTTTTAATCACTGTTTTGTTATTGAATGTAAACTGTCTGGAACATTGAATACATACATCTAATGAGATTCAAGTTTAGTGTATTTATTCATATGACAAGGTATTCACCCTACCCCCGTATTTCCCCCCTGCCCCTCCATAGAATGCAGTTCTGGTGTGAATCTAATTAATAATCTGTTGTTTGATTTTAGTCCAGTTGCAGCTGTAAGGCTACACATGACCATTACAGCATGAGAATTTGGTGCTTTAATTAATTTTGCTTTTAAAGAATTCTCTTAAAATGATTTTCTCTCCAAAATTTATTCATGCATTTTGTTCCATGTATGAGTTGTGTTTAGTACATGTGAGGTTAGTGATTTTTGGTAAATTGTATGTGTTGTAGCTAAATATATATTGAGAAGGCCCTCAAGTGCCAATTGATGGAGGCAAAATTCAGCATGTTCTTCTAGTGCTTATTTGATGTATGAAAGGTTGGTCACTAGGCATGACAACTGGTTAGTCTTGCAGATTTATTGTTCAGCTATAGTGATAACAGCACACTAAAATCAAACAAAGAAAATCAAGGTTTCATATCAAAATAGGAAGCTGATCCTGATACTACCAAATAAGATCATGGAGGTTTTAGGGTTTTTTTCCCCAAATAGGAAAGGGGTTGGACTAGATGATTTCCAGAAGTGCTTTCTAACCCCAGCCATTCTGTGATCCTAAATGGTAGCCTGATAAAGAATCATTATATAATGCCCTTCTTGTCTGTGTTATCTTGATTTTTTTCCAAATGGCTTCTAGGAGCTGAGAATACTATAGGGATGCTTCTTCATCTTTGCAATGTCTGCTTTGAAACAGGTTTATTGGATTAAATTGCACTTGCATATTCATATCTGTCTTCCCTCCAGTGCTAAATACATTTCACATTGACAGGTGTCCAAAGCTGTCATTGCACCTGTGATTTAGTATGTCTCTTACAATGGCCTAAAGAAAATCAATTAGGTAGTTGAAGACAGCTCTCAGTAGTCTACAGCAGTAAATAAACTATTACATGCTAAATGGTCTAGGATCATCTCAAATTATAGTGTATGCAAGTGAATCCCAGAGTATACCTCAGGCTTCCTCCTAAAATTGTCAGAGTTTTCTCTTGACTCAGCAACTTTTCCCCTGAACTTTGCCCTTCAGAAAAGGCTAAGATCCATACCTTTAAGCAAGCTTTGGTGGTGTTCTTGTGAAGCATTTAAGCCTTTTGAGTAAAATTAGCAGTGTAGTTACATCAGGACCAAACTCTGAGTTTTTAGTAATGCCTTACACTTTGCTTCTGCTGTTTTTGTTTCCATACTCAGCACACTCAGCTGCTGGTAGAAACACCAGAAGCACAAAACCTTTACAGTTGTATGCTGTGCCAGAAACTGATGTAACAGTTTTTGGAGGAGATTAGTGATAGAAAGGTTTATGTAGAAAGGTTTATGTGTGTGACCTTGTGCAAGCATGCTGTAAGATTGCTTTAGGATTTCAGGTCTTTCCAGAGCACTTACTCTTTAAGAGATCTCTCGTGGGCCTCAGGCTAGACTGTAACTGTTTTGGTTTTTTTTCCTTGTTTCCCCAAAGTAGCATACAGTTGTTATGAACTGCTTGCAGGTCATCCATTATTCCTCCTTTATGAGGCAAATAGATATTTGATGTGCCTGTAGGGCTGAAGTAGATATGAAAATAAAGGCCATACCTTTCTGACCCTAGTGTGCAAATAGTTTTTCCACTATGAATAGAATATTTCTACTGAAAATTATTGGTATCCAACATAGTTATGCTTAATATAAATGTACATAATACATATAATGATGTATACCTCTTAAAATGCATTTTTATGAGTAACTCCTTATTTATACTAAATATTTAATATGGGTTTATTTACAGATGGTCTTGAATTCCATGAACAGCCCTGGAAAGCATTAATATATATTTAGCTTGTTACTTTAGAAAAGGATAAAAAACCCAAATTTTGGGTTAACTCATAATATCATTACTACCCTTTGAAAATGGTAGTAGTGTGAATTCTCCCTGATAAGTTATTAGACACTGCTTTTGTTACATTGTTTCCCTGTAGAAAGCATATGTATTTTTGGCTGTCACTTCTTATTTTTAGAATGTTTTTATCTTATTACTCTGAATTTCATGTTGATACTATTCAGAAAACCGTTAAGGCAGTTGCACTATATAACAGACATCAGCTTCTGCAATATTCTGCTGTTGTAATTAGATTTACTGCATCCCTCCAATACTGTGGCTTGGGCCCTTTATTTTATTTGCCTCCTAAAGTAAAAGATAAGCAGCCATCTTTTTATTCCCTCAAAACAGCAGTAATCAGAGAGTTTGTTATGAAAACTGTTCCTTAGGTATTTTCTATCATTGTGCCTTAACTGTAAATGGATAAGCTCTGTGGCAAAGCTGAAGTCAGACTGCATGTAAAGGACTTTGTCTTTCTGTGTTCTCGTTTTGACTTGTGTTTATAACAGGAACAAGTTTTATAGCCCTAGTCATATTAATAGAAACATGAAAGGTGTGTCATTAACAGAATGGTAGTGAGGAAACCAAGCAAAAAATTCTTTCAGGTTGGCTGACACTTAGCATTCAATGTATTTTACTTTTCATTTGTTTTTCTTTCAGAGAGGCAGTAGATAAAACTAAAATCAGGATGAATAGTAAGAGGTTTGCATGTTTCAATGGCCTTATTTTACTTCAAAGGTCAAGCTTGTTAATTATTGAAATACTTAAAAATATGTGGTAGTTTCATGCTGAGACCTATCTTCTGATGTTTTTATGAGTGTTCAAAAAGTTAGGCTCTGTCTTCTTGCTTGTAACTTTATATTCAAAAATGTATCTTTGTTACTGTTACTCAGTTTCTGTTTTCTGTGTTGATACTGATGCAGTATTTAGTGTTCTCATGAATTAATGAACCTTACGGTATGGGTGCTACCATCCATGTAGTTCTTTCTCAAAAAAAACCCCTTTAAAACAATTAAGGAGTGAATTGCAATGGCTGTCCAGGGCCTCACCACTGTGCAGAGCAGTATGAAGAGTGTGGATGTAAAGAATGACTCTGTCTGTGTTGCATGAAGTTCATGAAATATAGGCATGTATTGGTTTCAGGACCAATTTTGAAATTTGAAATTTTGACAGTGTTACGACCAGTCCTTATGTGTAGAAGTTTGCTTCTGTGCTTTTCAAACACAATTGACACAAAAATGCATAAACAAGACCATTAATATTTCACGAAGAAAAAAATCAATAAAATAATTTAGAGAACAGTCACTTTACATGCAAATTGCAGTTTGTATAACAAATGTATTTGTGTTTACAGATTTTCATCTCTATCACTTGTTGAAGTAAAAGAATGTTCAGGTGCTCCCTTATATTATATTAAATTAGTTTCTGACCATTGTCTGACCTCATTAAGTACTGCTTCAGTCAGGGACACGTTGGTTTGAGGCATAGGTAGAAGTCTGATTTTACAATAGTAGTAAGAATTATTTGATCAATTTTTCCTGGATGAGAACAAGAAAAGCATTATTTAAAAAAAAATATGAAGCATTGTGTGAATCATTAGTAAATTATGTGAATGTTAGAGAATAAAATAACCTAATTCTTGTATTTTTATAAACTTCAGACATTTATGTGTTTCTCTTTAGTATAATATTAAAAGAATTCAAAACCTGAAATATAACATGGCTTTTGGATGGCTTTTGGTAGCACCAGGTGCTTTGGCAATGTATAATATGGTGTTTGTATGGTTCTTTATTTGCAGTCAAGAGATATATTGCATTTATGTACAAGAATTTTTAATGCATTTCCTACACAGGGATTGCTTGGCATTTTGTACAGAACCAGTCTTTGCAAGTTTAGCTAATGTTCTTGGCAGCTGGGACAATCTGCCTTCACCTTTACCATCAGACATTAAAGAATACAAACTTTATGATGTGGAGACCAAATATGGTTTGCTTCAGGTATGGTACAGGTTGTCTTTATAATTTTTTTCTACTTTTAGCATTACTGATTTTTTTAATGACGTCAGTACACTGCCAAAGTTTTGTCTGCCTTTAGTAAATCAAATAATAGTGAGGTGAGAAATAGTAGTGCCCTGATTACTCTTGAGTGTGAGAGAAGATAACTAGAAGCTCTAAACTGCTACTCTTTTTTTGGTTGTTCTGAAATGTAAAATAGAAAATACAATTAATTTTTATTTTCCATGTAAATGCCTCTTCCATATGTGAATCTTTTCTTTACGTTCTGTGGAGAGCCATAAGCTCCTAGGTTTTGTTTGGTGAATATGTTGATCAGCTTCATAAAGATTTTTGTTCTTCTGAGATGATGTGGCCTGAGGGGAGAGCACCACCACATTTACACTGTGATAGTTAATTGACATTAGTAGTCTCACCTGCTGGTTATCCATCTGTGATAATTTCCTTCATGCATAGTTTTTAAGGCATGGGCTAAAATAGTGATGAAAAATTGTTTCTTAGTTAACTTAGGAATTTAATTGTGACCATAGGAGCAGATTTTTTGTAAATTTTTTTATAGGATGTTTGGGGAAATATTTAACCTGAAATAATAATCTTTTATGGACAGGTTTCTGAAGGTTTGTCATTTTTGCATAGCAGTGTCAAAATGGTCCATGGAAATATTACTCCTGAAAATATAATTTTGAATAAGAGTGGATCATGGAAAATTATGGGCTTTGATTTTTGTATCCAATCAACAAATCCATCTGAACAGGAGGTAATAATCTTTATATTTATCATCATTCAGTTTCAAGTTCAGGTCTTTGCCTGAAACCAGTTTCATGATCTTGCATTCCAGTATAGAACCACTTATTTAATATTGTATTTAGTTTGCCAAACATTAGAACATATGGCACTAGTCTGGATTGAAGTGCTGCATTTGATTGTCTCAGAAAAAGAGCCTGAGTGGGCTCAGTGGGGTCACAGTAGACTAGTGGTGGTTTCAGACAGAGCTTGGAGCCAGTGACACTCCTCCCCTTCATGCTGGATGGCATGCAAGCCTACCTAACTTAGTGTGTGCACCTACTCAGTGCCTAGTGCTGCCTCTTAAAATGAATTCCATCATAGCTCATGTTTCCCCATTACAGCAGTGCTTTGATTTTACATTACACTTCCCAGCTCTAATATTCAGAAAAAACTGCACCAGCTAATCACTCTAAGCTACAGACAGAGATCCTTAACAGTTTTGCCTTACTCTGTTTCTGTTTGATTCATAATTGAATTTGGGTGGCTTAATTATTTTTTGCTGCTTGAGTTTCTTTTTGAAAATGGTCTTTAAAAATCCTTGATAAATGTACTTTGTTTTACTTCTCATACTTCTCTTGTAGCCAAAGTTCCCTTGTAAGGAATGGGATCCAAACTTGCCATCCTTGTGTCTTCCAAATCCTGAGTATCTGGCACCAGAATATATTCTCTCTGTGAGCTGTGAGACAGCCAGTGACATGTACTCTCTGGGAGCTGTTATGTATGCAGTGTTTAATAAAGGGAAACCAATTTTTGAAGTCAACAAGCAAGATATTTATAAAAGCTTTAGTAGACAGCTGGACCAGGTATTTGTTCTTTTTATGACTATTGTTTGTTGATTTTCATATTTGAAAAGCTATTACTGTAAAATAAATTTAAATATGGAGAGCATGATCTCTGCTCCAACATAAACCGTCTGACAATGGTATCTTACCCTGCAGACTGTTGTTATAACAAGAAATAAACTGTAGCAAAATATGAGAAATCAAAATACGTTTAGAGGAGGTTACATGTACCAACTTTATAAACTAAAAATTGCATTTTTCACCTGATTTCTCTGTAACCTGTTGAGTGCTGATCTTGTGAAATAATGCTTACCTGTCGGTATGAAACACCTGGCAGTGAATTACCTGTGTAGGACCATTGAGGAGGGCTGGGTTTAGAGTGATTTGATCACTTGACACGGCAGTTGATATCCACTTAGCTATCACTATTTCACATTCTTTGTAGACTGTGAATATTAACAGAAGACTGTGTCACAGTTAATTGCATCAGCTGACATCATGTCTCTTCATATGCAGGTTTCCTTTGTTGTAACTTCTTTGGGTGCCCATTGCCACACAGTATGTACTGTGTTTAAATGTGTGTAGACAACACCTCAGATAATAACATTTGCCTGTTTTAAATGTCATGTTTGTGTTTTCTGATAACCTGAACTACAATGGGAAGTTGAAAAAACGGGTGGGACCTAAAACAGGTAGGCTCTTGGGAAACAGAGAAGACTGTGAGCAGGAAGGGAGGGATATCAAATGCATGGATAGAGAAACCATCAAGAGAACAAAGTACAGGCCTGTTGTATATTGGAAATAGTTACATGCAGGGTTTTCTGACTTCATGGTGTCCATGCTTGGATTACTTCCACAGCTGAGCCGTTTAAGCTCCAGTACTCTTCAGAACGTACCCGAGGAGGTGCGTGAGCATGTAAAGCTACTCCTCAACGTAGCTCCAGCAGTCAGACCAGACGCAGATCAAATGACTAAGGTCAGTCCATGGAATATACAGTAGCCATAGAAAACAGAGAAATTAATGTTTGATTTGTAGAGCTATTTTAAAGAGTTTTCTGTTAATCATTTTAGCTGAAATGTTAAATATTTTTTAACCATTTAGATGTAATGTTGGTTGATGCCAAAAGTTATCCATATGCTGACGTTTATTTATATGGAAAAAGTGGGTGCTGAGACAGAATTTGGAAAAATTATTAAATTATTCAAAAATTATTCAGTGCAAAACTGTTTTATTCCTTCCATATAGTTGGAAGCTTTTCTGTGTTATGATTTTATACAATTCAGTCTTTAAAATTATATTGAAAGGATTTGAAAGTTAGTAAATTGTAAAGGGCAATAAACATAAGGATTAACTTTGGCTTATGATTTTTGATGTATTCTTAAGTATGCAGAAGAATAAAGTATGTTTGGAAAACACAGCAAAATTTAATTGCAAGTAGGATATAATGCAAGTTTTAATTTGGCAAAAGTGTTGCTCCATTTTTCTATCTGAAAGTAGAACTTAAAGCATCATTCTTCCCTTGTCTTATGCCCCATTTTCTCCAATCTAGATAGCCTTTCAGATTGCTGCTTTTAGATTTGTTTTGCTCAATGATTTTATTCTTTTGCTGTGGTGTAAAAAGATGGTATGCAGAGGTAGAAATCAGTGTTTTAACTGTTGAAAGAAATAGTGGGTGAAGAAGGGAGTGGAAGCAGTTATTGGTTTTGTCTAGCTATGTGCTGAAAGATGGGAGCAAGGGAATTGGCAGATACTTCTCAGGTGTCAACTCAATTGTCTGAAGGACTACAACAAACAAATCTGTAAGTGGTTGTGTTAAGCAGTATGGTTTTATAAAAATGTTGAGTCTCTTTTACCATATTTGCACACTGCACAACGAATCATAGGATAGAGATATCAGAGCTTCCAGGGTCTTCTGGAGTTTCCAGGAGTGGGAGCGAGATGTGGATAACCTAGTAGGTAATCCTTTGTTGTAATATAATACAGCATAATTAATCCTAGAAGAATATTTGAAGTTTTTATTTTTCATTGCATTTTTTGTAAGCCACTTACTGTATATGAAGTAATGTTTTAACTTAGATACACATAACATGCATGAGTTTTTGAAAAATGCTAGGAAAATTTTGTCTTAATAATCAACCTGTATATGAATATTATACTATTTGATATGTAAAAATTTAATTTTCTAATAGTTAGTTGCAAACATGTCATTGTAAAGGCTTACTGTCATGCATTGAAAGGGTAGATAGATGATTATATTTTGGAATTATTGTAGCAGTATCAGTGTTGTCCCCCTCCAGATCACAAACCTTTTAATCTTATTTTTAGATACCATTCTTCGATGATGTAGGAGCAATGACGCTTCAGTATTTTGATTCATTATTTCAAAGGGATAACCTGCAGAAATCACAGTTTTTTAAAGGACTACCAAAAGTTCTGCCAAAACTACCTAAGGTATGTCTGAATGATGTCTTGAAATAGCAAATTTGAAGATATATGAACGTCTGTTAGCATTTTGACTCTTGGAATGCTGGGTTTTCTATAGCATTGTACCCTAATAGACTCTATAGAATAGAGTGGAAGGAAATAAAGGGAGATTAGAACATACTTGTTCTGGAGGTATTCCTCCGTAATCAGTAATACTTCAAATGCAAAGTGGCAAATAAGCCAAATAAGGAACCATCATTTGCATGTCCTGTTGTAGTTCATCCCAGTTTGAAAGGGAGTTGTCTTCTCTCCACCTACGAGGCTTTTCCCTGTGTTTCCAGATGCCATCATACCCTTTGAAGCCATTTTGCCACCTTCTCTTCCTACAGGATTGCTTTGGGTTTTGTCATAGCAAGGCAGTACTTTAATGTTGAATGATGCAAAGCCTCCTTCCCTCAGTAGACTAAGTGCTTTCTTGTGCTGGCAGTGCTCAGAAATCTCAAAGGCCTGTCAGCACATACTTCTCCTGTGTAGTGTTAAGCACTGTCTAGACTGGCTCCCTTTCCTTTTGTGGTATACTTTAATTTATATAAGCTATAATGCATATATGATAGAAAAGTGGTAGTAGTTTAATACATAGAATTAATAGAATAACTGAGCTTCTCAACCAGTGCATTAAATTTCTTTATTTTTAATTCTGTTTTGTACTACACAGCGCAACATTTAGACTCCATATTTAATACTCTATTCTTTTTAATTCAGTAATTTTTTCCTTTGATTAGAAATGGTTGCTGCTTTGAACTTGGAAATAAGTGGCATGTATTTCATCTAACTTTAGACTGCCACAGATTGACCAAATCATCTTTAGGGCATTCTTTTTATTTTTTTTCTGTCTTGAAAGTATATTTTATGAGGGAAGTGACTGTGCCCTTGAACCGTGTATTTCTGTTTATTGACTTCAAAAGCATTTAAGGATGCCTAATGCTACAGTAGACATCCACAGTTTAAATAATGTTTCATCAGCAGAGTCCTATTTAGGGAATGTACCTGGGAGATATAGTAGAATTATGTGTTTTTTTAGTGAATGATGGGATACCCAAAAAAAATAGCAATTTGGAGGGTTTCTTGGGTATTTTTGGGGGTCTTGTTAGGGTCTTTTTAAAGAAAGCATATAGAGTATGGTTTTCATAACTTGTGTGTGGCTCAAAGTCCTATTCTCTGTACAGTTAATTGCTTTTTGTTGATCTTCACCATTGTTAAAATCTTCATTTATGTTTTGAGCGCAAACAGAAAATTAAGCAGAATAGCACAATGTAAATTAACTACAGTGTAATGTGCAGATAAGAGATCAAAACTGAAAATTATCTGTCTACTTTATTGTAAATATCAGGCTGATACAAAAGCTGCTGAACTGGCACAATGGTAACTTACTGCAGTGCAGTACATGATTCATATTTGTTTGTTTTTTCTTTTAGCGTGTTATAATTCAGCGAATTTTGCCTTGCTTGACTTCTGAATTTGTGAATCCTGATATGGTACCTTTTGTCCTGCCTAATGTTCTATTAATTGCTGAGGAGTGTACCAAAGAAGAATATATCAAGCTCATTCTACCTGATCTTGGTCCTGTTTTTAAGCAGCAAGAACCAATCCAGGTATGTTAATATTACTTATATTACAGTTTTTCTTTTTTGTTTTGTTTTCCCTGAAAAAATGACTAATTCTTCTATTTCCCTTTTCCAGCTTCACTCACATTGCCCAATCTGCTCTGTAGTTGGCCAGGCAGTCAGTCTTGTTTCATTCAAAACAGATTTTTCCAGGAAATTCTCAAAAGCTTCTGCCTCTGCTTGTTTAGATGGGTTCTGAGGGTATATTGCATTTATAGATGAGATTTGCAAAAAAGGTTTAATTTACTACTTGGTTTTGGTTGATTGTAGAAGACTAATTTGTAAAATTACATGTACAAATTACATGGGCAACCTGAGCAGAGTTGTACAGTACAGTGTTTGCATATATTCTACCAGTAGATGAACCTGGGATTTTTTGGGTTGGTTTTTTTTCTTGTATCCAGTTTGCTGACATGGGGATCATGGGGTGGAAAAATTGTAGCTTTGACACTCTCTAAGAAGTGCTATTTATTCAAGTTAAAAGCAGTATTTATTTGAGGACTGTGCAAAAATTTGTGAAATTAATTTAATTTCTTTTTGACAAGTGTAATGTATAATTAAAATATGCTGCTTTCCCTACTGTTTAAATGTATAAGAGTATTAAGACATAATCGTTATTGTAAAGGAGCAAAAATTTGCCTCTTTTTGTCATCATCACAATGATTCCTTAGAAATCTGTCACAAAATGGGGCACTGTGCCTCCACAGCAACAGGTGTGCATTCCTTCCATCTTGCTTCTGTGTGCCATTATATTTCTGCAGAGCACTTAAAGGGCAAGGTATACATAGCAGACCTTTTATTTCTGGGTTTCAGAAAACTGGACTAGAGAATTATTATTATACTGTGGAGGTGGGGAGGGGGACAGCTGTCTAACTGAGAATACTCAGGAAATTGAAACTACTTAGTGTTGTTTATACTTGGTACACTGAAGCTTTATTTTAGCTTTTTTTGTCTTGAAAAAAGTCAATGTTTAACCATCCAAAAGCCAGTGAACATCTCATTTGTGCTGTGTCATCTTGAAAGGTAACTCTGTGTTCTGCTGCCTTTAACATTAGATTTGTGACATGATCCTTGCTGCAAAAAGTTTGTAACAAGGATACATCTGGAGCATAATGGACACAAAAACTGGTTTATATCCTGAGAGATGAAGGAAGCAAAAAAATACAAACTTGGACTCAGCTCATAAAGATGGAGCTTTGCAAAGTTTTTCTGTGACTATCTAGACGTTATTACATTTTTACACTGGTATTTTTAATGAAAAGTATTACATGGCTTATTCAAATATTATTTTTATGATCTTGTTAGTATGGAAAAGTTTAAATCATCTAAGTCATGTTTTCAAAGTTAATATATCAGGAATTCTGGAAAAAAATAGAAGGGTTCAGGGTGCCAGAGGAGAGAATTTCAGGTCTGACTGTCTTTGTACAAGACAGAAATGTCTAATTTCTATGTGCTTGTAACTCCTGGAGAGGGGCATTCAGGGAACTTGCCAGTGTTTCTTGCATACACTCTTTCAAGATGTTACAGATTTGTATGAGAGGCCTGTTGCTTGACTTTAGTAGGATATTTGAATTAGGGAATGAATGTATCATAGGAAATTTGCTCTAATTCAATATGAAGGAACTGTTAGATAGTGTTCACAACGTCTTTTTGTGAGGGAATTCATGGAATATTTAGATAAACTTATTCTTTGGGTTAGTGTGGAGTAACATGTGCTCTACATTGACATCCTAGCATATTCTGACATAGCTTCCCAGAC
This sequence comes from Cichladusa arquata, assembly GCA_026413545.1. Classification (NCBI taxonomy): domain Eukaryota; kingdom Metazoa; phylum Chordata; class Aves; order Passeriformes; family Muscicapidae; genus Cichladusa; species Cichladusa arquata. Next base: position 45,636,371 of record JAOTQP010000870.1, read on the forward strand.
AAACCCTTAATTTTTATCTTATATTACAGGATTCCATAGATAGTGAGCATAGGATGTGCTGTAAATGCATTTTCTAATTGACTACACAGAAGTGTTCCCTGACAAGTAATGGGCTCTGCATTAATGAATGAAGAATTATTATTTAGAGTGCAGCTGCTGTTAAGTGCTTATTAAATGATGTGTGTGTGAATCTGTGACTTCTTAATTTTTACATGAATAGATAAAAAGTATCAAATAGGATCCTAGAAATGTAATTCCAAAATATTGCATGATTAGGGTTGTTAGAGAAGAACAGGTGTTAAGAGCAAGCATAGGTCTTAAAAACTCAAGTTTAGGACAAAGGTTGTATATTGAAGAAAAGTATAAAATCTGGCTTTAAAATTGATCTTGTCTGTTTCACCCTGATTGTCCGAAATATGGGAATATTGCATCAGAATCAATGTTCATGGAATGAATGATTTTTGATGTGTGAGCAATTTGGGAAATTATAAACAATAAGAAGACACATATTACCTGCACTATAAAAATCTACTTTTCTTCTCTATAAAGAGAAGGGGAAATAAATACAAGGGGGAAATTTGTAATGGGATCTTGGTACATTTCTGTTTCTGCACTTCAGTGCTTCTGTTTATTTGACGTAGAAGCACTGATTGCCTTGTATTTTTTGCAAAAATTTAAGTCTTCCTGTAAAATACTTTGCTTTTTGTTATAAATGTGATATTTTTAAACATAATTTATCCATCTAGTGTAATGCATTTTCTGAAAGGAGTTCTGGTATCAATGGAGACTCACTGTCCCCTCTAGCACCTGTGATAAGAATCTTGAGTTACATAATGCTCTGTATTTGAGACTGAGCTGGCTGAGTGATTTAGAATAGTGTTTAACTTTTGGATGGCTCATCTTAAGCAAGATGGATCCCACTATAGCACTATGTGCTATTCTGGTGTTACTTTTTAAGTTAATGTGATGTGAATATTTTGTTTGAGATTGTGTATGATAAAATAAACAATTTCCATACAAAATAGAATAAAGGCATTTTTTTCTCCATCTAGTAGCCGTAATATTATTTTTATTATGTCCCTATTTTGATTTTAGACACATGGAATACAGCTTGTATTTGTGGAGTTGTGATCAATGCTTTGAGGACAGAATTTGAGTTGTAGCTTTTTGGAAGTTCAGCTTTTGCAACAGTGATGTGTGTTATAAAGATTTTCTGTGGATATATTTTAACAAAAGGCCATAAAGAGAAATGAGAACTATTTACAAGTTCTTGTAAGTAGAAGCAAGAACTCCTTACTGCATCATTATGATTTGTTATTTCAGAAGTCAGTCTAGAACATGCATATTTTGTTTGATTTGTATTTGCTGTTTTTAAAATGCAATAACATGTCAAAGTGTTTTTTGTCTTCCATGCCTTCAGGCAAGCAACATGGTAAGTGACTACATTTACTGAGTTATAAGAAAACTTCTGAAGTTTTTTTGATGTGATACAACACACTTTAAATTGTAAATATATCCTTTGCAGTTAAAACTTTTGGCTTCTGAATTGTCTTTCTTTGAATAGATATTGTTAATCTTCCTGCAAAAAATGGACTTGCTTCTAACCAAAACTCCACCAGATGAAATAAAGAACAGCGTGCTACCGATGGTTTACAGAGCCTTGGAAGCACCTTCAATTCAGATCCAGGTATAGTAGTTGCAGCCTTTATTTAAAACTTTCCTTTTCCTCTTTCAGCTGGCATGCCAACTTTTTGTATACTCATGCTTGTTTACTTAAAGATAAAACTGTATAATTTGCCTGAATGTTAAAAATATGAATGCTTTATTAAAGGACATTTGTTTCTGGTAAAGTAAAATTTAGTTCCCTTGTTTTCCAGGAGGGTAATCACTTGACTAGTGTTCTAATACTCTTATCTTAAATTCTTACTAGCCACCATAGCAGAAAATAGGATATGCATTTATCTTTCACTGCCTGTGCAGCAGAAACCATGCAGGCATGCATGCTCGTACCAGTCAGTGAGAGGTGCTTATTCTGAGCTCCTACTGGTGAGAGCAGTTGTGCTGACAGCACTCCTGTTACCTCAGGAGACCTGATGTGCTGTAAAATCCTATTAATATACATTCTCGTGACATTTTTATGTATTCTTTTTTTTTTGTCTTCTCATGCTTTCTCTACCTTTCTAGGGTTCTTCTGGAGATTTTTTTTTAATCACTCAACTGCAATTAACTTCCAGTTACTCAAAAACATTCAGAAGTGGGAGATAAACAAAATATTTCTCAAAGGCAGTTTTGGCTAATCAAATATGACTTCTGCCTTTGCAAAGCCTTTGTAATATTAGGGACAAGGGTTTTTGTTTCTGATTACCTGTCATGAGTTTCTTTCTGCATCAGTACTTTGGTTACTGAGGTGTTTACTTGCAACATATGTGTAGTATTATTGTCTCTTATTTTTGAGATTGGGCTAAAATTGTTTTTGTTTTTTCTCTGTTGCTAAAGTATGGTTAACCTTGACATGATATTTTATCATTCAGTGTATCATTGTACTGCAGTGTTATTGATAGTACTCATTGAAATTTTCTTGATTTATGTAGGAGATTGATAGTTTGATGTAATAAAAGCTGGTTTTTATATAAAGGTGCCTCGTGACAATGCAAGATATTCTTGCTGCTTAAATATAATGAATTTATGAATGTTCTTTTTTCTAAAATCCATTTTTGAAGGTTCTGTATACATACCATGAGGCTTTATTTTTCTAGCTATTTTTAAGTGAGTCTGATGAAATAAGGGCAACTTAGTTGAACATATTTCCTTAAATATTTCCTTAAAAGGAAAGCTTAAGAAGATATTTCAAACTAACTGATACTGAGTTATATTAGTACTAATTTTATAATAAATATGCATGTTTCTTTTTAAACTTGTGTGGTTTTTTTTTTTTAGGAGCTTTGCCTAAACATAATTCCCACCTTTGCCAATTTAATAGATTACCCATCAATGAAAAATTCATTAATTCCAAGAATTAAAAATGCATGTTTGCAAACTTCTTCTCTTGCTGTGAGTATCATAGTAATGTTCTCCAGTGTTCAGAAAATATTGTAACCTTTAATTACTTTGGGTTTACCATGTCGTTTCTTTAAAGAAAAGCCCATCAATGTGTTCTGATTTCGTACTGAAATTTTATTTAAAAACTTCTTAAAAGTGTAAAAACACCATTTCTTTGCTCTAACAATTTTTAAAGTTGTTAACAACCTACCATGTTAATAATACTGTAAAAATTACTGAAGCGGGTTCCACAGTAATACACATTGGGTTTGTCATGCAGAAAAGCCAAGTTTTTGTGGGCATAAAAACAAGTGCTTTTCTTTCATGATATAAAAGCATTTTTTAACTTGTCTTGAATTTTTCAGTACAAAGATTTTCTTATTAGTTCTGTAAAGTTGTTTTGCTTTTTTTTCTGTAAATAAGGAGTTTATTTAATTCTTGCCATACTTCACAGGTCCGGGTAAACTCACTAGTGTGCTTGGGCAAGATTTTGGAGTACTTGGATAAATGGTTTGTGCTTGATGATATTTTACCTTTTCTCCAACAAATTCCATCAAAGGAACCTGCGGTGCTCATGGGAATTTTAGGTAACTAATGCTTCCAAATTTCTCATTTGTGCTTTGATACTATAAATCCAAGAGTTTTCTGTATTATCATTGAACATACATAGTATTACATAGTGTGGCCCTAAAGTGACTATTAAAAACTTTCTGGTTCTTGAGTATGTCCCTGTTCAGTTGCCTTATGTATGACATTGAGCACTAGTACATATATTTTTAGTTTGGGGCCCAGTGCAGCTCTGAGTACTCACTGCAGTTCTTGCGCTGTGACACTTACATGGACTGGGTGCTTGGCAGAGACAGAGGCTGTTTTCTTCAGAAGAATATATGAACCATCATCTTTCAGATGCTGGAGCTTTTGAGATGTTACTGTTGCCTTCTTCTACCACTCTTGAATAGCAGATGCTATAAATGATGGTGTACAAATCTGCTCTTCTTTGTTAGACTCATTTTGTTGAATATTTAGGCACACAGTTGTGCCTGTGCACAGAAATGGAGCACAGTCTGGGTGAGGTCTCACAAAATGACTAACAAAACCTAATGGCTTGGTACTTCTGGAATGGGAGACCTCACTCCCACTTGAGCTTTCTTCCTGCCACTTGGTGCTTGCCTATCTCAGGATATGTGATTTTAGCAGATTGAATGGGCTTAAGGAGTCCAGATGACCAGAGCCACTGCTAAGAAAGAGATGTGACTACTTGGCCAAGTCTGGAAGACAGTGACTATTCCTCCTCCTGACACCAAAGTGATGTAACAATTGTAACAGCTGAGCTGCATTGCCAGTAACCCTCATTAAACACTGTACTAATATGTGATGGCAGCATTATTTTTATTTGCTCAAAAGCAGCAAGAAGGCATCTTATCTATACTGATTTAAAGCTGTCTGTTTCCCTTAATCCTTGCTGCTTTGACTTGTATTTGCTATCTAAGAATAAAGGACACTGTTTTTTGCTTTAGTTGTGTTAATTCTAGTCAGATACAGTGCGAAAGTGAATCCTTGTTTGGAAATGATGGGCTGAAATCAGTTTTATATACTCAGGCTCTCCTTTCTTCCAGAATCATAATACCATCCTTCATCTTCTTTGTCTTGGTGACAGTTCTGTTCTACTACCATAGAAAGTGAGGAAAGCTGCTGTGTCTTTTATGCTCATATGTTCAGTGTTTGCCACCAGAGCTGGACTATTTAAGCAGAGGACTTTTCCTGTTAGAAACACTGCAGAACATTTGGGCTTAAAACTGGATCTCTCATGTCTGTCAGGATTCTTTTTTCAGTGATTTTAAAACAGACAAAGATTATGCATGAGTTCTGATACTATGTGTAACAGCCCAAACCTTCTACTTAACAGTGTTTGTCAAAAAACCATCAGAGAGCAGGATAATAATCCCAGGACATCCTCTTGTCCTGAACTGTAGCAAAGCCTCTTGCTCTTTGTTGTGGATCAGTACTTAGCCTTTAAGATTCTCTTGGTCATGTTTTTCTTGCTTGCACGCAAACACAGTGGTTGTTCAGATGATCAATACATGTATGAGTGTGCTACTTGGAGTTTGTTTACATTGTTTACTAAACTTAACAATTTCTGCTATTTTGACGTTCTGTGTTAGGTATTTACAAATGTACATTTACTCACAAGAAGTTGGGAATTACCAAAGAACAGCTTGCAGGAAAAGTACTGCCCCATCTGATTCCTCTTAGTATTGAAAACAATCTTAACCTCAATCAGGTAGGAAGATGACTGTTTTGCAAGCTTTTCCTTGACAATTATCAGAGAATAAATTAAGCTGTTGTCATAGAAAATTCATACATTACTGCATGTCTCTGTCTATTGAAAAAATAAGCAATACCAAAACCCTTCCCAATTTTACTGTATTTCTGTGTTTGAAGCTTGTTATTTTTCAGTGTATTTAATTGATTTGGTGTAAACTTTCAAAATTAATACTGTCGCCTTCCAAATACCCTGCAAAAGCAGTTAGCTCCTAACATAATAAGTATTCAAATAAAATGCTATGTTGCTATGAAATATTGGAAAGGGAATAATAGATGAGTTTGTTTGTTTGAAAATGAATCTGGTAATACTCTTATGTGGAAGTTTGGTCTGCATTGCCCCATTTCAATTTTTTTTATGTCCGGTCTTTTTCCCTGTTTCAGTATGCACTCTGATTGTTATTTGCTATTTAATGCATGATAATGAAGGTGGAGTATAAATTATTTAAAAGCCTGCACTTTATCTGACATTATGTATTGTAGGTTTATGAGGTATTATCTGCTAAGTTACATCTATCTAAATTCCATCACTGTAAAATCCAAATTTCTTATGTATTTCTTTTCCAGTTCAATTCTTTTATTTGTGTTATAAGAGATATGCTCAATAGATTGGAAGCAGAGCATAAAACAAAACTTGAGCAACTTCATGTCATGCAAGAGCAACAGAAGTAAGTGTTAATGTTTGTGTTGGAGAAGTAGTCATTTTTTTTGGCAAATGTTAGAGAAGTCTAGCCATAGCAATAAAAATATCAGGTAATTCTAAGTTCAGTAGTTGGGAATTACCTCAAATGAGCACAGTTGTCAGAAGATCTGCTTCTGTGTGCTAAGTTGCTGAGAAATAAACCATATCAGAAACATAAACACTGCAGCCTTTTAGAAGGCTGTGATGTTTTAAAGTATTTGGAGCTATTTTATGGAGCTTGATAATGAGGTGAGATTTCTGAGACAAATAATTTGGGATATCTGAAATCTGGGTCACGCTGCTTAAAGGAAAAACTGAAGACCATGGGAAATTAGATGTTTACTATTTCTCAAAGGATCATTTGCCAGTCTCCTGAAGGCATTATATAAAAGTGGTTGCTCTCATAATGCAATTGTTTGGTATTATTTAAATGCAGAAGAATGTTCTGCATTGTTAGATTGGTGTTGTGGATGTGATTGCAAAGTTGTCTTGTTGTAATACACTCTGCACTGTGTAGATCCTTGGACATAGCCAGCCAAATGAGTGGGTCTGAAGAGACAAGATCTAGTGGTACAGGCAATCAGGTAAGCAGCTATATGTAACTTACACACAGAACACTGAAATTTAAAATCACTTGATTGATGTTTACATAGCCTTAAATTACAGTATTTCAAATAATGAAGGTTTTTTTCTTTGAACTTAAACAGATTGACAAGGTATTTAATAATGGAACTGACCTTCTAACTAGTGGATCTGATAGTAAAGAGAATGAGATGTCATCAATACAGAGAAAGGTGTGCTTTATTTTTTAATTCCTCTTTGTCCATCTGTCTAATACAAGGCTAATAGTGTTGCAGAAAAAGAGTATGTGTAAATATGTGCCATATTTAAAGCTTTAGTAGAAAAACAAACTGCTTTTATTTATAGCACACCACCATACATAGTCACATGAGAAGGTCCGTGAAAAATGTCCAAATCATATCCTTCAATTTCTGTGTAAGCCTTTCCTTGAAAATAACTTCGTACAAAGTAAGCAGCAACTAGGATTATACATTTGTGATAATTTTCTTTCTCCTTAATTATAGATTTAAATGAAACTAAAACTTCACCACTGGATTTGGGTAGGAAAAGCGAAATAAGGATCCTTATGATAAAATGACAAAGAGAAATGAAGATAAAATGTTTAAAATAAAATTTTACTGTACCTTTCAAACTTAAGTGAAAACAGTCAAGATGTGGTTAAATACAAGAAGTGAAGGAAAGACATAGCATAACATAAAATATAAGCAGTAATACAGTAAACATAAGCTTTAAGTATTGTAAAATTCTTTTCATACTAATAATTATGGAAATGGTTCCCCAGAATCTATATATTTTATAATTTCTTTTTCTAGCTATCTGAATCGTCACACTAGCTTTAGACTAAGGGGGAATGATTTAATTATTCCATCCTTCAGTATTAACAGAAGTGGATCTAAAATCCTCAAAAGACTCTTGAGCAGTTTTAAAATGAAATTCCCATTTCATCCCCATGGTCAATTGCATTTCTAGATCAATTTAGTAACCATATAAAATCAAAAACTGTGAAGAACACTTTTTCTTATGCCCAATATTAAGGAAACAAAGTGGTTTTGTTGATTTATCTCTTTTATTTGAGATCTGCCCAGATTTCTCATTATGCTGCTCTTAATATTATATTTATTTGCTTTAAGTACTTTCTAGCAATATGGCAAATATTGTAATAGATTTAGCTTATTGGCTTTCTCTTTTGTGTAAATAATTGTATTGTTTACCACATATTATTGAAACAACAGTGCTAGTATGAAATAAAAATTTGAATATTAGAATAACCATTTTGTGTAACTTACTACCAGTACTTTCCCTTTTAAAGGCCTCCCTTACACTGGAAGAGAAGCAAAAGTTAGCTAAAGAACAAGAACAGGCACAGAAACTGAAAAGCCAGCAACCTCTTAAGCCCCAAGCAGCTACAGTAACACCTCCAGTGAAGCAGGTGAGAGACACCAAACAACTGCACTGTTTCCTTTGGAGCTCTGATGCTTTTTCAAGGGCTTTATGCATTTAGAATTTTTTTCCTCCTGTGAGTCGCTTTTATTTTCTCTGGTGGTACAGTGGCACAGCTGAGAAAAGCTAAATTGAATTTTCGTGTGCCTTCCATTTGCATCATTAGCAATTTTCCCAGTTTTAAAATTGCTAGAGTTTTCAAGGGTATCATTATTATCAGAAGGTCATTGTACTAGATAAGGAAAAAGGACATTCTAGGAAAGGTTTTTCTCTGAAGAGTTTATTAGGGAGCTATATAAAGGATTTGGAGATAGGAATGGGACATTTAAGCAAATAGTCACAGTAGTACTTTGTGTGTAGTGTTAGATGTCAAATTAAAGCTGCATAACAATTAGTTGTAGGTAGTGAAGAACACAAATAAAGTCATTTCTCTTGTGTATCGTTACATTTCATGCCCAATTCCGTGCAGTGAATTCTAATTTCTGAAAAATTAATGCCAGGTCTGCAGGGGTAATGATAAAATACTGTTGCCAGAGTGTCTATACAGGAAGAACATTTAACTGCACTTTATCTGTTTTGCAGACAAAAGACTTGACAGATACCTTGATAGATAATATGTCATCTTTGACCAGCCGTCCTATCAACCAAGCTCAAGTTGCATCTTCAAACAGCTTCTCCTCTGTTCCTTCCATGGGTGTTGGAATGGGATTTTCATCACCCATTGACAACACAAAGAGAAATATGACAAATGGACTAAATACCAATATGGGGTTTCAGACTGCTGGATTCACTATGGGAGCAGGTCTCGCTACTCAGAATTTCTTCAGTGGTCCGAGTGCAACAGGGGCAACCAAGATGAACATTGTACCACCTGCCAGTATGCCAAATTACAGTCCTATGAATGCTGCATCTGCAATCTCTCCACTGACACAACAGAACAGACCCCCAGATATGTCTGCTTTAGATAATCTTTTTGGTCCTCAAAAACCTAAAGTTAGCATGAAGCAGTTGGCTCAGCAGAAATCAAGCCAGTGGGTTAATCAGTTTGTGCCACCGCCAGGGTCCCCAAATGCGAGCAGTACGGCCTTGGGACCTCAGATGAACATGGTAGCACAGCCAGGCTTTGGTATACAGGGTAATCCTTTCTTTTCTCCTCAGAACTTTGCACAACCAGCAAACACAATGACAAACAGCAGCTCAGCTAGCAATGACTTAAAAGATCTTTTTGGTTAAAATGTTTTGTTTTCTTCTTTCAAAGATTGTTGGAATTTGGATCATGGGTAAGCTGATTAACATCTTGTTATGGTTAATAAAAGCATGACTTGGGGAAACTTTCAACCCAGCAAAGTAAAGACTTTTGGACAGGAAAAAAGGCTGATGTTTCATTCACCTGGTACTGCACTGGAATTGCGTAAGTGCACAGTCATCTTACATGCTAAAGATTTCCTGTCTCTTTACCAACATGAGAGTGCTGAAGGTGGGATGCTCATATTCAGCTGAAAAGGAAGAAGTATATTGAAATTATTCAGAGGTGAACTCAGTCAACCCCTATGAAATTTCCTACAAAATTTGGTTAATCTTAAGTTCAGCAAAAATGCTTAGGGGATAATGATGCTATTGGATGCAAACCTGGAGAATTATTCATGTTGCCTGAATTTGTCACAAGCTGTTATTTTGTCCTATGACAGTTTGCAAAAAGAAAATTCTTACACTGGCCCAAAAATTTTGATAGCCAAATTATACAGAGAGAACTCTAACCAATAACTAGGGGTGATACTAAGAAAGGAACATATTTTGACTTTCTTCTCTCATGTAAGCTAATGTAATGAATGTGGTAGTAAACTATAGCAAGCTTCATCAGGCAGACGAAGTTGTTCTAAAATTTGGTTCAAGTTTGGGACAGAGTAAGAACACTGCTTCAAAGGTCATGCTGGTTTATAATCTCTTTTATAATGCCAGATCCTTGTTACAAGTCCCATAGCAAAAGCAACATACCACTTAAGCAGGATTTTAAAATACATGTGGTGATTTCATCACATTTACGATATATTCCATTGTTTTGGCTAATAAGATACTGCTTCTAACTGATGTGAAAGAAAAAAAGTGTAGTTATGAAACCTCACAAAATGAATGTAAATGCAAAATTCACGTGTTGACTGCCCAAATTGTGTAACTAAACACATGATATGGTTACACAGAAATGTCTTGAATTAATTAATAGTTTTGGCTCAATTGAGACGATGAAAAAGGATTGCCTTATACAATTTGCACAGGGTCATGTGAAAAAGCAGACTGCCATAAATTGCCTTGACTAGAGTGACCTATTTCATTTTAATTTTGGTTTAAATCAAGTCCTTATGAAGCATAGATTGACATGAAGTGATTTCTCAAATATGGATTTGTAAGCTCTAGAGTGTATGATAAATACACAGGCATTTCAGATCCTTTTTATTGTATTACTCTAAATTCAATAAAGGTCTCCAGAAATCCAAATAGTAGTTTCTTCTACTTCCAGAAGGTATACGTTCAGCTTGCCCATGGTGGAATCTCTGCTCTGTCAGATACTACTGTTGGGTTTTAACTTTCTTTTCCTAAGAATTTCAGGAGCTTTCTTACCTAGTATTTTGAAGACTGTAAATGGTTATTTTGAGAAGGAAAGAACTAGTTACCTTTTTTATGGAAAGCCTACCTGCTTTATTTTTCAAAGCCTTTCACTGAAGATACTCTTCTTTTGTTTGCTGCTTAAGAAACCAAAGGGCCTTATGCTGTAAATATGACTTGTATTTTGTTATACTTCCACAGTTCTAAGCGGTGATAGCATTAAGCATATTTCTTAAAGAATCCTTTATGTATTATAGCTGCTGCATTAGTCCTATTATTTTAAAATACCTGGGACCAATAAATTCATGGTCTAGAAAACAATACCTAATACATTGTGATGCTTATGTGCTGTTAATATTCATGGTAAGCACTGTAGGTTATGTTAAAATATCCATGTAAATTTAAGTACAATACTAGAACTGTTGAACTATTTAAGTTCTTTTACAGTTGTGGCACTCTGTGTTCTCAATCACACTAATGTCTTCTTTTATGTCAATTCTTGGAAGCTGTGTTTTTTTAGGGTAACCTAAGGCAAGCCTTTGAAGAATTACTTGAATCTGTATTCCTGTAAATTATTTGGAAAATAAGTTTATATTAAAAACAACATCTCATAGGACTCTACAATGTATTAAATTAATACATTTATGGCAAAGGCAGTCTTAAAAGTCAGTGTCCTGATCTGGGGTTTCAGTCACTGATCCCTCTGGACTGGGAACTTTTCAGAACTGGATTTAGTTTTACCTGCTGCAGGGAAAGTTAAGTGAAAAAAATCGATCTGATTTTGTATACTAGACCTCCTAAACTGTGTGGTTTGGGGTATGTGCTTTTGGCATGGGCTATAGGAGAACATAACCTATTTTGTAAGAGTGAAGTAAAAAAAACTCCTACAGGTTCAAATTAAAAGAGGCTCTTTTAGGAAGTGGTAATGCAATAGAATAACTGACTCAAGCAATAGGACTTTTCTCCATTTATATCTGAGAACATAACTTTGATTTCTCTTGTTTGCTGCAATTTTCAGAATGCTCAGAGTTGAAGAACAACAAAGAAAACTGAATAGGGAGCTTATAAAAGCTCTAACAAAATCTTCCAGTTACTTAAAAATTTAAAAATATATATAACTATTTAAAAGTAGTGAGTCCAATCTCTTTTCCACATAGATGCTTCCTGCTTAGTGTGTCAGGAAACTCAGTGTGTTTGAAGTTCTCAAATTATTTCTTCTTAACTTAAAGGAAAGAGGACTTGCAAGAGGTAAGTCACCATGGCCACCTGCCACTTGGCTCCTGCTACAAAAGTTTTTCTTTAGGAAGCCTTGGCCAGCTGATCTCTCCACTTAAAAGTCATCATTCTGAGGCCTTGCAAGAGGCTGAAAGACTTGTTTTGTGGCCAGAGTGAATTGTTTGAGAGCAGCAATTGTGCTTCGCATCCAAGTCAGTTTTTGGAAAAGACAAAGGGGAAGGGACAATGTTAAAAAATGTGGGTATTCCAGGAACCTCCTATGGCTGAACTTGGATGGAAAACAGTGCTACATCTAGCTTGGCTTGAAGCAGAGGGTCTACCTAGTCCTCATGTCAAGTAATACAGAGAACTCAGGTTTGAAATTAGTACCTGATTAAGAAACTATAAACGCTGTTAACAAAATAGTAACCTGGTAGTAAGTTATTTCTTACAATGCTTTGAGGAAGACTGTAAATTACACTAAATTTCTGCCCTTCATATTCAACCTAGTTTAAAGGAAAAAATGTGAAAGCCTCTCAGATGATCACAGCACCTGCTGTGCACCCACTGTGGCCACCCACTGTAAGCATGTCTTTGTTCTACTGTGGAAATGAGAACAGAGTCTGGGCTGAAGTGCCCAGCCCATCTAGTTTACATTCATTTGTAAAGGGGAGGTAAAGGGAAGGGGGTAAGTTCCTATTCTTTAAGTGATTCATCTATATTTTATTTACTACAAAAGGAGAAGCTAAGTGAAAATAGCTGCACATCTTACAGCAGTTGTGCTTTGGCTGCTCTGGTGTATGCTAAATTAACATGAGAGCACCAAGACAGCAGTGTTTTCCATATTAGTGCTCTTGGTTCCATTTGGGTTTAAGTCTGAAAGTGAAGCATCCTGTCAAAACTCAGTCACAGAAAGCAAACTAAACCTGCTGGAGGGAAGGATTGTATTAAAGAGGCTTGGAAAACCTCTATTTGGGCTGATGGAGAGCCTTAAAAAACTACTGAGTTTCAGATCAGCTTAGAAACCCCTAGTTCTGACTCGAGAGAAATTGAATATGAAATGGTACAGGTGTCACTGGAGGAGGGAACTATCTTCTGTTCCTTTTCATGACACAAATGGTGTGAATAAGGCCCAGAACAGCCCTTGGAACTTGCTTATGCAGGAGGGCAGCAGTACTAGAGGAGTCTTTTGAAAGGTAAATGAGTCCATCAATTATTTGGGAGATGGGAAGAGAAATTTTACTGGGGGCATGGGTAGAATGCCCAAGGTTGTTTTAATGAAGATATTATGTTCTCCTCACTGTGAGTAAGAAACGTTGTGGGGAAGTTGTGGCCTTACACAATGTTGAGTACCCCAAGGCTGAATTTTTGGATGTGTAGGTGCACAACATTTCAAGCCTTATTCTTTAAAACTTTCCTTTTCTGTTTTGTCTATTTAGCAACAACTGGTTCACATTTTTATGGAATCTTAACAAATACCCTGATTGCCTTTTAAAGTAAGAAAAATGTATGTTGACTTTTGTATTATAACTGCTGTTGTAATGTTATCTGTGTCTGTAGATAGATGAGTGTGATTATATTCTAGATTATAGGATTTTTAGGTTTTTCAGTTCAACTGCACCAAAAAAATAGAATTGAGAAGCTAGATTTGAATCAAATTCCATAATGCTTCTACACAGGCTAAGAATTATATGATACTTATATTCTCTGTTATAAATAATACATGCATAGTCTGCCTACATCTGTGTGACTTCAGCAGAAAAGGAAAGTTTTTAATACATAAGTTTATGAACACTGGATCTTACCTTACTGGCTCTTGCATTACAATGAAGTTTTTGGACTTTGGAGTGACCTTTGCTTATTGATTAGGGTTTTTTAATTGGGTGGAATATTGCTGCTTTGTGCCATTTCCAATGAAAGAAGCATAGGGAGGGGGAGTAAGAAAAAAATACCCTGTTGTATATGTAACCCTTCTTTTTCTTTGTTAAGAGATATGCTGCATTTTATATATTCATTGTAAATTTTCCTTTGGAAAGCTGTGAGGAAACCTGTCTGGAGAATTTCAGATGAGTTAGCTGATTTTCAGGTGAGGTTCTGCCTTATACCTTACCTTCCATTAGGTTTTGACTGCTTTGCAAGAAAGTTACTCAAGGCAGTAAAACCAAATCCTACATCATACACCAAATGCTCTTGCTTTTCAGGCCTCACCCTTGTATCAACATAACAAATAAGCCCTGAAGTTGTATTGTCTTTAAGTTCTCTGAAACAGGTCTAACTGCTGTACAGATTTCTGAGATGAAGCTGTAAATCAAAATGTGTTATAGTGAACTCAGGCCTTGTGCAAAATATTTAATACTTGTTTATTTGTCTAATTGTACAGTCTGTACTAGTGGCAGTTTTATGTTCTGATTGTAAATCATTAAAATTCTTATGAGATTTATAAAGTGATAATGTTGTGTCAGCCGTGATTCATAAATAGAACTGTCATAGCATGGCATTGGTGTATATCTGGTTTATTGGACAGCTCTTTGAAACCAAAATTATTCTTGTATCAACTTTTAGATCAGTTACTTTACAGCTATGTAAAAGGTACAGTGACAGTTTTGAGAAATACACATCACTTTGTACTCTGAATTAGGTTGCCTATGGAAATAAATGAACTTTTCATATTTTCATGTTGGAAGGTATTTTTATTGATAATTTTCGTTACATGAACTAATAGTAACTTCTGTAGAAAACTTCTTCCCTGTACGTTTTGTTTGAAATACATTTTATCCCATGTACTTTTGAGTTCATTTCTTAGAGGTTGCTGCCCAGAAATTTGTAGAATATCATCACATATTGCCTTTATGCAGTGGATGAAAGTTCTGGGGAAAAACTGCCACACTAGATGCCTCTAAAATTAGCATTTGCTCTTTCTGATGGCACATAGTGATCTCAATTTGCATTTTCACAGCTCATTGACCCAGAAAACAGCCCTTTCTCTAAACCTGAGTTTCAAGATACACTGCTTTGTCAGGTTAGATTTTGCCAGCACTCTGAAGGAATGTAGTTCTCAGCTTTTTGTATGGTGTAAATTGTTCAAGCACAAGACATCTGACGCCTGATCTGATTAGAGGCATCATTGTTGGCCAGAGACAGTGTGGGAGAAGAGAGTGAAAAAACAAAAGGATAGACTAGGTGAAAATTGAAAGGTTGCATCAGGTGGCTTCAGTTCTCTCTTCGTTTTCACTTGCTGAGGATGATAGCAGCCCCTCTCCTTCCACAGCAGTATCCATCAAGTGAGCACAGTCCTGTCATATGCCAGCCCCCTGCTGAGGAAATGCCTGCCTTAATTTGCTCAGCTGATCACAGTCCTGATCTGTCTGGTATGTCCTTCACCTTGGTAATGTTCTCTTTGTCTCTCCATTTCTGGATATTGGATCCATAACTCCTACGTGTTTCTTAAGCAAGAAGGTTTCAAGTGCTGAAATCCAGGTATTCTGGGTTGGTTTGTTGTGGAGTAAAGTTGACATTTTTATAAACTCTTTCATGAATCCAGATAGCCTAAATCTTCAAACAGGGAAGCTGGAGATCTTTGCAGTTGGTTTTTCTTTGCCTGGAATTCTTTGATATTGGCAGCTAATTGTATTTAATCACTTAAATATCTCTAGTTCAACCTTTGGATTTGTCATACACCAGAACTTTAGATTAATCTTCTTTATATCAGCATTTTTAGAGCTATGTTACCAGCTGGAGACCACTGCAGTTGCCCAGTAGCTTGGAAAATGGTTCATAAGGTGACAAGGGTGATTCTGATTTCCTGTGCCAAACTGACAAAGCAGGAATGCAGTTTATACTCCTACCCATGCACAAACCCAAGAGCAGCTCAATAAATGCTAGTTATTCAAGCTCTGAAATAATTTACTAAGTATTCCAGACATAAAATTTAAACTCTGGACTTTAAAAAAAAGTATTTTTTTTCTCTGTAGGACACCTGGCTATGAACTACTATTGGATCTCTTATGGATCTATTGCAGTTTCTTCCTGCAAATTAAGGCAGTTGTGGATGTGGAATGATTGGAAACTCAGAAATGGTAGAAGTTTAATGACCTACCTATATTTACATAACAATTTTAAAGGTTTTCATTTTTTCATCGTTTGGCTTGTGCCTTAATTATTATTTGGCCTTTTATGATGGAATTTCTTAAAATGCTTTACCTTTTGCACAACATCAAAAGACTAGGTTTTACACTCTCCTGAAATAATTAGCCAAGTAATCAAAGAAGAATCTCCATTTGTAACTACATTAATAAAAACATTGTTATCTTTTACCTGAGAACCAAGGGGTTTGGGAGCTGAAGTTATGACACAGGCATGTCAGTCTCTGTGTCTCCTTGATGCAACATAGTACCTGTAAGAATAAAATCAAAGCCTTGAAGAGCTTGCTTTCCTTTAGGTGACTTTAGAACCAAACACCACACAGAAGAAGAACTGCTTATTTTCTGAACATAAAAATCAAATATTAGGGCAGAGGACTAAAAAAAGTAGAATTGCAATTCTTGCTGTTGCCATGCTGATGAAATAAACACTTACCTATGGCACCAGAGCTGTGAATAAGCATTTCAGCCAGTATCACAGCAATGGCTTCAAATATTGCAAATAAGAAAAATGCTAATGAAGCAATCAGATGCCTCTGTAATTACAGCAGTAAATTTCATTTGAAGAATCTATCCTAACTTGGCACCAGATAAATATTATTTTTATTTTTTAAGAATTTCTAAAAATAATTGTGTCTTACAATTATTGTGACTTACAATGATTGTATCTTAGAAAATCAAAGCAGGAGGATCAGGAAAAAAATAAAATTAGACTAGAATATAATTTTTATACTTTCATTGTTAAATGGCAACTTCAATTGTAGACCTTCCTCAAATAGCCTTATGTTACAAATCCTGGCTTTACTTGACTAAAAAAAAAAGTATTTGTAGAACTATATACAATTTAGATGCAAGTTCTGCTTAAATTATTGATCTGTTCTATAAAACCAGCAACAGAAATATTTTCTGTGTGATTTTCTAATTTGATAGATACTAAATGCCATTTCTGCAATTGGGGTGATTTCAGTATAAAGTACTAATGTATTTTCATCATTCTTCTGCGTAGGATTAAATTATTGTTTGTCTGTTCTTTTTTATTATCTGGCAAGAAGGCAACTGTTAAATTAGCTGATTTTTTTTTTTTTTTGCAGTTTGATTGTCCCTACTGATTTTATGTTTCCTAAAGAATTCATTGCTTGAGTCTTACTGATTTACAACCATTTCAAGTAAAAGATTTGCAGTGAAATAGCAAATACGTCTTGCAATATCGTCACTGCCACATTTTGGAAACGAGAGCCATACAGCTGAAATTCTTTGATTTAGCAAACACAAAATATTTCTTAAGCTAACCAGATCATTAACTGGGTAGGAAGTGTTTCCTTATTCTATTAATGATGTAGACAGGACAAGGCTGTGATTTCCTGCACATTTCAGAGATTAAATAAGTGCGTCTTAAATTATGTGTGTCTCTTCACACATAGTTTCCAATTTAACTGAGCTCAATCCCATACACAGCACTTTCTTTGTCAGAATTTTCCTTTGGACCATATGTCTGCTGCCTTTCCAGGCCTGTTCTGGTGAAGCCATTTCTTGCATCTACTTTCTCTTCGATTTTTTTTCTGTATCAGTGCTCCCAAGAAGTGCGTGGCTGTAAAAGGGCAAAAAAAAGTCAGAGGCTACTGACAATTTCTTTTTTCTGGTGATGCTTGGTAATGAATGCTGAATCTATGACATTGACAGCCTGAATTTTGTGGTTGTTGCTTTTCAGCTGGAGATTGTTGCTGTGCCATGAGGGGCTGCAGAAGGGAACCTAACATGAGGCTCTGCATCTCAGCTTGATGGTCCAGCTCTAGCAAGCCAGTGAGATGGGCTGATGAGTAGGCATCTGTTTTCCTTGTTATCTATTCCACAGGCAGCGTGAGCATGAAGTAGAAATGTTAAAAGCACCTGCAGGTAAGTGATCCTGAAAGTGATCCAGAAAGGATTACTGAATCCGGATGCCAGAGTGATACAGCAACCCTTCAGTGCAGAGAGGCAGAGTTCAGGGAATTGCTGAGGAAACAAAGAAACAAACAAAAAAACAAAAAAAAAAACAACCCCCCCCCCCAAAAAAAAAAAAAAACAAAAACAAAAAACACACACACAAAAAAAAAAAAGGATAGTGGAAACTGTCATTTGCAAAATGCCAGAATATCTAGTGCCTGCCCTGCAGAGTTGGACCTATTTCTTTGAAATTGCATCTGCTGCCCACCTGCCCTCTCCACATTCCTGGGGCCTGTGCAGGAAGTGCTGGTGGATGCCATTTTATGGAAGAGCCTAACTGGTCCTGACAAATATTGCTGCTGATGATGGGCAGCTGCTTGAGCTCTGATTTAATATAGTCTTAACACTCTTATTGAAATGTTTCATTTATCTGTGTTTGTGTTTTGTTGGAAATTACTACTTCGTTAAATTGAATGACTGTGATTAGGAAGTTGAATAATTCACCTTTTTCCCCCACTCCCTGTTCTGCTGTAGCAGACATTGTCAGGTGAAAGGCAGGTCAAATATTCAGTATGTAAATATACATAAAGATTAGAGACATTAGAATGGAATGTTAATAAATGTGTGTTTTAAAACAAAATTTATTTGAAAAAAAATAAGTAGAAGTACTGTCCTGAACTGTGAGTTACTAGTGTTTCAAGAAGCTGCAGTTGTTGAAGTTCATTTTTTTTAGGTTCTTTTTAATGCAGGTATTATCAGGGAAGACGTTTTGCTTTCTGTGTTGCTCAGTTTCTTAATTTTGGAAAAACTAGTGGTTTTAAATTGAAATAAAACTGGTTTCCTTTCCATTCTTTAAAAAGAGCTGCAGGTGATACTAAGGTGTTTAGTCAGTGATTTCAGCTATCTTAGCAATGGAAATACCTTTAAAACTATGACAAAAGCATGTGGGTTTAAACTTTTTAATTTATAGATTGTAAGAGATTTGACATATTTAGTCACTGACATCTGTTAGAACTTAAAATATGATTTTAAACAAATATTTTGCTCAAAGAAAAAAAATGTTTATTTATCATTTTAAGTTGTCCCTATGTCAATTTTTAAACAAGAAAAGGGTACATGAAAGGTATTTTGGAGCTTATTTCATTCTAGCATAACTAAGCCCTAACTGCAGTTCAGCATAAACACAACTCCCCCTTCAAGTCAACTTGAACATTTGTAGGTTTTCATCTCTGTTTCTTAGATTAATGGACTGCTCAGTCATCCTTCTCCCTCATTGCTTCTCAGGCCTTTGCAACTTCAAACCTATTACCCACTGTCAACCCTTGTTTGATGGAAGCATTATTAAAATACCAAAGATAAATAATTAATGTAAGTTTTATGGTAACTGTTGCCTCATTAGAAGGACCAGCTTTGCACTTCAGGTGAGGGAAGGGCTGTAGGTAGAGGTAGCTCTGGTTAGACACTAGAAAATCCACGTAAGGGAGAGCTCCAGGAAGGCAGGTTTTATAAATTCTGATCTTCATGAAATAGTGATTTTTATTTTTGTGTCCCACAGTTTTGGTTTCCAACAGAATTTAAAAGGAAAAAAAAATTTCATTAACTTCTGTCATGGTATTTTCTTTTAAAGAGTTCAGATCTAGGGTTAGAGAAACACAATGAGCTACATGCTATAATTTAGTGAATTAATCAATCAATTGATTATTCACAAATTGGATATCAACATAGGTAGTTATGAATAGTATGTTATAAGTGTATTGCCTGGCATAAATTCTGTTAAATGTGGAGAGAAAATAATACCAAAGACTACTCCCCTTTAAAATATATTTTTCTAGTAAGAGGAAAAGGGAAAACACAAGTTTGAAGAGGTGGAATGATCTTTTGAGTAACTTCTAACCAGAAGATTTCTAAAAACATCAAAGCAGTTCCTTACTGATAGTGACAGGCTGTAAAATATTATGAGATGTTGATTTCAAAATGATCTGTAAGATACAATAAAACTGCCATAAGGTGTCACTATAACCCAAGAAACTTTCAAATAAATTTCAAACATTATAGAAATGCTCTTGCCCAGCTACAATACTTTCCTTATATGAAAAATTGTGAAGTTAATAAAGGACATATTTTTAATTAAAAACTGTATTTCTGTATCCACAGAAATCATCATCCAATGTATCTGTATTAGTGCAATGATGTATAAACTTTGCCCATTCTCTTTTTGTGAACAAACAGCCATACTTCACATAGGAACTTTCCACATAGAAATGCTTTAAAAGCTCTCTTACAGTGTAAGGTAAGAATTGAGTACTGAATTAGCAGCTTTTAGTAAGGAAAACTATAAATAGGAATTCTTATTTCCATTGTTGTTTTATATGTTAATAGCATCCCAGGAGCCACTGTTTTTATTTTGTGTCCAACTGTGATCAGATGTCTTTCCTACCAGCATCTGATCGGGAAGCAGAAACTAGAAACTAAAGAGGAATTGTTTTAAACATTTGGAATTTGTGCTGGTATTGCTGCAGTTAGGGAAATAAACATAACATCTGAAAATTTGATTTAGACTGGCTCAATATGAAGCGTTTTAACTCATCAGGAAAACACTCAGTTCTCATATATTGTAAACTAGAAATCAGGATTCTGATGTCTTTGAATCCATCTTCATTTATGGCATAAAATTGTAGGTGTAAAGCCATAGGTTTCATAATCAGAAGGACCAGATTGATCATTTACTCTAAAGCTTTATGTAACATGGGATCCCAGGTCACCTTTTTTATCTTTGACATCAGATGCTGTAGATTTTGAAGGCTGAATACAGTACCCTCTTTTTTATGCAATGTTGCAATGACTTTTACAGGTGCCAACAGAAATAGGGTCTCTAGTACACCAGACACTGTACAAATACAAAGGAAGAATTGGCTTCAGCCCAAAGTTTCGTGCCTAACAATAAAATATGCTTGTCATCTGATTGAACCTCTTAGGCACCACCTAAGGACATGGTTTAGTAGAGGACTTGTCAGTGCTGGGTTAACAGATGGACTCAGTGATCTTAAAGGTCTTTTCCTGAAAGAATAATTCAATGAAATCTACCAGACAACTTCTACTAAGGCCTTTAAAAAAAAAAACCAAAACTTTAAAAGGCACTTAGGTTTGAAACATCAAAATGTTTTAATTCAATTTAATTTTAAGAAATCTTCAGCTAGGAAGAGAGGTCACTCAGGATTTTCTAGCCTTTGAGCTCTTGGTAAGAGTTAAAAAGGCAAAGTCATCTCGGTTTAAAAAAAGAAGGTTCCTCCAAATAACAAGAGCAAATTGTGATCCAAAAATTATCTCAAGCACCAGGGATGTGATCACATGGCCTTGAACCAAAAAGAAACTGATTAAAAATTGATAAAGTTATTCTTGTGTATTTTCTCTGGAGGAGCCCAGCAGCCTTTGATTGTCATTAAGGTTGATCATTCAGCATGAAGTGAAGCATCTTTGTTAATTCAGCAGAGACACCAAGAGGTTAAATTGACTTTCTCAGGATGTTAATGTCAGGATGTCAATTGTTATGATAATTAAATATTTGTAAAGAGATCAAAATTTTATATTTTACAAGCACTGGGAGAAGTGACTACTTGGAAGAAAATCAGCTATCCAGTCTGCACTGAAACCAGTACCAAAAATCTCTTAAATGTAGCAAAAACTTTACCCCATCCATTATGTTGAGGAATCATTGGTAGGAGCAGCATAAAGATGGCATTTCAAGGCTTTTCAACAAAAGAAATAACTGTAATAAATTAGATAGCTTCTAGGTGCACATTTACTCACACCTGTAGAAACTATTGTTCCACATAATTTATGTTTATTGCTAGTTGTGATATTTGCAAGCTTGGTTTTCTTAAGGGGTTGCTACAACTGTGTCTGCAAGGCACAGTGCTTGTCACGAAGGCACATCTCTTCTATGTGCACTTGACCAGTTTCAAGTTTTCTTGCAGCTCACTTTACTCTTAACCCCTGAGGTAGTGATGGTACATGAGTGTGGATGTGGTAAATGTAAATGAGATTGATAGTACTGTAGATTTAATCAGCATATGCAGCTTGATAACCAAGGTGCCTTGGCAAGAGCAAACAGAGCTCTGAAGATTGCAAGAAGATTGGATCAAGTCTGCCTGACAGGAAATAAAATTTTACTAAGTAAAAATGTAAAGTTTGTCTGTGTGGTGTTCAACTAAATGATTGTAGTAATATTTACTAGCCTTCCTACCTAAATGATATATAAGCACCTGTATTTCTCAGTAAAAATTGGATTCTGACCACCAGTCAGTAGTCCCTGTCTATCAATCATCAATACATGAGCATAGAGCAGTGGCTGTCTGCATGCTGGTTTAGGTCTGTATTGGATCTAAAATATGGTTTTAATACACTTACTAGTGATCTCTGGGGTTAGGAGTCTATCGTTTCAGTAGTATCTATAAGCTATGTGAGCCATATAGTTTTAATTTTGAAAAATATTTCCTTACAAGTGCAGGCAAATGCTGTGTCTTGGACTTAGCCTCCAGCTTGCAAACAGCAGACTTAAAATGAAATTATATAATACATTGTGTTTTAAGGAGGTCTGAGATAGCAAAAGGAGAATCACAATGTGGTATAATTTTTGAAAAAGAAAATTAGGGCATAGGTTAAAATAGGAAAGAAAAAAGCAGTAACAATGACAGCTGGGTCAATAAGGGCTATCATGTTAGGTCTTATCAAGGCAGAGTTCCTCAGCTGATGCTCTGAAATGTGTGCTGGGATTGATGCCTGGGGCATCAGGATTAGTCCTGCAGGTATTGCCATGGCCTCATCCAGCACATTCTCGTTGGGAATGGGGTAGTGCCCCTGTGGATGGTGCCCCAGCAGGAGCAGGGCTCTGCAAAGCTGCTGTGACAGTCTCTGCAGCAGTGTTTTGGAATCCAGGCAGTTTGCTACTCTGTGAGCCTGAGGAGGAGGAAACAGAGAAGCAGCGCTGCTCCTGTCGAGCTGCCTCCTTGCAGAGAAGAAAGAGTAACACACTTTCTTTATACCTTAGAGAAAGCATCAGTGAATTTCAAAATGAGCCACTGCTGTAGCACTGCAGAAGTGCAGGTAGTGAATGATTGCAGAGTAAAAAGGAGGAAGAGGGGAAACCTGCTGTGGGAAATGTGTAATTCTGTTAATGATGAGGCAAGTGGTATTGCTCATGAGAGACCCCTACACCCCTGAGGGGAACATACCTTGCCAGGATAGATCTCTGAGGGAGCCACTTGAAACAGCCCCAAATGCATGGAGGACAGACTTCAGATATCTGTGCTAAATGCAACTAGAGAATGTGTGGATAAGGAAACAGAATGCTACATTTTAAGCATAACTCCTTTCTTGTCCCTGCTCTGTGCTCTTTATGCAAACCAGGAGCAGAAGTCCAGAAAGATGGGTGAGATAAAACCCTTTTTTCCACAGCTGCTGGCAGGTATGGGTTTTGAACACCACTTTCCAACCTGAGTTCCAGTCTTCCAAAGTGAATTCCTTGCACTAGAGTTTGCACCATTTCCAGTTTGGAGCTGGGTTCTTCTGTGGTTTCAGGTGTTCAGCTGCCACAAGAGCATTCAGGATGCCAGCAATACATGTTTGTTTACACGGAAGACAATTTCGTTGTGTAGTTTCACATGTATATATTCCCAAACTCGTAGGTACCTCTGGGGTCTGGCAGCTGGCCTGCTGGGGTTCATTTTCTGTGTGCCTGGTGAAAATTTAATGCACACACGTTTGTGTATTGGGCCTTTCCACCGTGGTGACCTTGCTGCTTTGCCTGTCTGCAGACCCCAATGGTAAACCAGGATTAGGGGTCTGGAGTGAAAAGCCAGGAGGAATTTCTTCCTTTTGCTCAGTTTGGAAATGGCCAGATGCAAGGCTGAGCAGTGTGAGGAGGAGGAAGAGGAGATGCAGCTGCTCCCAGGGCAGCAGGGCATGCTGCAGGGAGCGTTTCTGGTCAGTCCTTCAGTTGGCAGCCAGAGCAATTGCTGTTCCACCCAGCTAGAGAAACACACCCAGAGATGCCCTGCTGGAGGCATGTGGGTAGGCAGTGCTGAGATCTGGAGGTACCCACGTTATAAAAGCTTGCTATGGGAGGACTGTTCTGCAAGGACAAATGTGTTGGATGTGCCGAGCCAATACTTCTCTACATCACATGAATTATTCAGAGGAGAAAGAAACTCTAACCAGTGCTGCAACAAAAGAGACTGCAGCAAAGCTGGACTCTCAGCTCCTAAGTATGCTCCCTCTCCCTCTTCTTCACTCCTGGTTCATACTAGGAATAAAGGATTTCAGTGAAAGCTGCTTGCCTGCCTCACATAACCTTGAGAAAATGTATTTTCCAGCATCACCTTCCTCAAAGTGGAGCTGGGATAATCCAGATGTTTGGTGTTTGTATTTTGAAAAGTTCTAAAACCCAGAGATTGGTCACCCATACAAGGAGCCAGGAGAGGAATGGAGTGGTGGATGGATAGTCCTTGCACAGCTTTGGCCTAGATTTACATCCCACTCAAACCTACTCACTCAGTTCAAATGCCAAATGAGGAGTTTTTAAGTGAAATTAGCTCAGATCCAGTTTGTTTCTCTGGAGGAATTGCTTTCTGGGTTTCTGTTTTTCTCCTCTCTCTCTGTAGAGTCTGGATAGACCAAGCTCTGTACAGAAGTTAGGGAGAAAGGGTGGTCCCTGAGCCTGGAAGGATAAGGGCAGTGCAGGGCAGGAGGGAGGGTTCAGAGCCACGGCCACTGGCTCAGGGACACCAGGTGGCCTGTGGCAGAACAGGAGCTGAGATTGGTGGGTGAGCAGCTGCCTGCCCTCCACATGGCAACTCTCAGCTGGGGACTTCCAGGGGAAATCAACTCTTTTTGTGCTGGTGGCCTGATAAGGCACTGTCAGGTTCTTAATTTAACTTTCCTTGTAGGAGTGAGGTAATGTACCAAACACAAAGCTCTCAATTTTCCTAACAAGCTACAGAGTTTCTGTCTTCCACATCACCTAAAGGGAGGGACTGGTAGGGGAGGGAATATAGGAAACGGTTTGTGGCTTTGGTTTGGGGTTTTTTGCATTTTTTTTTAACTTGTCCATAACCCAAATCCAATATCTAAGGCCTTGCCAAAAGCAGAAATTCTTTGACTCCAGCCAGTGTGCAGGCATGATGAGTAGAGAGGAAGGCTGCATTTCTGTAAGAGTTTTCATTAAGTACTTTCTGCCGTGTTGTCGTCATGAAGCCACACTGAGTTGGACTGGTTCACCGCGTTGAGCCACGCTGTGTTTCAAAAATGCAATGGATTCAATTTCTGGCTGGTCTTTCATTGCTTTTTCAAACAGCATCACACCAATGCCCCTCCATGTCTCTTCCCAAGGGCCCAGCAACATCAATAATAAATGACCAGGCATGGGAAGGCAGCTTTGGGTTCAAACCAGCAAGTGTGCTGGGGTAGGGGGATACACAGTGAATGGGAACTGTAGCTTGCAGTAATTCCCTCCCTACAGAGAGGACTCATAAATATTTAATAAACTTCTGGCCCTTGCCATGGACGAGGTCTTATTAGCGAACTGGAGTGGCTTGAGGACAGGTATTGTGTCTGTTACTATAGCACCACCTTGCACAGCATCTCGGTGTGGATGAGGCAGGGGAGGGAGG
>JAOTQP010000870.1:45663086-45721800 GCA_026413545.1 Cichladusa arquata
TTTTTTTACCCACTCCTTTCTTGAGCAACTGGTTGCTGTTGCAGAGGTCACCGAGGGGACTGGTGGAGGCTCCCGACTCTGGCATCGGGAAATATGACAGCAGAAGTGAATGCTCATTAACATAAAGGATTTACTGAAGAAGAAAGACAAAATGCCTTTCAAAGGGCTTGGTTCACTGAAAGAAAGATTTTTTAACCCAGGAAAGGAAGAGGTGAAGAACACCATTAGTGACTCGTTGGGGAATCTGAGAAGGTAAAACCCAATAGAAAATTCCCAGACAGGACCATTGATTCAATTTATTAAGAGAAATGCAATATAGAAAAAATGTATAAACATAAAATAGAATATAGAGTTGCAAAATTAATATCTGAGTATAGAGAGTGAGACAGTGTGCTGTAAGACAGAAGATGTAAAAGGAACAGTTACAACAGCATATGACATACATCATAGACCATTTATACTAAAAAAAAAAAGGTGAAAATAAATGACGAAATAATGTTCTAATATTAAAATGTGCTTTAAAAAGTGTTTAATTAAAAAAACTTTTAAATAATTAAATATGACTAATTCTGTGGTTTAGCTTGCATGCGAAAAAGCAATAACTTAATGGGAATTAACACTCCCAGTGATGCCACTCTTGAAATTAGACTTAATGTTCCTAAATTACAGGTTTGAGGGTTTTAAAAACTTGTTTCAAATCAGTAAGAGAAAATATACTGAATAGAGATGTGCATGTGTGAGCTTACTGACACCAGCAAATTAGAGAGAGAATAAGGAGAAGCAGCTGTTTGCTAGCAAAAGCAGAGAAAAGATGAAAGATTTTCATCTTAACTTGATGGGTTTCTAAACCAAGACATGGAGAATTTTTATTTTTAGAGAAATGAAAATCTGATGTAACAAATGATCAGTTTCATAAAGGGAAAGACATTTTTCATTTAAACAGAAGATTATTTCTATTAGTAATTGCTACAGACAACACTTATTTGTGTAATCAATAGATGAGAGCCAGAGGAGTTAGTGGCATTTCTTCCATGCTTGATGTTGTGGTTTAAGTCTTTGTGTGGATCAGGCCAGTATTTTAACTGAAGGTGTTTCTAGTGACTGAATTGTATTTGCTTTTGTATCCACCCTTTTGCCTTCTACTGGGAATGCTATTTTGAGTCAAGAAGTAGTTCTTGGTATATCTAAACAAGCCTTTGATCACAAGAAAATGTGTAAGAATTTACATATATCATACTGCAGTTATTCTATTTCTTTATCATGTGATCAGAGTATCTGTGTTCTACACAGTTTCTACTTAACTTTTTTTAATTTACAGTGTTACAGATGAAGCCTGATATTTTGCTTTTTTTACTTTTATGATACTCCACAGTAATTCCAGGAAATCTATTTATCTTTTGGAACATTGATTCAAATTGTTTATTCAGTGATAAATTCTATTTGCTGTGGGCTCTGCTGGCCAATTTAACCAAATATCTGTAAGGTTTGTATCTAGTGAATATTTGATGTGGCAGTACACTGGGCTCACTTTAGATTATCCAGATTGCTCTCCTCTTGTAGCCGTGTATTAAAGATGTCATGTTGGTTCCTACACAGTTGATAGTACAGGCAGCCAACTTCAGCAACACTGCTCCTGAGTCAAATCAACCTAAATATCACTTGAGATACAAGAAAGTTTGCTGAACTTAATTATTTTCTGTTTTAAACATTGGTATCCCAGCGCCTTCCTTAGAGGCACCAATGAGCAGAGGAAACAATCCAAACTATAAAATCTTTTTACTACGTCTGCAGTCAGATTTAAATAAGAATTGCTCCAGCTTGAGTAGTCTTGTAGGAAATATGCAGTCAGATTTGAAAGGTTCCATAAATGAATGAAACATGCATGTTTTTAATATGAACTTTATTCTCTTCATACACTTGTGCTTTTATATGGTGGTACATATACCTATATACCAGCTGTTACTTTGACTTTGCTCTTTATCCAATCCAATCGTCTTTAATGTGGTGAAAATCAGCAAAGAATTTGGTTTCTCTTCTAGCATTCATCACAATTTGATGAATTATTATAATGCACATCCTTGATTAGACCTTCAAGTGTGATTTCACTGACTGAGGTGTGTTGATGTCAAAACTGGCAAAGTGGGTAGAAAAATGTGTCTTAGCTTTGGTAAATATGACTGGTCTATGCCTTCCTGCCCCATTTCCTCTGTCTTGCAAACAAAGAGAGCAGACCCAGATGCTGATGCCTGGCAAGAGCAGCTGCTCCACAGCAATTGTCCACAGTCCAGCTCAACTGCTAAAGCACAGGCAGCATAAAGCAACTCACTGCCTCCTCACAGGTGTGCTTATTTGGTGGGTGCTGCAAAGTAAGAGCCTGCTCATAGAAAGTGACTTTAGAGTGTCTGGATCCTGAAAGGGAGGGAGGGGGGACTGAAATGAGACTCATGAGCCATCTTTTCTTTAGGCTGTTGGTAGCTGTTTAATTTGTGAGATCTTAGAAGATGTTTTAGAATATGTTGTAAATGCTTTGTATAATTTTTTAATGAAAAAATGTTTTTGTCTTTATTAATTTTATACAGTGGGGCAGTAAAAAAATAATTACAGAATTCAAGGCTTGGGTGAATGAATATCAGAGTTGTGGCTCTGTCATCCTTATGTTTCTCAGAAAAGAAAGGTTTCATGCAGATCTTCTTGATAGATACACATTGTCCTTCTGTGAACTTACTGCAGTCAAGGAAAAAGTCAAAGGCTGAAGTAAGATCTTAGGTTCTGCCTGCTCTAAGGATTTCAGGAGTCCTGGACCAGCTAATGATAACTGTGGGCTTCCTGAGGAAGTGGGAAGTGTCCAAGTGAGTTTACAGCCCAATATTGTCACTTTTAATGTAAAAAGACATGTGGGCCATGCCACATGGCTGCTGTATGAAGTGTAGCCCTGATAGGTGTAGTTCTGACTGCTGTAGATATCCCTTGGTGAATCTGCCTGAATTGCTGAAAACTGCATCTTGAAGCTGGGTGAGATGCTTTCACTGGACAGGGCTCCTCTGACTGTGCTGGATCATGGAGTTATTGCTCTCAGATCTTCCCTTTGTGCCCACGCAGGGAGAGTTTAGTGCCTCCCAGACTGTGCAGTGCTGTGAGCACAGCGTGGGGTGTCCAGACCCAGCTGATGTGAGCTGTGCCTTTGTACCAGCGCTAGTGCAAGGGCACGGTGCACTCGTGCAGCACCCAGGGGCAAACATCCCTCCAGTGCTCCCAACTGTGCTGAGCAGAGACTGCCCTGCAGCCTGGGACTGCACACCTGGGACATGCAGCCCCTTGGGGCCTGAGACTTGTCGTGGGTTTCATGTAAATGCCATGCAGAAAACAGCAAGAGAGGTCCCATGTCCTGAGTAACCCAAGGGAATTTGGATATTTGTGCTAGGATTTGGTATCAATGAATCAAATACAGGATTTATTATGAAAAATTATCAACTGGAAAAATCCCTGAAGAATTAGTAAGATCTTAGGAGATAGTATCTGCTTTTGGATTAATGATATTTTTTGATAATTACTGTAAAGTTTTCTGAAGTTACACAGGGATCATTGTAGTTACTGTATTTGTAGGTGTGAGCTTTGAACATTGTGTATGATTGTGTTCCAGATGCCTCTGAAAGATTGACACATCTGGTGAAATCCATTCTAGAATATGTTTTAACATGACAAATGTTAACATTTGCCTGTTACTGTGGAATCAATGAGTTTTCAATAAAATGAAATTAAATTCTAGTACACCTAATTTATCATTTAAAGAGAGAACTAATTCCTCTGCTAAAACACCCTTAAGGACAGTGCTGAATGTATATGTGCTCTAGGGATTTCATTTATTAATGATAGGGATTTTTAAAATTTCTTTCATTATTTCAGAAATCTGTATATGCCACAGTAGGCATTCAATAAAAAAAGAAATTTTGCATAAAGTTGTTATGGGCACAGAATATGGATGCAGACTCAAATAACTTGGCTCTTCTTACTTGCCAAGTGTTGTACATTTGCTGAAAAAAGGAAAATCAGGTCTAAGGAGTGAACATTTCCTGTGCAGGAAAATGCAGGCCTGCATATCCTGCATGAGGCTGATAATTAGAGGAGAGCACTGGCCCTGAGTCATTGGTCTACAACTAGTAAAATTTTTCACTGACACTACAAGAATACATGGATCAATTGGAAAATAAATTTCTCATCATTTCGTGGAGTTGTCATATCTTCATTATGTACCTGTTCAATAAACTAAACCCAAAAAGCCAATGCAGACACTGGCTGTGTGAATGTCTGCACTGCTCTAATATGTTTGGACTTCTACTGAAAAATAGTTTTCTCCAAGACAAACCTGGTATAGAGGCATTGAAATTAATCTCTGGGGGTAGGAAATAAGCTGTGTGGATTTGGGGTGATGGATCAGTCCTCAACTTGTGTCCTTTACTTAGTCAAATACAATAGCAGAATAATTAATTTCTCCGCAGAGACAATATTGGTCCATAGTTCTAGTCCTAGGTCACCACTTTTAGCACTGAATTTGGAGCAGAAGGATGTTTTCACGCCTATCTGAATTGACAGCCAGTTGAAAACCGTCCAGATGTTTTGGCTTTGCATGAAGTGTCTAATATTTGCCAGCTGCCCAAAATAATGCACCCACTCATGCCTCTCTTAAAAATAGAGCCTGGTAAAGGTACAAATATTTGGAAAATTGTTAATTGATTTAATTCCATCAATGTCTTACATTCTGTTAGAGGAAGACAAATAATTTCTTTTGGCTTGTTAATAACACTTTGGAAATGACAACAGTTCTAAAAAAATCATTATTCAATCGTTTTTTCACTTCTTGAGGTCTTTATTTTTGGTGTCTCATTCTGTTTACACCCACCTCTATTAACACATGGTGTCTTCTTTTTAAAGTGCCTGACTGAATTAGTCTCTGTACTCCCATTTCACTAACAAATGCTGTTTCCCTGCAGGTGAATCATAAGATCTCAATCACCCCCAATAACACCACAGTAAGATCACATTTTCTGTGTTACCTTGCTTGAATGGAAAGACTTTGCTTCAGTAAGACAACAAGCTAAGGATATAATTTTGCAGTGAGCACTGGTTTGAGAAAGGAATTAAATAAAATTATCCCAGGAGTTCCCGTATGGTCTAAACACTGTGGTTCTAGTGTTTCTTGAAAATGTGGATGGACTGTAGTATGCTTATTTTCTTTTTGCTAAGACTATGGCTGCAATAATGGGTTTATATTGTGATGTAAAAAGGAATAATGTAGTAAATTATGCTCCAGTTAGCTCTAGAGCCTGAAAATGATGTGATTTTAAAGAGGACCTTTATATTGGAAATATTTATTTAAGTGCACAAGAAGCCATACTTACCACCTATATCTGAAAACTGTCTATTGTAGAGTACTATCTGTGAGATTATAGATAGTACATTAAACTTACAGCAACTGGGGAAAGCTGTGATTCAATCAACACTGTCCCGAGAAACCCAACCCAGTCAGATGTAGCCCATCTATGTATGCTCTGTCAGCATTTGTTTACAGTTGATTTTCCTACTGAAAACTGAGGTTTCGAATATATTTCAAATACACTCAGCCAGATGTGTGAAAGAATGAAATAAGTTATTTCTTATCAGAAAAGAGTGAATGAAATAATTTCATCATTTTACATGGCAAGCTGTGCTTCCTTTAGAATAATTAACTATTCATATTTTTTCAGTACTCCATGGCAGCTACAAAAAGAGCTGGATCCTGAGCTCAGTGCTTCAGAGTGATGCCAAAACTGAAAGGCTGCTGATCAAGGCCTCTCTTAGTAAAGGCTTGACCTTAAGCTCATGGTTAGTGTCCAGTGGGTTAGTCACATATTCACAGCTAGTCATGCCCTTAAGTGTTTCATAATAACCTGCATTTTAAAATAGGCCTGGACAGGTAATGTTAGAAAAGCAATTATCTAACTCTGTTCTGGTGGGTGTGTCTAGTTCTTTCTTACCTCACCTTTCGTACTAAAGACTTTGCCTGGTCCTGCAGCACGATGTTAATAGCCCTAATCAGATTGAGAGACCAAATTAAACTTTAATTGCACCATCATGCAATTCCAGATTGCATGGAAGTGCCATTTTGTTTAATATGAGTATCTCAGCTGGATTGCCTGTAGGAAAAAGGCTGGATATGCAAAGCCTGAGGAGCTGCACTCCTGTGTTAGCTGGTAGCTGATGGACAACCTGTCACAGGCTGATAGGACCGGGTGCCATTTGCTCCCACTCAGGCTCATCCCTGGCACCTTCCCTCCCAGTTCTTCCCTGCTGCACTGCAGTTGCCACACCAAATCTGATCCCAGGCAAAGCCCTTGCAGCCTCTGCTGCTGAGGAATGGTGAATCTACTGCCCAGAAAGCCCCTGTTTGCCTTCAGATCTCAGTTCATAGTATGTATTTTACACCGAGGGCAACACGCTCCACAATAGGTGTTGCAAGGGCTCACTTTGGAGTAAATGAAGTCCTTGTAGTGGCAGAATATTTCAGAGAAGAGGGAACATGTGACTTCAAATGCCTCCAGGCAGAGGAAGTCTGGGCTTGTCTCTTTTGCATCTTCAATAGGGGATCTGATGACAGAGATGTTTCTCCTTTGCTGTACTGCCCTGATTTTTGTCTCACAGGAGAAAACAAATTCCAGGGAGTTTAGAGCTGAGTGAAGCCATGCCTTGTGTTGTATTTGTCCTTTTTCTTGAAACCTGCTGGCAGCCCTACTTAGTAGACCTAGTTAGAAATTATGGTTAACTTAATAACACGTAAATTTTCCTAAGAATCAATGGAATTTATCACAACAGACCTCCAGTTAGATCTCACAGTTATGCTCACGAATAGCCTGTGAACATTTTTGCAGCTGGCTGTCAGGCTAGATGGCTCAGATGTGCAAGCTTCAAGAAGTCATTCAGGGAAAAGTGTAGTCTCTGCTAACCTTTGACGGCCTGGGTGAGCGAGCATCAACTCACCTCACTGCCAGGAGACAAGCACCTCACAGGTGGAGTTAGCATGGAGCTGCCCACCGCCGTTTCAGCACATTTCACTGAGCAGTGTCCCTCTCCTCACCCGTGCAGGAAGAGGGACGGCGCCACGGCGGCGGAGGAGCCGCTGGAGCTGACGGCGGAGGGGCGGCCCGTGGCGGCGGGCGGCCGGCGGCCAGCGCCGTGCGAGTGCCGCTGCTGCGGCCTGCCCAAGCGCTACATCATCGCCATCATGAGCGGCCTGGGCTTCTGCATCTCCTTCGGCATCCGCTGCAACCTGGGCGTGGCCATCGTCCAGATGGTCAACAACAACACCGTCTACGTCGATGGCAAGCCAGAGCTGCGGGTGAGAGCGCTGCTTCCCTCCGCTCCTCTGGGCGGGTCCCACCGCAAAATCACCCAAAGGCCGCGCAGCAAAGCCCTGGGTGTACACAGATTAAAGATGCAGAAGGAGGGAGACACGTCAGTCTTGGTGCACATACATGTGCAGGCACTCAATTCCTATTTATGTGATGAAGTCACATGAAAAATCTTCAAGATCTGAGGATTTGCAGTGCCATAGAGAGGGTATAAGTACCAGAAATGAGAACTGAATTAGTTTGTATATCTCCCAGGTCCCCGATCTGTCAGCTGTAGACAGATTTTGCTGTGGTGGCAAGAAGCTTTTGCTTTTTACCCTCTCTCAGGGAAATGTGCTCTGATGCTGTTGCAGAAGGAATTATCAATTATTTTATGTAGGGCTGCAGCCACTACAGTCATATCAGTGGATAGTTTTCAAGATCTTAAAGCAGTCACTGACAATAAGGCATCAGGTTTTTGACAATGTGAATTGTTGTCTGGAGCTATTAAGAGCTAGGTGCCAAGCTATTTCCAAATTTGCAGTGTTCCACACTAACAGCAGGTCCTACACAGCTTTATCAATGTACCCAGCAGGTTCAATCCATACCTTAGCATCGCCCATCCTCTCTTGGTATTTGGCTGTGATTTCAAGTGTCCCTTTATGGATTTTATGCTTGAATCTCTACATTTGCTCTACTTGTTGACATTTTTTGACAACTTTTGAATTTTTTTTTGTCCTAAGAAAATCCACAGGAATCTTGGCTCTTGAATGAAATGCTGTGCAAATATTCATCAGCTTTTCTCCTAGATATTTTAACTTGGTAAAGAAGAGTGCAGAAAATGTCTATCATAAATTTCCAATGTTAAATGTGTGCCTGTCTCCATGACTCATGATCTCAGCTTAGACTTCACGCTGAATTTGTATTTATTCAGTCTAATCCCTGCTCCCCATGGTCCTGCTGGGGCTTCCAGGTTCTGTACTTAAGGAAGAGAAAGTATGTGCCTGCATAGCTTGGGAATTTCAGAAAATGGGAATCAATTCCTTCCACAAACCTAAACTCATAGTGTTTGGGGACGAGCACTTCCTGAATTAGGAGGAACCTTCTTCCATATCTCATGGTGTTTCTGCCTTCAGAAATTAACAGTACCTAGAAACTCAGCTGGAAATTGCTAGTAGAAAATTAGATGTTTACAGAAATGCTTCTGCACAGGAAAGTAGGACACATCAGAATGCATACTGATGGAGAGGGAAACCCTTTAGCCTTCTATAAATATGTCTGTCTAATTAATGCCATCTTGCTGTAGGTCAAAAAATGAGCTGTTTTTCAGTTTGCTTCTGTGTGGGCGAAAAATCAATGTAGTGGGAAAAAACTGTTTTCCTTTTAACATGCAGAAAGTAATATAAAAAAAGAGATGGTTAAGGCTTATCTATGGCTCTAACTACAATTGTCAGCTCTCTGTGGCATTTTAATGACAGTTTTAATTTTGAATTTAAAAGATATCTATGCTGCTTCCTCACAGAATGCATAGCCACCTTTCCCAGACATGTGATTAGCATGGAAATGATCACAAAGCACAACATCATGGTTTCTTATTGCTCCAAAAGAGTTCTTCAGAGTTGAGGGCTCATGGAGAAAAAGTTAACATTGACTTTATAATAATGTTTATACTGATTCAGGGCCAGAATGGAGGCCAGAAAGGGCACTCTCTCTTTGCTTTATTTTCTCTCTATTTTGCCCTGGGCATTGAGTATCCCTCTTCTGAGCAAGGTATGTCAAAAAATGTCATCAGAAAATAGAAAAATTCTTGTTCAGGAAGACCTTGAGAAGACTGAAACTGCTTGGTATTCAAGATGAGGTATATAGTAAAAGCATTTCTTTTGGCTGCAGGCATTTTTGACTAGGAACCCCCCATGACCAGCCTATGTCTGTCCTTCTGTATCCAAATCCAGCCCTACAACTGGCATCACTTCTGAAAAAAGATAAACTAGTCACTGACTAGTGTTACCTGGTTTTATTTTCAGATTGCTTTGTCTTCAGATGTTCCCCTCGCCCCCAACTCTTTTCTGCTCCCATGCCATTTAATGCTGACAGTAGATGATCAGAGTTCAGCCCCGACAGGCAAAACCATGAACAAATCTGGCTAGGAAGCAGATCAACTCAAAGGACTTAGGCAACCTTGATAATCTAACAAAAATTGATATGTCCATTGAAAAGTACCAGGATCTTCTTATAACTCTGAGCAGTCTTGAAAGCAAAGGCTTCAAGTTTAAGGAGCCCAGGGGAAGCAGTGGCAAGTGGCAAAGTTGAAGGTCCAGCATTAGGTACTTTATGGCTGAAACCTTTCCTGCTCCTAAGAGCAAAAGCAGTAATCTCACAGAACATCCTTTTGAACAATTCTCTTGAACATCCTTTTGCCTTAACTGGGGGCTTTCAAGCTCAGCAATCCTGAGCAGGCAGTGTAAAGAGGCTTGATTTGGAGCACTGGGAGCACGATTTCTGTGTGACTTCTAAGCCATAGTTACCTTACAGTGAGTAATCTTTATCTTGCAGCATGTGTCCCATTTCCTTTGCAGTCAGCCCAATTCAACTGGGATCCAGAGACTGTAGGACTCATCCATGGCTCTTTTTTCTGTGGTTACATTGTGACACAAATTCCAGGAGGGTTCATCTCAAACAAGTTGGCTGCTAACAGGTAAGAAAACAACAAGCAAATGAATTAAGCTTTAAAGCTTGACAACTGTTTTACACTGTGTAAATGAGAATTAATAAAACAGCAAATTAATGTGTTTCAGAAATGCACATCTGAAGCTGAACATTCAGTATTTATGTCCGTAATCAAAAATTATTTCAGAGGACAAAACTTCCATTATGGGTCTATTGCTGATTCTTTCAATTTAATTTGTTAATCTCAAATATTTACACATTTCTTCTCTAAACAATAATGCTTTCTGGAGAGTTCAAGGAAAATCACACCTAACGCTTCCAACAATGGTTGAAGCATTTGTCTTTAAGAAGTTGCCTTAGGGCTTTTTAGCTCAACTTAACACCAAAGAATAGTTTTCCAACAGCATTTGGTTTTCTCCTTTCAAAATTCTCAGTGGACTGAAGCTGGGCATAAGAGAATTACAGAACTATCTATGATCTGAGGTCACAAATCTATCTCCATGCACACAAATATCTTTGCTGTGGCTGGATACAGTACTGACTGTAATTAAGATTGCATAGAACTTCTAATAGAGCCTCCTGATTTCTGCTTGGTGAAGTCTGAGAACCTGTATGGGGTTTTTTTATGATCAGTGTGTTTGTCAGCCAATTTTTATTGTTGTTTTTTTTTTAAATTCAAACTCTTTTGAAAATGTGAATAAGAAAAGTAGCTAATTTTGTCAATGCTAACTTTGATTTTTGGCTTTACTTCAAAAGGTCTTCAGAACTTAGAACATGATCACAAGAGAGAGGGAGGTTTTCTGAAGACAGCTGGTTGTGAATTGGCTCATGAGATGTGCATATTAGGGGTATTTGGGACCTACAGAATAAAATTAAAAAAAAACATGGCTGGTACTAACTTCATTCTCTGCAAACAAGGTGTGACTTACCTACAAATAGTGTCAGAAATGGAAAAGGTCTTTAAGACCTTAGTTATATGTTATATGTTATAATTTGCCCCAGATCAAAGTACTTTGCTTTCAGCACTCTGCAAAGAGCTGTCGGGGTTACAAGACTGCCTTGGCATATGAGTTCTTGCCACTCATATGCCCTTGTGAAAATTTCTCCAGAACTGAGTAAACCCACAGAATTGCCCAGACTGTTCAGTCCCACTCTCTTCTGTCCATAAGAAAAGGCACTCAGAGTTTGGTTTGCACTTTTCTTCAGCTCTGTTCACATCCTCAATTTTTCATTTCTCTATCGCCTAACAATGCCTAGGCAGAATGTTTTTCCATCTGCCAAGTAAGCCAAACAAATTAGCTAAGCTTAATCACTTCTCCAGCCTTTCTATTCTTGCCACCAGCTTTTGCAGCAGAAGGGCTCCAAAACACAGATGTTCACACTGTTGGCTGAATAATCCAGCACATTATTAGTTTAACTTTTGTTTCCTTAATTTACTTGCAAACAGTAAAATCAACCATGTTTACACTGTAACTTGATGTGTTCTGTCAGCAGAGTGTTTTCTTAAGTACAGGCTATGCACAAGCACAGAAAGCTCTGCATTTATCCCTGTGAGAGTTTCCAACTTAATCTAACACTATACTACAGCATCACATTATGGATTTGCCCATCATAGCTGGGTTTAGGAGTAGAATTTGCTGAGGAACAAAAATAGCTCAAGAGCTGAGATCAAAGAGAATTTCTATTTGCAGTACTAGGATTTACTCAGTCCATGTTTTTCCTTTATTCTTTGTTTACCCAACCAATTTCAGCTTAGGTAGGTTCACCAGTGGTGCCAAGTTTCAGTTTCAGAGGGGTTATTTGCTAAGACACAGGGTAGGAAAACACAGGTTCTGTGGCCAATGAACCTACCAGCCCTAGAAAGAGAAAAAACTTTCTTTTGTTCCAGCTGCACTCTGGAAATGAGATTCTATGCTATTACTGACCTTACATATTTAGGCAAAGATTCCTTTGACACTTGTTTAAACGGTGCAACCTTGAGCATACAAATGGATGACCCATCCCAGGCACTTCTCTGATGCACATCTGTAATAGTGTGGGATTCAAATGGATCTCATAATGTCTGAAAGTATTGAGTGCTTTATGGGTTTGCACCAAAACGCTCTAACACTACATAATTTACTCAATACATCCATCCAAATGGATGTGATCTGTATTCCACCAAAAAATTCATCAACCGTTTACTGACACCATCCCCTTAACTAGTTGCTTATCCTCAGCCACACATCTAAATGTGATTTCAGCACTGTTTGGTGGATGCATGAAACATGAGACACCTCTTGATATCAGTTTTCAGTAAGATCACCCTGCTGGACTACAGAGGAATCTGTAGCTGAAGAAGTCTGTTTTGATCCAAAAGTAGCAGCTGCCCAGGGATTGTGGTAGAGAGGACAGAAGAATATGTGAATTAATTGAAAAAAACTTGGAATATTTCTTGTCAAAGTGGAGACCAACTTCTTTGGGATAAATGGCAGTGAATT
Source organism: Cichladusa arquata (assembly GCA_026413545.1). Classification (NCBI taxonomy): domain Eukaryota; kingdom Metazoa; phylum Chordata; class Aves; order Passeriformes; family Muscicapidae; genus Cichladusa; species Cichladusa arquata. The sequence continues at coordinate 45,675,595 of JAOTQP010000870.1, forward strand.
GATGAAAAGATGCTGCCTCTGTGGAAACAATACTGAGCCCTTTAAATAGCAGCAGGAGAGTGACTGGTTCTAACTCAGTGTAAGTGATGCATTTACAACCTAGGCATATTAAGAGTTGGCATTAAAATAAGTAGCAGAGATTGGAAACTTAGTCTTTAGAGATAGCTATTTGGATAATTAAACTTTATTAAAGTTTATTCTTTCACATGGTTATTAATTCATATGGTTTGCTGTAGTTCCCTGAGTCAATAGTGTTATGATGAGAGACCTGATATTTCTATTAGCGGTAAGAAGGAAAAAGGCAAAATTCTTTTCTTCAGGGATCACAACAGAGAGATAAGTAATACTTTTTTCTCAGTTAAATGTTTACTTGGCTTTTGAAGCAGTCTCCTAAATGTCAAGATATGACTGTGGGCTTTGTATTCCAACTCATATTTAAAGACCATTTTCTATATAAATCAGTTCCTTTGTCACTTCTCTCTGCCAGCCTGCTCAGCTTCTTTGCTTTTGTGCTTCCTTGTCACTCAGATAATGAGGTATTGTGGCATGGGCTGTGGCTTTTGTCAATAGGTGTAGAGAATTTAGATAAAACAGTGTGGTTTTCTGACTGTAAATTTTTCATGCTATAACACAACCATTAATCCTACTGTGAATAAGACCAGACACAAAAATGCAGTCACATATATTTCCTGTGAAAAAGTTTTCAGAGACTGAAATGCAAACAATTTAAATACTTATTTAAAAAATAATTGTAAATGTTTTAAAATAAGTTTGTAAATATTTTGAAGTGGAACATGAAAACACTTTTGAAGATTAGATAATAATTGTATTCCCTTCCATGCTACTTTTCTCCATAGGGTATTTGGGGCAGCTATCTTTCTAACATCTACACTGAATATGATCATCCCTTCTGCAGCAAGAGTGCATTATGGCTGTGTGATGTTTGTAAGGATTCTTCAAGGTTTGGTGGAGGTAAGAGCACACACCATTTTGGTCCTTTCAAAAAGAGTTTGATTTTGAGATTTGGTTCTAGAAGTTCTAGGAACTCTTTCGATCAGGATTTCTGATCAATACGGTTTTACTTGCTACTGATTTTGAGATGATAATTTTTATATTGATTTCTATTTCTAAGTTCACTTAAAGTAAGGAAAAATTTATGTTTCTGGTGGAGCAATCTGAGTTATTTTAGTTTTCTTGTGCTGTCAATTGCATATACTAAACAGTGTTTTTACCTCAGAACATATTACTATTCAAGTAATAGGTAATTCAGATTAGTTTGACATCTTCACACTCAAACAATCGAGTTCTTCCAGAGTTACCTAACCCTTCCTATATCATTCCATGGTGACAAACATCCAGGCAGTAGGATAGTATCAGCAGCTACTTCAAGTGGAATGCAGTGAAAGCAAATCATGTGATGTGTGAATGTCTGCCAGGGCGTCACGTACCCAGCCTGCCATGGGATGTGGAGCAAGTGGGCCCCGCCGCTGGAGAGAAGCAGGTTGGCTACCACTTCATTCTGTGGTGAGTTGATGGGCTTGTATGGTTTATGTAAGCATGTATCCCTATTAGATTTATTCTATTAATTTCATTATTTGAAGAAGATGCACAAACCCTCTGCCCTTTGCTGCAATCAGCTTGTACCCTAAGCTTAGGAACTTGTGAGTCCTTTTTTTGTTTAATACATCATCATTTTATCATTTAAAGCCAACACTCAAAATGGCTCTCATAATAGACTAAAATTGGTCTGGAGGTTCACATGAGAGAATTTATATTGTATTTTTTTATTTCCTTCATCCTTAGGGATTCCATTTATTGTACATACTCAATGGATGCTCCTAAACAAATACATACTTTAAAATTATCTGAAAAGGACTTTGGTACTTTAGGCTGGTTGCTCAGAATATTGCAGCGGAGGTGATGTAACTTCTTGCCAGTAGCTGTTCTGCTTCATTCTGTTTTGAGTTATGATCAGACATGTACTTTGCTCTTTTCTGTGTCCCTTTCCAATGTTGACAGCTGAAGATGAATGTCTGTAGGAGTAAATGTTCAGTAAAAATGTAAAAGTCACAAAAAAAACAATTCTGTCCATCAGCAGTAGAATGTATGACTGGGGAACATACAGCACTAAAAAGCAAGATAAAGGATAAAAGGAAGAGTGAAGCAAGTGGGAAAAGCCCTGTGTTTGTATATTATGGAAATTTTATTTTTACTACAAATGGCTTCAGGTTTTAATTTTTCAGGTGTTTTCACTTCCTGCAGAAGAAAAGATCGAAAGAAAGGCCTCTCCACCCTCAATGTTCATTCCTTGAAATTCCTAGCGTGGGATCTCTAGAGAAAGATCCATCCTTCAGCTTGACACCCATTTTAGTGGCTACAGATCACTGATCCTTGCACTTGAAAGGTGCACAGGAAAAATGGAAAAATTAGGAAAATCCAGGTTAAGTAGGTTCCTGGTTCTTCTATCTACATTCTGACCTAGGACTTTGCTGTAGGAAAGCTGTAGGAAAAATTAATTACATGAAGATGAGCAAGAAGGATCACTGTGAACCATTGCAGAGAAGTATTTGCTAATAAGTAGAGCATTAACAAATGTTTATTAGCAAAACATGTACTACTCTCAAAACCACAAGTATCTCATTTCCTAGAATAATTCAGAGCAACACTCTTCATATGTACAGCCATTGGCACTGTCTTGCACTGGAACCTTTTGTCTAGATTGCGCTTAAATACTCATCTCTTTCCACAAGACACTTAGAAATATATTTCACCAGTATTATGTATTTCCCAATCAGAAACCTTGGCACAGACCACATTTTTATCCTCTTTTATCCCCCGTCAACATTTGCCTATTTATTCCAGCTGTTCGTTTATGCTGTTGATATGGTTTAACATGATTAAATCATGGTTACATGGACCCAGGGTTGGTTTTAACACCCTCTCTGCTACCAGTGCTTGTTTGGTCATGGGTCTAGGGCCATGACAAGAGCATCCAAACATATCTGCAGTCATCAGGATTCCTCCATGAAGCTTCTGAAACTTGGTTCATTATCTTCTCCAAAACTCACCTCATACACCACAGTGCCAGGTGGGATTTCCCACTCAAGTGCACACATATAGCTTATGCCTCTGTAGTGGTTTGTCATCAGTCTTGGATTTGCAAATCCTATTTCCCTACAGGGCACAACTCTGCAAAATGACACTGATGACTCATGAGGGGTCAGTGCTTTCTGTAACCCCAGTCAAAATTTTGCAGCTTGCATCCCATTCTCCATGTTCACTAAAAAATCAAACACATCCCTCCAGTTTGCCTCTCATGAGCACCTGTCTGGATGATTGCTCTGAAAGCTGGGCACACCTCCTGCAGCTGACACGTTTTACTGATCTCTTTTCTCTCCAGGGTCCTACGCAGGTGCAGTGGTGGCCATGCCCCTGGCAGGTGTGCTGGTGCAGTACATAGGATGGTCATCAGTCTTTTATATTTATGGTGAGTTGCCTAACATGAAGGACATCTGCCACTAGATCAGTACTGACAGTTGTTTACGAAAACCCATCTAACAAGGATGGATCAAAGTTGTTTTGATGAATGAAAAGGTTGCAAATAGGTGCTTCAATTTATTCCCTACTTATTGCAGATTCTGAGAGCTCTCATTTCATAATCATCTGTTACAAAAGGTTGTAAAATTGTAATGACCAGGCTGCAGCCCATGGTTACCCAGTGACAGGGTTGGATGTGGTTGCAAAGGTTCCTCTGTGGCACAAACACTTGTGTGGGACCTGCCTCTTTGTGGGAGTGCACACTAACAGCAAAATTACAGCAAGTGCTGCTGATGGGGAGCCAAATGGACCTGAAAACCTCTGCCCTGAGAAATCTTCCCCATGCTGCCCATCTTTAATAAAGCAGTGCCATCTTTACAAAGTGGTCCCATCAGTATGGCCTTGTGGCTGATCTGTGGATTTTTCCCCTCACTGTGTATGGCAGTGTCTCCAGCCAACCTTACACATCAGCAGCTCAGTTAAAGTGGTTGTTCTCTATCTTCCCCAGAGATACAGGACACACCACAAGATTTGCCATTGACATCTTATAGTGAAGTCCCTTCATGCAGATTGCAACCACATTATGGCCTGTCTACTTCTTTCTTTCCCTAGATTCTACAGAGGGCTTTTCTCCTGCCTTTTCTTTATAATGTAATAAACATAATAAAAGTGACAAAATCCTCAAATGCTTTGCAAGCAGTTTTGTTTAACTGGCACTTGTAACAAATTTCAAGGCTTGCAGATACTGAAGTGTAGCTTTATTGGCTCTAAAAACCAAGTTGCTTTTCCTGCCTCTTCAGGAATGTTCGGGATTGTTTGGTACGTGTTTTGGCTGCTTCACGCCTATGAGAGCCCTGCTGCACATCCAACAATAACCAGTGAAGAAAGGATATATATAGAAACAAGTATAGGAGAAGGAGCCAGCCTAGCTAATGCAAGTGTAAGTAAAAAAAGGCTTTCCTTGCTGTCATTTGTGAGCACTTTTCAGAAGATGAGCATATGATTGAATGGATACTGTTATCTGTATAAGAGAGGCAGAACTAGGGGCTTTTCCTTTCAAGAAAATTACAGAATCAGGTTCTTGCAGCTGGACAGGATGAGTACAGGAAAGCATGTAATGCTGTTTAAGCTCTTGGCTTATGGAGCTTCTCTGATCTAGGGAGGGACAGGATGGGTTGGGAGGGGGAACCACACATTCTGGTCTCCTGCTCTTGAGTAACTGTCATGCTTGTGCATGAAAAATATTGAAAAATATTCATGGATTTAGCTAAATAGAAATCTGACTGCAGATGTTAAATTATCCAGCTGCCTTTTGAACTCCTATTAAGGATGATTGCACATCTAATAGCTTAAGGACTGAGTTTCTGCCCTGCTCACTCTCACAGCAGCTCAGGTCCTTTAAGACTTCTCATCCTCTCTCTGAGAAGATCCTGGAAACTTGGAGTTAAAACCTATTTTCCATCAAACTTCCCTCCGTTCCCTTAGGCATCTTTTTTTTTGCCAAGAGTGAAAACCAAAGGTGTTTCTTGAAAAACTGTTCCAATTTAGCTTTCAGTTTTGAACATTCTGGAACAAAGTAACTCCAGTTCTTTCCTCTACATGTTCTGGATAATAGCCTTGCTAGGATGGTAAAGTACCAGACTGTCTTTTTGGGCATGCATCTGAAATTTGATCAGTTCTTGGCTGGAGACACATACACAGTTGTTCCAGGTTACAGATTTTCCTTGCAGTATGATGGTTTTAATGCAGAGGAAACTGGTACCAACTTCATGGCTGCATGCACAACTGCAGGCATACAGTGGCCTGTATAACACAATCAACATTTAAAAAACAAAAAAGGAAAATATCAATGTGTACTGCCATAGCTACAGATTTCAGCTTCTGATTGGAATTCTATTAAAAATCAATCGTTCTCTGAAGTATGTTTCCTGCTGTATGGAGTATTGGAGCATAATACTAATTGAAAACGTCAAAACCAAGTTACAGAAAGTAAATTCTGTAATTTAAGGCCTTTTTTTCTGAATTAAATTAATTAGGTTGAAGCAGGTATTTGGTTTTTTGCTGCAGTACTGCATGTATCTTAGCTTGGACAAGCCTTTTTCCCCACTCCTTTCAATAGAATGTCTCAAACTGCATCATGCCAAACAGTGGGGAATGGCACAAGGTTTTCTCCAGTTTTCTTTGATTCTTTTACTGATCCTGTTATCCCAATAGCAGGATTCCAGAAGATCTCATGTAATTTCAGTAAGCAGGGCAATAGCAGTGCAGTATCCACCTTAAAAATCTTAACTGTTCTAAGAAAATTTCTCTACCTGTTTTTTGCCAGCAATTCAAGAGATATATTTCACTTGCATTTTAAGTGAAGTAAGTAATATGCAATGTACCTAATAGGCTTGATGATAAGATACAGGTTCTTTATTTTGCCTCTGTCTACTCAACTTTGTGGTTTTTTCCCCCTAGAAATTTAGTACTCCCTGGAAGAGATTTTTCACTTCAATGCCAGTTTACGCGATCATTGTGGCAAACTTCTGCAGAAGCTGGACCTTCTATTTGCTCCTTATAAGTCAGCCTGCTTACTTTGAAGAAGTCTTTGGATTTGCAATTAGCAAGGTAAATGTCTGAAAATAAGCAGTGACCTAGGAGATGGAGCAGGGGAGGTTCAGGTTGAACATCAAGGGTGGTTAAATGTTGGAATGGTCTGTCCATAGAGGAGATAAACATCATACCTGGAGATGTTAAAAAAATAACTGGACATGGCACTTAGTGCTGTGGTTTAGACCTGGAATCATTACAGTAGATTATTCCCAGTATTTGGGATGACATACTTCTGCTGACCTGATAGAAATAAAAGTATGCAAGCATCAAATTATTAGAAAAAGGAAAGAATGGAGAAGTTATTTTGGGAAATAGTTGATTAAAAGCCCCCACATATCAGAAAAACCACTAAGTAAGTAAATAGAAACACACATTTTGTTTAATGTTGACTGTTTAGCACTTAACTATGTCATTTTTATCCTCTTCTTGATTTTTGTGAGTTTTCATTAACAACGAAAATCAAATTCTTTATAGATTTATATTCCGTGCCAGCACTATTTCATTAAAATCAGAATTGTTACACTCCCTGTTGAGAGTATGAATGAGGAATACAGAATAATTGTTTTAGAAAAGTTTTTAAAAACTCTTTCATTTAGCATGCATACTTGCTATGTGGTAATTATTTTCAAGAAAGTCTAAGGCTGATAACAACATCATTATTTATCTATTCTGGAAGCACTATGTAACCAGGCTCTACAAGAGAAGCAATGGTTGTGGCATGGTAGCAATGACAGTCTAAATGGCCAAGTACAGCATGGAGGTGAAGAAAAGGGACATTAAGAAAAATTACATCTGTTTATTCTGAGCTGCTTTTCATTAATGCTAGAGTTGCATCTCTGTGAACCTCACTAATTTAAAACCAGTGTAAAACTGACTGTCAATGTAACAGGGTTGCACACCCCAGAAAGTAAACTCAAACATCTCACTAAATTACTGCTTTAAAGAAACACTTCTAGAGAAGGATTTGCTGATCACTAAAAGTCTGCCTTAGGGGTCATATTGAGTCAGATCCTATTTGACATCTTCATTAATGACCTGGATGATGCAGCAGAGTGTACCCTCATTGGGTTTGCAGATGACACAAAATTAGTGGCTGATACACTGCAGGTTGTGCTGCTGTACACAGGAACTCTGGCAGGCTGGCAAAGAGAGCTGACAGGAGCCTCATGGAGCCCAACAAGGGAAAGTGTAAAGTCCTGCACCTGGGCAGGAACAAGTCCATGCACCAGTACATGTTGGGATGTGCCCAGATGGAAGCAGCTTAGCAGACAAGGACCTGGGGGTCCTGCTGAACACCAGGCTGGACGTGAGCCAGCACTGTGCCCTTTATAAAGACTAATGGTATCCTGGGCTGCATCATGCAAAGGCCACCAGGTAAAAGGAGGTGATCTTTCCCCTCTACACAGCACTGGTGAGAGCACACCTGAAATACTGCTTCCAGTTCTGGGCTCCACAGTACAAGAGAGACATGGACATACTGCAGAGAGTCAATTGAAGGGCCATGAATGAATGGAAATATTTCTCCTATGAGAAAAGGGAGAGCTGGGACTGTTTAGCTTGGAGAAGAGAAGGCTCAGCAGAGTTCTCATCCATATCTACAAATATCTGAAGGGAGAGTGTAAAGAAGACAAAAATAGGCTCTTTTCAGTAGTGCCCTGGGCACAAACTGAAACATGGGAGGCGCCTTCTGAACATGAGGAAACACTCTTTTTACTGTGAGGATGACTGTATACTGGAACAGGTTCCCCAGAATGGTTGTGGAATCTCCATCCTTGGAGACACTTAGAAGCTGTCTGACACATTTCTGGGCAACATTCTCTAGGCAATCCAGCTTGAGCAGAAGGAGGCTCCTTCCAACCTAACCATTCTGGAATTCTGGGATTCTGTGAAAACGAAAAGAAGATGAATATCAGTTTTTAGGATGTAATCCCACAGGAAGAAAAATAAATCCATGTTTTTACATATATGATTATTTAATAGTTTATAAAATTATGTCATAATGTCAGGTTTTATGCTCTATGGTCTTCAGTCCCTATGCAGTGTGCAGGTGCTTCCTTCCTTTACACAGAGGCAGGTAACAGAGATTGATTTGTTATTCAGGAAGGAGGTCCTTGAGAAGATGAATAACAAAAATACATAAACACAGTTGAAAACCAAGATAGAGCACTCCAGTATCAGGACATATAAAATAGGGTTTTGTGATGTCTACAATAGAATGTAATATAAACAGTCTTCTAGACTTTAATATAAACAGTCTTCCATGCAACTCTTTAGAGTAACCATGAATACTAGGGATACTGCATGGCATTTCTAAGGTGAGATTTGCACTTGTGCTCTGGTTTCTCCTGCTGGGCCACAAGGATATGTTTCTTCCCTCACCCAATTTTGAGCATCTGCTGTAATCAGAGAAAGTGATGCAGGGGAAAAGAGGTGAAAAAACATTATGGTTCCTATACTCTCACACCTAAATCTTGAAGGAGAAATGACAGTTAAGTACTGATTTGTCTAATTGCAGGTTGGCCTTTTGTCAGCAGTTCCTCACATGGTCATGACAATCATTGTGCCCATCGGAGGGCAGCTAGCTGACTTCCTACGGAGCAGGAAGATCTTAACCACTACCACTGTAAGGAAGGTCATGAACTGTGGAGGTACTATTGGATTCTGAAAATATGACATTTCAGTTGTGTGCTGCAGTTGGTGCAAGTATCATAGTTTTGCCCATGTTTAATTGTAACAAGAGATAATTTACCCAAGATTGCATTTATAGCTGGTTCATCTGAAGCATTAAGTGGAGAGCTGATGCCTCATGACATAAATCCTTACTCATATGAGCATGCTTTAAAAAAAGGGAGGAGACAAGAAGCCTGGTTAATAATGGTACAATAGAATAGTATGATCAAATAGGCCTGATTCTGCAAACTCATACAAAGTTAACCCTGTACCACCGTGCTGGAGAGATCATTTCCCAGTGGATGCATTCTTGAAGTAACTGGCCATGCTCCCATTTGCTACGTCCAGCAGAATCCACTGACAAGTTTAGGCTGAAAGGTTTAGGGCAAGGGGTAAAAAGTGAAGGATGGACAGGACAGTTTTAACTCAGCACAAAATAACTTGTTTCCAGTTTGGTCACTGAAATGAAAAATCATGTAGGGTTGATATTGAATTAGAGAAAATATTTCAAGCCAGACAGCCCGTGGAGTAGTTAGTTGCCAACTGCCAATTGCTGGCTTGCATTATTTATAGATGGCACAGGCTCCTAGAAATAGAGATGCCTGCAGCCATAACTTGGCTATGCATCTTCAGAAAGGATGATCAAATTCATTGTATTTTCAGGGCATATTAACAGTGTCATTAAAACAAACTGAAACAGAAGGATTGTAATGTTACATATTAGAAAATATTAATTTCCAGTAATGGCAGAGACTAGAAGTTCCCTGTGATGCTCAGGGATGTCCTGTTGTGTTGGTAGCACAGTTGTATATAAAATACTCTTTTGTTCCATTTACCAAGAACATCCTGTATCACTACAACCATGAGAAATTAATGGCAAGTGTTTTTTTTCTTTCACTATAATGTTTGTAGGTTTGTGAATTTTTCTGCCCTTTGCACATAGTCACTTTCTCAATTGTTTTCCTGTATTGCTCAGTGAATACAGTGAATTAACTTCACCAACTGTTCAGGTAATTTATACAGCAGTGAATTAGGATAAAAGAATTATTTATTCACAAACAATAAATATACAAATACCTCTGCAAATGCATAATGCTTCCAAGTGTGTTCAAGAATAGCTGAAAGATACAAAAGAATTTTATCTCATTTTAAACTGCTGTTCTGGATAGTGCTGATTAGTATTTTCATGGCAACTAAAAATTTAAATGTAATTCATTCTTATGTGTTTCATTTGAAGGCTTTGGGATGGAAGCAACCTTGCTTTTGGTGGTTGGTTATTCTCACACAAAAGGTGTGGCTATTTCCTTTCTGGTGTTAGCAGTAGGCTTCAGTGGCTTTGCAATTTCAGGTAAGAATTAATCTTTTTGCTTTTACTATTCATGATAAAAGTGATATTTTTATCTTCATTGCTCTTACTGTCATAATTTCTATTGTTTTGTTTGCTCCTAATGTAGCAACGTATGGTATGGGGTGTTGATTATTTCTTCTCATATCAGAACTAATTTACTTCAGTATCTATGAAGCATTGCACACAGGAGACGAAACTTTGAAAAGAACCTGCTCTTTGCTGATTCCAGTTTACATCAGCTTTCTGCTGTTATTTACTAATATGCTTTTACATTGTCAGTCACCTTTTTGTCCTATTTAACTGTATGCATAAAAGGAAAGAGAGGGAGACAGAGGGGGAGGGAGAGAATTACTCTGCAGTGAATAGTTGCACAAGGCTATCAGCTGCAATCCTGTCCTCAACCCTAGCACCTGGTTTCTGCTTTCTACATCAGCCCTTCTCCAGAAGCTGTTTGTAACACTTCCATGAGTCTCACTCATGATTCGTAGTCTCGAGCTGTTTTGTGGCACCATCAGTATCAGTATCACTGAAAAAACCCCTTTTGTTATGAAGATTAAAGATTTTGTTAAGATTGAACATCTTCCAAGAAGACTGCCACGAGCATGGATTTATTGAACAAAATTGACCAGCAAAGTCACTGCTGATCTCCAGTTATTCCAGGGTTCTGCAGATGGGAAGTGATTTTGCTTCTCAGTTACGAGGTCCTTGCATCACTGGCCATTTGTATCAATCAACTTTTATTACAGGATTTTCCCAGTAGTCTACTTTTTACCATACTTATTACCATGCACATCACTTCTTGTGATCAACCATAGTTAATGTGACTAATTGTCATTATGTGTGGAATGATAATTATCTGAGCTGATATTTAGTACTCGTTTTTATTTCTTAATAAAATTTGTGCTCAGAAGACACAGTACAGTAAGGATAATTATTTTTCCAGTTAAACTGCTACTTAAAACACTAAAAGAAATTAATTAAAAACACTCTTACATAAATAAAAAGACAGAAGACATTTCACTAATTTGAGGTAGATTCCTTAATTTAAAATATTTGCTAAGTTCACTGTTACAGTATGAGAAAATGGACAGTACAGACACTTTAAACAGGGCCAGACTAAACTTTATTTTCTACTGTTTCTACTTTCTAAACTGTTTCTCTCGTTTGTAGGCTTCAATGTGAATCACTTGGACATAGCCCCTCGTTATGCCAGCATTCTGATGGGGATCTCCAATGGCGTGGGGACACTGTCAGGAATGGTGTGCCCACTCATTGTTGGTGCAATGACAAAACATAAGGTAACATTTCTCCATGTTTCCTAGGAGAACAGTTAGGTAATGCAACAAATTTAAGGCATTTCACAGATTCCTGGGGATGCCATTCCATCATTGGTCTCTGCAGCTGCATTTTTTTGTCTTAAACATGCACTTTTTTGATACCACCTTGGCCTAATTCTCAGCTATTATAACTCATTATTTCTGTAGGCAGATATTATTTAATACCACCTGAGCCTGAGTCTTTTAATATCTCCATACAACTGTGCAATGCTTATCTACAATAATATTTATGTAGTTGTTAGAGAAATCCCTGCATTTCCAACTGCACAAATATTTCACATGCAAGAGAGAAATTTCACTGAGAAAAAAAAAAAACAACAAAGAAACCTAGGTTTTATTATATTCACTGTAGTTACATAAAAAAGAGTAAATCTTTGCAATGGTTCTCATAAATTGTTCTATCTTCAGCACCAGGAATCGAACAGTGATCACAGTCATTCCTCAGTATGTGCTAATTCATGGTGTAATTTGCCAGAAAAAGAGCAATATTTTTTATTACTGGAAACTTAATGAGACCTGCACCATTTTTTCAGACCCGTGAAGAATGGCAGAACGTCTTTCTGATTGCAGCCCTGGTGCATTACAGTGGTGTGATATTCTACGCTATCTTTGCTTCTGGGGAGAAGCAGGAATGGGCTGACCCTGAAAACCTCAGTGAAGAGAAATGTGGCATAATTGATCAGGATGAACTGGCTGAAGAAACAGAGATGAACAATGAGACTTTTGTAAGTCCCAAGAAAACGTATGGTGCTACCAGTCAAAATAGTGAAGTACAGAGAAGGGAATGGAGGAAGCAAAAGCAAGTAACTCAAGACATGGAGGAACAGACTTCTTACCATTATGAAAATGGAAATTTTCAAGATTTGTCTTAATACTTGAAACTGTAAGATTTGTATAGCTACTCCCATGACTCCTACCTAGCTGCCCCAAATCAGCAGGTATCCATATTTGTTGTCTTACTCAGTTATATATCATCAGTCCACATGGCTAGATTTGAGTGGTGATAGCTCCTTCCCAATGGTGTGTGAGAAGGCTAACAACAATGGGACTGGGATAAGTGAATCCTCTCTCAGCCTGCATGGGTTGGTCAGGCAGCATGACCTGGGGAGACCAGGCCTGGCAGGTCTGATGCAAGCTGTAGAACTGGCTGCAGGAGCGAGGAGTTCCCCCATTATCTCATCTGAACAGAGAAAGGACAAGAGATAGATGGTGGATCCACAGTGATCTGTGTAATCCCTGGGTTTCCAGTGGTGTCACAGTCTTTAGGGAGCAGCCATGCTTTGCCTCTTCAGGATTCCTGTAGGGTGGCAGTTGAGCTGCTTAATCCACGTCAAACCTCAAGCTCATGCTAATAGATCAGAGCAGAAGGAAAAGCAGATTTATGACAGTAGGCTGTAATTAATTACTAATAGTCACTCAACAAGGGGAAGAGGAGCACGTAGCAGACGTGGCACAGGATTGCTTCAACACTTCCTACAAGTTGATTGGAAGATATCTTTATATGCACACCCCACAGAGTGACAAGACAATAAAATGGATACTTGTAAAATTTCTCCCCCTCCAAATATTTTGTGCTGGCATGAAATAATTTTGAATACAAAATCATTGTTAGTGATGCAATATTAATAATCCTTATGGAAGAAAATCATAGCCCTGTTTTGATTAGGATTCTCACTCAATTCATTATTGTGAAGTAATTTGAATATATTTTTCTAGTATTATACTGATAGAGTTCCTGGTTTCAACAACAGTCCTCGTTTAGGTGAACGAGCTTATTTACAGGACTAAAGTCTTTAGTTCTGGATCTGTAACTTTTCAATGCCTCAGTCTTGTTCTTGCTATGAATGAAGCACTGTACCATTTGAGAATTAATGGGGTACCTATGTATAAAAAAAGTAATTATCCTCTGCCATTGGTATATTTGACAGTATAAAGTGGCTTTAGCCTTTTTCTACCATTTTTAGAATCAAACAGTGGAGCATGCTGTATCATCTCAAACAGTTAGCTGCAACTCAGAGACTCATTGTGGCATTAATACTCTTTTCAGAATGGATAATTTCAGTAAGCTGTGATTTAATTTGTCTCTCATTATAACTACTGTCTCATTAAATTCAAGTGAAAACTATTGTGTCTAGCGTACGCTGTGCTTTGTGGTGTTTCAGTATTATCGTTCTCATGTACCATATGCAGTCCCTGTGATGCATTCGAGATTTGAACATTTCTCAGACACATTTTGCTATTTTATTGAAGTGCAATTGAATAGTATGAGTCCAATTACACTTGTACATTCATTTGAATCCATGGATGATTTATCTTCCCTACAAACAGGTATATTGGGAAGTTAGCTAATTCTCTGTTCATGTCTCATTTCTCTTCTACTCAGCAAAATCCAATCTGCCATTGTATAAAAGTAAGAAGGAAAGTGAGTTGAATGGATGCATGCCTAATTTGGCTACAGTGAAAACTTTTTAATTGATATGAGCAGATAATTTAGTGAAAGGGGTAGTTTTATGGTACAGCTCAATCCTGCTAAAAAAAAAATTAGTTTACTAATAAGCCATTAAAAAAATTTTGTCACTTTATTCTGTTTAGTCAAAAAATAATATTTTTTTTTTTAAATTCAAAACTTCATTTTAAACTAGAGTTGCTTATTTCACTACCGATACTTAGAACAGGGGTAAGAAAATATCTTATTTCTTTCAGGTGATAGTCAGCTTTTGGGGATTTAGTTGGCAGGAAATTGGGTCAAATATTCTCATCAGTCTATCACAACCAGCTGCTTTCAAACTATTTTGCAACATCCACCACAATTTACAAAAGAAAGAGGGTCACCGCTTTGCATATGTGCAAAGCAAACAGCTTCTTCCTCCTCTCCAATAATGTAGCATTCATAAAGTTGCTCCAGAAGTCCAATAGGGAAAACCATATTATGAAAGGATTTAATATAAGAATCTGTGTAAGTATAATCTGATGGAGAAAAGAGAATGTATTATTCTAGAAACAGTGACATTTGCTTAGAAGTAGCATCATTTTTCCAGTAATGATGAAGGGTAACTTTCCTGTCGTTAAGAGTAGTACAAAGACAGTGAACATTGTTATGACAAAGAACTACAAACATCCCATCACTTTGGGAAATAGCCAGCTGGCCCATGAGGGCTCAGTTGCCTCTCTGGTGAGTGTAGCTGATATTTTTTCCTTTTGCAGATGCACCACAGCTGTCACAAGTGACAAGCCACAGCTCAGTTTAGCAGGATCATTTTGTATCTACAGACTGCACTGATTGAGTTCAGTGGAAGTTTGACTTCAGTGGTGTCCTGGGGTGACATTTGAGCATTATTTAACACATCTAAAGAAATGGCTTAAAAACATCTGGACAACCTTTGGCATTTTAAACCCCCCTTTCCTTCTGTTCTGAATTTAACTGTTTCCACTAACCCAATATATCAACTCTTGCCAGTTGAAGTTACATACATTCCACAGTGCTTTTCCAGGCACTCATAGTGAGATGTTTTGGCTTTCTCCCTTTCCTTTTCATTTGTTTAAATATTTCAGGTGCATTGCATGAAGTGCAAACATCAGCACTGGCTGGAAACAAGGTTTTTTTCCTGGAAATCTCTGTACTTAACCAACTCTTTGATTTACACAGTGGCTTCCACAATCCTGTATGACAAAGAATAAAGACAATCTATTGAGAACAAACTGACTTTGTAGCTCCAGTTTTGCTGGATGTTTCTATCTGCAACATGCTCCAATAGAATTTTCTTGTGGAGTCTAAGGAAATGCAGTCACTGAGCATGTTTTTCCTACAAAATGACTTCTTAAAGTATGTCAGAACTTGGAACATTTAAACAATCAGATAAATTGGCATATTTCCAAAAATATGGGAAAAAAGTCATGTCTTGAATGGTAGTGGATGTGAATAGTTGAAATGATATTTTCTATGGAGAAATAGTAGCTTGATTACACTTCATTGTTTGAATATTTTTCTGTCCCCATACCCAAAATAACTTTTTCATATTTTCAAATATGGTGGTGCTCATACAAGTCAGAATTTCAGTTGGAAATGGCTTTCTGATTGCAGAAGGAAGTAAAATTTACTTTACACTGGAATAAAGATCTTAAGTAAGCCAGAGAAAGATTCAGCTCTCCATAAGTTGAAATGGTAGGATAGTCCACAGGAATGAATTCAAATCTGAGGAGACAAAAAGCAGTACAATAAGTCCCAGAATGTGTTGTTCAGTGTTGTTATCTACTGCTCTTTCTTAACAAAGAAAGCTGTAGCTTTTATTTCTTTGACAGCTTATATTTTTAGGCACTACTAGTAGACATTTAATGATAATTAATACTCCTCTTATATTTTTGTAAGAGTTAAACAAAATACTCCTATTAGTGAGAAAGGACAAATTAATGACAGAAATTATGAAAAATTCACCTGAGTAGGAACTTCTCCAGGGAAATAATCACTTAGTCCAAAAGAATGTACAGGCTTTGGGGTAAAATATATAACAAGGGCATCCAGATGTTAGCAAAGTGCCAGGAGGAGTCTCATGTATAACATAATTAACTGAAAGCAGGAAGGTCAGAATTAACTCAAGGTCATGCAAAATGTGTTAAGGCTTTGCATGTGTTTCCAACTGACTTCTTTTGACAGGTACTGAGAACTGTAATTTTAGTCATTATTTTAAGGAAAAATTTGAAAACGCCAGATTTGCTATCTTGTTTTTCTTTTTATTTTTTCCATTGAAGATCTTAATTTTAGACTGCTATTTAATTATTCATATTTTAAGAGAGAGGAGTATTTCTTGCAATTTAAAGAGTAGAAAAGGGAATAAAGAAAAAGAGAAAGCAAATTGCAGCCACAAGGCCATGCAGACAGAGGGCTGAGGATGGATAAGAAATCAATTTTCAAATTCTGGAAACAGAATTTGGAATTCTTCAGATTTTTGAGTTAAAAACCTACAGGACGTGCCAAGATCTAATATTCTGTATCATCCTAGGGTCCAGGGAATTCACTCAGGTCTCATGCCAAAGCTTAAATCTCATGAAATCAGGTATAAATGGAAAGATTAAAAACTCCTCATTCTTATGTCTTCCAAATGCTCATGTTGGATTAGATAATAGTTCAGGAATGGTAACACTGCTAATACTATTGCAGCTCTGTATGTCCATGCAGAAAACAGACTTCCTAGTAAAAATGCTTTCAACTACTTACATGCTGGTATCAGTTATTTCTTAACTTCCATTTGATAACAGTGTTCAGCTGTGACAGAAATATTGTCCCTTTTTTATCTCAACTTCTTTGTTTTTATGTTCATACTGCTTATCATTTTTACAGCTCTTCTGCATGCAAAATTACTTAAGTAAAGAAGGAAATTTATGTAAGAAATGTAGTAAGATTGTACTTCTTCATATCTATAGCATGATAAGAGCCAACATATTTTTTCCACAGAATATTTGCGTATTATAAGTCTTGATCACAATAAAAACTTGACCCATTTATTTTGTTGTCCCCATCTCATGCTGTTGTGTACTGCCCCTCAGTTTAATTACTGTATTGGATACCTGCAGCAGCTAACAGACTACATTTGTTTATGTATAACCATATCTATCTGCTCAATCAAATCAGTGGTCAGACACTTGCTGTACGAATTTTTGACAGCAATTTCACTCCTTGTTTTAGACTTAGTTCTGTTCTGCACAACAAATTCAGAACTCATTTGAGCAGGTAATGACTGTTTGTTAAATATGTGTCAGGAAGACACTGGAACTCATGAAAAACACATCTCCTTTGGCTCAGAGTTTTGGTTGCCCAGAGGCATCTGACAAATCTTTGTAGCACCAACCAGGAAGTATTTGAGTACCCCCAATAAAGATACCTCTGCTTTCTGAAGCCAGCAGTCATCACCAGAAGCAACATGCCAGGTGCTTTCTCTTGGCTGGGAATAACTGTAATGAACAGCAGGGGAATTAATGGGAAAAACCTGCTGATACTGTGCTTAAGATAAGGAAAATGGGATTTTCTCTTCTTCTGGGGAAGGGACTTTGATCCTGTCTGCTTGTTCCCTGCTCCTTCTCCGGTATGTAATCAAAAGAAAAATGTCTGCAGGTCCTGAGTGACCCCATTTATTTCTTGGCAATGATCAGTTGTAGATGTGTAGTTTCTACAAATCTGCTGGGGGCTGGAAATGGCTTATGGGTCCTTGCTGATTTATGAAACTTGAAACATGAAACTTGAATTTAGATATGAAAGGGATTAATATTAAGGATGAACAAGTGAAGGACAATCTGTGTGAATGGATGTGATGTTACTTCTGTGAAATAGTGCAGCTTTGTGGGGCAGGCATGGGCAACTGGGATTAACTCCAGCAGGTAGGTTTTCCCTCAGCAAGGGAGTGCAATGGAATTACCTCTGTTCTGCACTGTTCACCTCCCATTTCCCAGTGCCTCATATTGACTGCAGGTTTACCTGTTACAATGCTTGGATGGAGGGTAGAAAAGTGCTACAGTCACAGCAGACCCCTATCTTTACCTCATATTTTCTTCTTTTCATGAGTGGCTTCCCTTGACCCTTACTAGCTAATGGAATGGTGCACTGGACACCAGGGTGACCCAAAGTCAAAATTAGCAGAGGTTTACTTTTTAGCATATTGCTAATTTCATTCATTATTTAATTTCATTTCATTTTTGCTAGGAAGAGGCAAGTTTTGTGCCAAGGTTCCTGGCAGCAGAGGCTGGAACCGTGGGTCCTTGGTGGGCGGCTGAAATGTTTCCCTGGCTGGCCAAAGGTCAAGGCCACACTGGCCTGTGCTGCTCCCTCTGCTCTGCCAGAGCACACAGCAGACTGTCACACTTGTAGGGGGCTGAAGGGAAAAGTTGCTGACAAAGCTGCGAGGGGAACTGCAGTCAGGATCTCTGTCCCCCCACCCTTGTTGGCTGCCTGGGTACAGGAGCTGTCAGACCATGAGAAACATCTGGTGTTTCCAAGAATTTTTCTGCTTCCTCATCCACAGTCTTACTATTCCCAAGGAACCACCTCTATTCCAATTTAATGGAAAATTGTGAGCAGCTTAAAGTGCCCCTTGTCAACTGACATCTTCTGCTGTTTTATTTACCTGAGACAAGGAGTATCCCCTCAGCTAATTCCTTCTTTCTCCCAAGACATATCCCAAGCCTGGAGCTCATTATGCATCAGTGCTCCCAGTCCAACCCTCCTTCACTTCAAAGCTGTACCTTTGGTCCATGCACTCCTCTGGCCCCCTCCTTTTTTCCTAGAGTAGTGGTAGGTGCCCCAGCCCAGGAAACATTCAAGGTCAGGGTGGATGGGGCTCTGAGAAACCTGGTCTAGTTGAAAATATCCCTGCTCATAGCAGTGGGGGTGGACTAGGTTACCTTTTAAAGGTCCATTCCAACCCAAACTATTCTATGATTCTTGGGCAATTGTATGTCTTTCAGAAAAGATATGGTGCTGACTCATGCCAGTTATTGGGAAAGACTTACCTCAAAAAGATGTGCCTCCTCAAAAAAGCACATAGGGGAAGTTTGCTAACAAATTGTTCTCTGTTTGTGTCAATGGCTGGAATTGGTTTCAGAGGACACAGACACCTCTAAGTTTGAAAAAAAAAAAAAGCACAAAATGTTTTCTTGAGCCATCAAATTACTGCAAGAGCTGAAGATCAGCAAGGCTTCCAGCCCAACACACCACACATGCAGAATCAGGAACTGATTCTCATCAGAACTGCCTGGTACAAACCCTACTATGAAGCAAAGCATTTCCTTCAGTAATATTTTCATTAGTGCTTCCCCCCAGAAACTATGAAATATCTGAGAATGAGCAACTAGAGTCCACCAAACTTGTGTAGAATTTGTGTTTCCATATCTGGTGTTCTCCCCAAATTTGGGCTTAACTTTAGTGATGCTATATTTTTTTGGAGATACAGGTTTCTGTAGCTAGTGTCTTGGTGAAAGATGCCCAGGTCAATTTGGGCTATTCCTCCCCAGCTGCAGTACTGGAAATTCCCTTTGTTGGAGTTTGTAGGATACCTGTCAGGCCATTTCTACAACCTGCTGAGGCCTCTCTGAGTGGCAGCATAGTGAGCCATAGTACCAACCACTCCTGCCAGTTTTACACCATCTGCAAAGCTGTTGAGGATGTGTTCTGTCCCATCATAGAAGTCATTAATGACTGTATGCTGGTCTTAGTATTCAGTCCTGGGATATGCCACAAATCACTGCCCCTAGCTGGGCTTCCAAACCTTTGAGACAAACAGTTTAGCCAGTTTCAAATCGAACTCACTGTGAACATATCTATTATGTGCTTTATGATTTTGTCAAAGAAGAAAGTGCTGAAAGCCTTGTTAAGTTCAAGCTCTGCCCTTGTTCTCTGAGCCTGTCTTCTTGTTATAGAAGAATGTCAGGTTCCTTCCCTCCTTCTTAAGGACCAGAGTGATGTTTGATTTTTTTGCAGTCATCAGGAATTTCTCCCAGTAGTTAGAACCCTTCAAAGGCAATTGGAAGTGGCCTTACAGTGGCATCAGCAGCTCCCTCAACATTCTTAGTACATTCCATCAGAACCCATAGACCTATGCATGTCCAGTCTGTGTAGATGCTCCTTAAACTGATTCTACTCCATGGAGGGCAAGTCCTTCCTCTTCTGGACTTTTATACAGGTTTCAGGTACCTGGAATTCTGGGAGGCTGCTCTTATCAGTGAAGACTGAGGCAAAGGCAACTTCGGATACCTTGTTTTTTTCTATGTTTGCCAGCTAGTCCCCTGTCCCATTCAGCAGCAAACTCAGATTTTCCCTAATTTTTCTTCTGCTGCTTATACACCTGTAAAAGTCTTCCTTCTTGCCCTGTACATCTCTTGCCATATGCAATGGGTTAAGCTTTAACGTTGCTAACACTATCTCTGCATGCACTGCATGCTTTGTATTCCTCCTGGATCGTGTAACACTGCTTCTGCCACTTCTATGCTGCTTCTCTATGTTTGATTTTAGTTAGAAACTCCTTGTTCATCTCTGCCACCCGATGACTTTTCTTGATTCATTTTTTAAAGATGGACTTCTCTTTAACTTAGAGGAGGTGATTTTTGAATGATAACCAGCTCTTCTGGACCACTTTTCTCTCCAGGGCCATATCCCATGATATTCTTCCAAACAAATCCTCAACATGCTGAAGTGTGCAGAGTTGTGGTCCACCATCTAAAGTCAAATAAGGGAGACATATCAAATTTTTAATTAATTTCTAAAACTCCCAGCTGGGAAGTAGATTGCTAAAATACTGTTGAATTCTGAAATTAACTGGACAGATCAAGCATAGGTACAGGAAAAGGGTGCTTTTCTGTATCTGAGTTATTGCCTTGAAATAATCCAAGGTCAGGTGTAAAGGCAGTCAAGGTCTCATTTCATTTTTAGCACCTGCTGGCTGACGTTCTGATTAGAGAAATCATGTGTCTCTGCCCATTCTACTGGTAATCTCAAGAAACTGTATCCAGGCAATTATGGATCAAGATTTTCCACCTGAAGAAGCAAGGAACAGTATATTAACAGAACAGAGGTTTATTACATTCAAGAAGCCTGAAATATCTGGTTAATTATAGTTAATTCCTGGAATAAATTGATGGTATTCCAAACAAGGTTTTATCAGCCTCTTTGCAATACAGTGCATTTTACTGGCATGCTGTACAAAGGTTTCTATTGCAACTCCTATTCAGGAGAGTTACATAAAACTTGATGTAGGAATAAGTGACAAAGGTTTTGTTTATTTCATATTATTATCTGTTGACTTTAAAAGGCCTAGGTAACAAGACAAGTTAAGCAACAAGTCAATGATTAAACGGATAAAATGGGTATCAACTCTGCTAGTTTAAAAAGATTTAGAAGATATGAAAAAAAACCCCAGTTCTCTGAGTTGTAAGAAATGTGAAGTACTACTTTTTTTTCTGTTCTGCTTGTTTAAAGTCCCTGATATTTATTAATTATCCCCTTTCTCAGGCAATTTATTTTTGTATATTTTTTAATGTTTTAGGAGAGGCATATTTTTGGCAAATTCCATTTATAGATCAGCTTTACAGTACAGCAAGGTTATGTTTTGTCAGTTTTCCAAAAAGATTTAAGGCTTGATGTTTCTTCAGAGCAAATATCTTGGAATATAAACAGTATCATGCAATAGCAGTGACATAAAGGTCTTGCACAGTTTAAGGTTACAGTTCATCACCTATTTGAACAGCAGTTCTGTCATTGGGAAAATAGCAGTTCCCTCACGTTTTCTAACTTTGACTCACCACCCTTGAACTAAATTGAAAACGGTAAGAGCTAGGTATATTCTTCCTTTGCTCTCTCTGGAATGAACTGGATGCGAAGAAAAAAAGAATGCAGTTTCAGGGTTTATGTACATTTCCAGATTGATACCATATATCTAGGAGAAAAATGTTTTCTCCTTTGAAAAACTAATGTTGCTGCATGCATTTTTTTTCCTCCTTTATTAATCTTTTATTTGGCAGTATGCATGTTTAGCAGTTTCACATTAGTGAGACACAATCTGAAGCAGAATCATCTGCCTGTATCTGGGTAGTTTTCATGCATACAGGAAGGAATCCCTTTTGTTGTTGTGCTTACATGAGGATGACTTTTTGGAGGTATACATTACATACTGGAAGTAATCAGTTATTAATATTAGAACAAGAATTAGTTGCATCTAATAATCACTGTTATTCTGTTATACTGTTATTCCAGTATTTGGTACTGTTGATGTTTCCATCAACTTCTGCTGCTGAGTTTATCAGCAGCAGCTATTATGGGGAAAGACAACTGGAAAAAGAATAGGGTGTGACTTTTGCCTCTCAGTTGTTGCTGATGTCAATTTAATCACATGTAGAGATTCTCTTTCCTTTGAGTAGGAATAACAACAATTACACATGGACATATATATGCTTCTCTCTCTCCAAAATTCATGTGTAATTTTGCTGCAGCTGAGACACAACTGTAGTCCTCGTGATAACCAGAACAGCAGCTCCGATTATTGGTGCTGTCTTGTTTTAATTTTTCACTCAAATTTAAAAGATCAGAAACTGAAACTGTACTCTCCATGCTACGTGGTGGCTGGTTCATGTGGATTGGGGATGCTTTTGTTAAGAAATTTTGTACATCAAATAGGTTAGTAGAAAGGCTCCTGAATCCTACTGGAGACCAGTTCTTTGCTCGTTCCTGCTGGACTAAAGAGTTAGGGCTGGCTGCTCAATCCAGTCACTTCTCTGAAGAACTTCCTAGCTGGTATTTCTGTAATGATAACACCTTCCTTTCCCCATTTCCATTGAGGTAACAAGTTTCTATGTCCAAGAAATAAAAATATGGCTGCAATTGGCTGTGATACGTAGCAATGAATCCCACAGGCTCACAAGGACTTATTCCACTCCTTCCATCGATTATCAGCTGAGAAAGGACCATCTCCTTATGAGCACAGCACATTGTCTGGGTAGGCGACCCCACTGACCAAGGCAAATACAAGTTTTAGTGGAAGGCTTGTAAATTCAGAGAGCTGTAGACACAGTCCCCCCACTAATTTTGAGGAAACCTCAAGGGAAAGGATAGAAACCTATAATTTGTGTCCACATTTGTGAGGAGCCAGTGCATAGGGAGGAGCAACAGCTTAAGTTGCTGATGAAGTTGCTGAGTAGGTGAGCTGCCATTCTTTGAATTGATTTTTTTTTACCCCTTTTCCTCATGAATTTTCTTATCTTACAAACCTACTTAGAGAGTCAATGCCTAAAATTCACAGATTTGTAAGATTCCCTCTCTTGTGAAGGTCTTGCACGAGGGGGTTGCAAACGACAAGAAACAGAACTAGACAAACTTCCTATGCATGCAATCTACTCTAGATAACCTGGTTTTGTTATGTTTTGTGTTTTGGGATGAGATGGGGAGATGAAATACATGAGCCAAGGGAGATTTGACATAAATGAGGGATCTGCCAATGCAAATGATCCCATATTTTGGGATGAGACCCAATTTTGGACAAAAATGGTATTCAGATTAGATATTGATAAATGAAGCTTTTGTTCAGATTGAGCCCAAGCTAATACTGCTATGAGATAAATAACCTCTCCATTTCCTGATGTGCGTTATTTAAATTTAATAAGCTTTATACCACATGTAGTTTCTTTCTTCTAAAAAAGGGAAGTAATTTGTTTGCAGAATGCAATGATGTCAACTGAAGATTAAGAAAGAAAGAAAAATAAACTAATTATTCCAAGATCTATTGTTCAGTATGCCATTAACTTTCCCTTCAATGATGACACTTTTCCTTGATCTTCAAATCCCTTTCTTTCCTTAGTACCAACTCTTTTTTAGGTGGAAACTAAG
The DNA here is from genome assembly GCA_026413545.1 of Cichladusa arquata. Taxonomy (NCBI): domain Eukaryota; kingdom Metazoa; phylum Chordata; class Aves; order Passeriformes; family Muscicapidae; genus Cichladusa; species Cichladusa arquata. Next base: position 45,699,440 of record JAOTQP010000870.1, read on the forward strand.
AGCGTGATCAGATTGATCTGGACCCTGGTACATGAAACTTCTTTTCTGAGTTTGGAAATAGCTATATCCAGGACCCAACATTATCTAATTTCCAGTGCCTTCCATCTCTTCTTAGCTGTGTGGAGTCATGAGTACTCTTCAGCTAAACCTGTGGCATATCTCAGTATTTCTGTGCAAGTCGGATGTTGAAGGTCTAGTCCTGCTGCTACTCCTCTTGTCTGCCACAAGTTCACTGCTAGTCTAAATTCTCTTAGGGAACAAGGAAGAGTCAACAAAAGTTTTGAAAGCTGTTCTACATCAGGGTCCTGAAGTACTAATAGTCTTTAAAACACCTAATCAGCCTCATCTGGAGCCTCCCACATGCCTTGCCTGTGGGTTGAGGATGTTATTTAAGCTCAAGCCTGGCCTTCTAGTCCTGGTTTGTGTTAAGTTTCTGGAAGTGTGTGTCGTTGGACACCACTGGGAATCAGGGAAAAAGCAGCCTTGAAGCCTTGAGTTTTTCAGCCTGCTCAAGGACAAGAAATTATAACAATGATTAACACCTCTTGTTGATCACAGAGACATACGTGTCCTACGTGATATTTTGCAGAAAGCATGTTTTCAGAGAGGTGTTGCCTTCTTGGACCAATGAGTCTTTTCTATTCTGTTTTGTACTAGCTACCCTATATAAGCTGTAGTTTTCTTTGAATAAAGCTCTCTTTTTCTTCTCCTTTACACAAGGAACTATGTTGTATTTTCCTTTCCACCGTTCCTGTGGCCAAAACGCAACAAGTGTGTTTGGTATTGTCTTCTCACATCCTGGCTAACGAGTGGATTTTTCCCCAGATGGAGTACAGGTGTTAAGCTGTAGCCTGCAATATCTGCAGTCCTGCCTCTGCTCTGGCAGCTGCTGAGTGTGCAATATTCCCATTTTTCCCTGGTTGGTCATGGACTTCTTGACACAGGATAGGGAGATTGCCCCAGGCTTTGCCCGGGTACCTCTTGGGCATCTGATTCTGGCTCTGCAGCCCTCCCTCTCAATGAATAACGAGAGCAGTCATCTGCCTGCAGTGCTTCAGGGCATGGTGGAGCCTCCTCTAGAACAAGAAATCATAGAACTGAGGGTTTAAGAAGTTCACAGATGCCCGAGAGCATTAGCAGAGCTCATCCTGCACCTCCAATGCTTTACACTTCATTCATATGATGTCTAGTCTACACTTCCTCTCCCCTCCTGAAAAAAATGGTTTCTTGCTAGATACTGAACTAGTCCTTTTAAACATCTGTCTTTTCCTTGACACTAGACAAAGTATGAGAAAAAAAGTGGAGATTTAAATGTTTGCAGAATGAATTTACTTAGTGTGATTATTTTAACAATTCAAAAATCCATCTAAAATATTCTAATATTTATTTATTAATAATACTTCCCTTGTCACCGTTGACATTTAGTTTAAGAGAACTACTTATTAATGAAAGGACAGTGCTTTCATTTACTGGAATAGATCAACATTTCTTAACAATTTTATCTCTCCAAATATTTACATAAATGAAAGCTAACCCTTATTGAACTCAATCAGTATCACACTGTAAAACATCAAAATGTCAAGAGAAAAAAAAATTGTAAGAATAAAGTATATTTTTAGTCCGAGGAGAACTTCTTATCAGCTAATACTGTACCAACATGTTTAATTTAAAGCTGTGATTTCTTTAGGAACATGTAAACTTGTAACCTCTAGGAGGGGGTAAGGGTGAGGAAGAACATGTAATATCAGTGTCGTAATTAAAATTAAAAATAATGAGAGACAATCCAATGTAGAATACCAGCAATTATTAATAGAAAAACACATCTGAAATTTCAGTTAAATCAGCTAGAGGGAAGTAGACAAAGTTTCTCCTACTGAAACTTAATGTTGGATGCTGTAGCTGATTCCACATACAGTCTGCTCTGCTCTTGCACCCAGGAAGCTGTAAGATCCTATCTTACATATGTGGTCTCACCAGAACATGTTGGCTAACAATTAACTGCCTTTCACCAGGGAGGAATTCCCCCTCTTTGGACTAATTGTTCTGTGGTCATTTTACCCTTCATGACATTCCACTTAAAATATGTGAGTGGCAAAGAGATTATTTCATCAGGGCAAAATATAAGATTGTTGAATAAATTTTGCTTCGCTCAGAAACGGAATAATCAGAGAGAAACTTATAATGATTCTCTGATTAATGAAAGACTTATTCAACAAACAAAATTAATCATAAAAGTGGTTATTTCTCCACTTTTGAAATGCAGGTGGTAAAAAAAGATTAACAGACATTAATTTATTGAAATTTTGCACCCATTCCTTACTTTAACCTGTACATAAATAACCATATCTCTTAAGATTGCTTAATTATCTCCAGATGATAAAATTTATTGTAAGCTTGTGATAATCTTGGACATCTTTGCAGAAATGAAAAGGTAAGGGTGCCTGAGAATAAGAAATGGCTGATTTGAGGAGACAGACCACGGCCCAAAGTGGTGTAGAGGATGTGTATCCTCCGGATAGCAATGATAAATAAGGCATGCCTCAGGGATGAAAGAAGAGCTGAGGGTGACTGCTGTTTAGTGGCAACTGTTTATGGTCATGCTGTGAACACTTTCTGAGCTGAAACTGATGGTTTGTGCTGAGGCACAATTTAGTTCACATGATCTCTGCAGTACCATGCATTCCAGGAGCTGTAAGAATAGAGAAAAAGAAGCCATTGAAGACAAGCAGATCTTGGTCAAGACACCTGTCCCTTGGTCTATGAAATAAACACAGATCCATGGTATCTCACCCATTGTGACTGCTGAAAATTGTATCTTTTGTCAGAAATGCCCAGGTGTTTTCAGGGTACTGACAGCTCCAGGTGCCAGTTGGGAAAGCTAATTTATCTTTCAGCCAAACCAGATCTACTCCTTCTTGCAATTCCCACCTGCCCCAAGATGTTCCCAGGAATCCCTAAGCCAAGAAGATCTGTTTTCCCACTGGCAAGACAGAAGGTTTCTCCCTTTGCATCTTGAGGAACCAAGAAATGAATCCATTGAGAGAGATCTATCTGGCCTTAGCTGCTCATCCTTACTTTCCCTTTGGTAATGACTGTCTAATGCAGGGAAGAAACTGCCTCCAGTTGTGCCAGGGGTGGTTGAGATTGAACATTAGGAAAACTTCCTTCACCACCAAGGTTGTCAGGCATTGGGACAGTCTGGCCAGGGAAGTGGTTGAGTCACCAGCCCTGGAGGTATTCAGAAGTGTAAATGTGGCACTTATGGGCATGTTTCACTGGTGGACTTGGTGGTGCTGGGTTAATGGTGGGACTCATTGATGTTAGAGGTCTTCTTCAACCTGAATGGTCCTACAATTGTAATATATACAACGTTGTTGGAGCTCCAGAAAACTGGCTCTGAGTAAGCAGTAAGCTTTTCAGCTGCTGGAAGATAATTCTGAGCAAAAAGGAGCAGGTACTTCTTATTTGTAGGTGTATTATTTTAGGGTTTTTTTAATGTGTGATGATGCATTCATTTGGATGTGGAGAGAAGGAAATGTTGAAGGTGAACATGCAGCCTACTTTTTTCTTCTTTCCCCCCAATCTCTTTCTGTACTATATTTTTCCCATCCAAACTTTTGATGGCAAACTACTTTTTTGCCAGAATTTGTCTTTCCTTTCCATGAGGTACCTTGTCAGTGAAAGTGGGGAATGGCATTTATTTCAGTGGAGAAAAGACAGAGTAGCAGGAGGAGGAGCAAATGAGCTATGGCGAGCACACCCATTCTTTCATGGAGTGTGAAGTTTCTGAAGTGATATTTTCTAGGCAGAACGATTTCTAGCTCTGAATGTTATCTATACCTCTGGTTTTGTTGCTGAACATGTATTTGGGCTGGTAATGGCATAGATGTAGTATAGAACACATGCTCTTTGTCAATTACAGATGTAATATTATTATTGTCTGGAAAGTTTCAGGATGTCAGATAACACTCTGAAATGTTAAAAATTATCAAACTCAATGCTATCTTAGAGAAGATATTCCGTATAAAAGTATCTGTGCTTGAATATTTCCTCATCCTATTCTCTCCCCTGATGCTGTGTATAATCTCTTGACACAGCACAGAAGATATATTCGGTTTGCTCCAATTCCTTTCTCTTCAATTCTAATTTGTACATGAACCATAATAAATATGAACACCTGGCTTTAACCAGTGATGCCACATGTCATTGCTACAGGCAATATCTCCTCTTTTGATCATGTGGATTATTTCTTTGCTTTTTCCAATAGTATCTTGAATGTATTGATTAGTGGACAAAGAGCCACTTTGGCACTTGCCTCTTTATTATTGTAAGGAAAGAAAAAATGTTTTAATGCAACAAATGTGTTGGTGAATAGGGGCATTAAATTCCATTTCCTTTCTGTTAAACTCTTTGCTGTCTGACAAACAACATCCACACAGAGGAAAAAGCTTTTTGGGAAAGAACATTTATTGAAAGTTAGTCTTTAGGGACTTCTAAAAAGCAATTGCTCTGTGCCACCAACTATATTAGACCAATGCTGGGGGAAGCTAAATGATGAAAAGGAAATTTCAGATCTTTGGAACTTACCAAGAGACGGAAAGCTCCATGAGACATAATATGACATTTGTTGGACTTCTTGGCTCTACTCCTGCTTTTTCTCCTGGTATGGGACAAAACCCATCACTGGCCTCAGGATGACCAAATAAATTGTATTTTTGGCATGTGTTTTCTAGGCACAAGTGGAGTGGACATATAGTGGAAAGTGTCAAATGACCTGTTGGCATGCTGGGTTGAAGAGACTGCCTGTCTCCTGTGAGTAGGGTTATTTTGGAAGAATTCTCTTACTTGAAAGTACTTTGTTGATTTTGATAAACATGAATTTGTCAAACAGAAATCTCGTTTACAGAAGTGAGATGCTGTTTAGAGAGTCAGAAATATCCAGAGCCTGCTGGAATGACCTGTAGGCTTAAATCCCTGGAAACAGTAGTCCCTTGGGAGTTAGTGTCCAGTGACAGCCTTACAGCATCATTCTCCCATTGCTCTCTTCAGAAATCTGTCCTACCACGAGTGTTTGGGTGGCTACCAGCTGAATTTGCAAGGGACAGAACACATAAAAGACACTCATTATTAATAATATTTTCATGACAAGCATAGAAAGTTTATAGAGAATTTGAGTTTCCCTGATAAAAGCTTGAGGATTAATATACCTTTTTAAAGTATTATTTTTTTTCTCTTAAAATGAGGAATTTTAAAAATAAAGAAATTTTATTCTTGGTAATTTTAGGGCCAGCAGCTCTCACCTTTCTCAAAGAAAGGACTGTGTTTGCTGCCCAATGCCTCTCTTTGCTCAAGTAGGAGGCACAGCCTGTGTCCTGTGTATTCAATCTTGCTCAGACAGTGCAAATATGTAGGGAAGGACGGACATCATACACTGTGTGGCAATCATGAACTCACTCACCATGAGTGATGCTGTCAGTAGTCTCCTCTGACTGAAATTTGTCTCGGAGCCACTGCCAGATCAACTCATGCCCTCTGGGTATGTTTAGCAATGCAAACCACGGAATTATTATGCTTCTTGTGTAGGTGGGATGTTGAAATAAAACAGCCTCAATCCATTCCTCTTCACTTTAATTTCCTCCTCAGGGTGAATGGGGATGTGGTAGTTCAAGGTGCCTTTTCTGTCAGTGACAACACATCAGCATTTTCAGATGCAATGCAACCCACTCAATGATGAGGTTTTCCATCTACATGTACCAGTTTCTTCCCCCTGTGCACAACTAGTGCATGAGTCTGATAGATTTAAAATTAGGGGCCTCAGTTTCTTGTCTAAAGCTTTATGTGATGAGCCCAAATCAAAATGATGCAGTTTTTTAGAGATTGTTGCAGATACAGGAATTAAACTTTAATGTCCTCACATCCCTGTGATGCTGTAATTTATAGCCTATTCTGCTTCAGTACTCAGTGTAACGCTCAGTCTCCCTAAAAAGGTGTGAAAAATAACAGAAAGACTTAAAAATCAAGTTTATGTCTTGGAATAACATCTGGACTGTTCGGATGGGAAAGATAAGGAGGTTGAGGATGTCATAAAAATGCTCATGTGCAAGGGGAGTGTTATAATTAGCAGCAAGGTATTATCACCCCACTGTCTGAGCTAACTTCCCCTCTGCACCCAACCAGAGTGTTAACGAGCATCTCAAATCTCTGTGCTGATGGTCAAGCTGGAATTCACAACATTTTAATACAGCCCATGTTTGGAGAGTTTCGCAAAGAAAGAATTGTTAATGAGTAATCCTTGTCCATTAGGGCACTGAGCCAATAAACCCAAGCTTTGATTCATTGTGTTATCACTACAGGCTTCTGCTAAACATGAAAGAAAAACAAAACAAAAATGTTCCTATGTGAGAATCGTTAGGATACTGAACTGAGTGCAGAACTGTCTTACATCCTGCCATCTGCAGTCTTCCAGAAAAGAACAGTAAGTAATAATTCCTTAAATTGATAGCTCTTGCTGTTTTGTAGTATAAAAGTAATTTTATCACCCGAATTATTTAGTGGACGTTAATGGATTTTTGATCAAAAAAAAAATTAAAGTGAAGAATAATGTAAGAAGTCATTTCATCCACAAAGCTGTCTCAACAGTAGGAGTTACCCTTGGGAAAAATGGTAAGGTGAAAATAAGGTAATGTTGAAGTTTGTCTTTAGAAAGTTGGCTTCTGTGTGCCAGTGGAACAGAAGGCGTAAGTTTGATATTGAGACTTTCTTGCAACACCACAATCTAGTTAATTGTGTGCCTTAGCTTTGAAATGATCTATATATTTATTTTTTTATCCTTTTACAATCAGGAAATATTTTCAATGTGATTAATGGGAGAACAGAGAAAAATCCGGAAAGGGAAAATTGTATTTGTTTCATACAGTTTTTTCTTTGACAGTTCTGTGTACAGATTCCAAGTGCATCTTCCAAAGTGGAAGACTTTAACACATATTTCACATAGGAAAAGTAAAAGGGTGTTTCAAATTTCAAGTGATTTCTATTTGAATCCATTGCTAATTTTTAAGAAAATGTAATTCTACTCTGAGTGTTCCTGCTACTCATTTATCTTCAAAAAACTATAACTGTGGGGGAAGACATTTGACTTTTATTTTTATTGCTATTGCTTGTGTTACAAAAAAACCTAGAGATTGGGAGTTATATTGGAATTGCACTAGCCTGAATGGTGGTCCAAAAACAAGTTAGTAGTGGAGGGCTTGAAGTTTTTTCACATGAGACATGAAAAGGTGCTGGAGAAAGCAAGAAACATACAAATGGTGTTTAGGAGGTAATCCCAGGCAGAGTCAGAAGCTGGCCCCACTCCCTGACGTTATTTACCCACTTACAGAAATGTCATTGATACTTCTCATGGAGTTTTTAGTTCCACTTGGGACTCAGATACCTGGTTTTCTTCAGAATTAAGAAGTGGGAATATTCTAATTTTTTTTCTGTGTGCTCTGTCTCTTTCCTGCTCCAATTTTAAACTCCATATTAAGAAATTAACAGAAAATTCCAAGTAAACACAATAATACTAGTCCTGCCTCTGCTTCTCAAACTTGCTTGTACGGTTGCTTGCATTTTGCTTCAGTTGCTGTGTAGTTGCCTGTAGTGCTGTGCTTGCCAAAATGACCTGAGAGCAGCAGGCTGGAAATAGAGAGCATGAATCTTCCTAAAGCTTTCAGGTCCCTTTGATACACTTTAAAACAAACAGGTAAGCAAATAAAACAGCTTCTCAAATAACTGAGGCACTGCATTAAATATTCTACGGAAAGGCTATGAGGCCACATCAAAAGCCTGTGAATGAGATAGGAATCTATCTTCCTATTGATGTTAACAATGTGTGGATTGGGCCATAGATTAATGATGTTACTGAAATTTCTCTTTGAGCAATAGGCAGTCAGATGTGTGAAGAATAGGAAAATATTACAGGACAGATGGAAGGAAATGTACTTCACTAATATTTGTGGAAGATTTTGCATGTGCTTTGATATATCTTCCTTTGCTGAGTAACTGAAATAGATTCAATCATTCTTCTGAAGGCAAATCACAATTAGACTGTCATGGAGCTTTTCTGATGATCAAATGTATTTTTACATTGCTTGAAAGTGTGTTTTCAATGATGCTTTTTTTTCAGTGAGCTCAGTTGATTTAACTTGAATTATTTCAGTAAGAGACTTGGCTTTGCTCACACAGAAGCCAGGGAAAGCTTTACTATTGACCATAACAAGGCCAGGGGTAGTGCACAGATAAGAGCTCACAATAAATCTGAAACCTGGAGTTCAATGATAAGCCAAATTGTGTATATGTACATATTTATATACCTTGATGAACATATATCCCATAAGAAATCTGAATAAATATGGATATACACCCATAAAGTGGAAAAACAAGCCCCGTATATAATATTATACATGTAAATTTTCTTAGTTAAACATAGAACACGTAAACATACATTGATTGATCTGAAGTATATTAAAGGTTGCATGTAATAAAATTTTTATGCAATTTGGAGCTCTTAACATGCAATTGAAGACAATAATCTCAAGCAGTTTGGCACATATTTTACTTTTTACATACAGATCTCTGTTTTTCTTTGCTGTTTATTTTGGCCTATGAAAATAATCTCCAAAAGTGGTGGAGTAAATTGGTTTATTTTATTTATTTAACTATAAATTATTTGGGAAAGAAGCTTTCTAATTTATCACATGCCTCTTCTTTCCTCTTGAAGGGCTCTTATTTTGGAGAGCAATATTGATTTCCTTTGCTTCTATTGCCTTCATTTCAGTTTTTACATGTCAGATACTCTTTGTTTTTGTTGTTACACCTCAGGATGGAGTATCAGTCCAATACAGTGACCTACATTATTTCCCAGAACTGGAGTAAGTGTACCTTAAATGCTCTGTTCTGTGTACCTAGTGTACGTCTTAGAGCTGAAAATCAGCACCTGCTGCTTTTAAATACATGTAAAACTAATTCTATGGATAAGTCCAGTGTAGGTTAGATAGCTCACTGCAGGCTGGGCTCAGGAGAAAATCAAAGCCAAATATCAATCAGTATTTAATGAACTTTGGTATTCAGTGAAATTTGCAGTACCAAAGCTAGGTGCATTGGAAAATATTTTTTCTGGCCTTTTTTATGGTGATCTTGTGCCTTGCAGAAACCCTGAGAAAACAGGAATAATCTCTCAACGAAATCTAGTAAATGGCCTACATCAGCTGGATATATTAAAGAAAATGAAGTATTAAAGTGGTAGGAAATGTAAAATCATCATGAACATTTATTTGGCTTGAACTGAATCCATCCATACAAAAAAGGAGGCGTAGAGTTACAAAACCAGTAATGTCCTACAATAACGCAGATTATTACAAACATGTACTCAAGATTCCTATTAGCAACAAGGCAGTATTATTAACATGAAAGTTTGGACTTTTTGTGTGTGTATGCAAAGAATAATAAATTCTAAGGAGTCCATCTTGAGGTTAAAGAGAGGCATTATACAACGATACGTTAAAAAAGGGAATGTCCTCAAAGAAACAAGAAAGAAGTTTATAGACATATCAAAGAGGCTATAAAAACACAGACACTTTATAAGCATTTAGAGACATAAATTGCCCACTTTCTTCTTTATTTGCAGCACAAACTAACAGGATGCTGAATATAAAACTTACAAGCTCAGAAGTTATGCATTGAAAATCTGACCATATACCGGCAAGAAATACTTTTAAATATGTCTTCTTGGGACCGTATTTAAAGTATTTTGATATAATTTCCAACATTCTCTAAGAAGATAAATTCTAGGCTCTGTATGGATACAGAAATTCACAATCCCAGTGCTGGTGTTAGGTGTTGCAGTGTTAGGCCCTCAGAGAGGGGCTGATGAGGAGACATGAGAAGTAGCAGTAGTGATGGAACAGTCTTCATGTCTGGCTGTAAAGAGAGGTGATCCTGCAAGGAACTCTAAGGGCTGCACTCCCATGGGCTGTAAGGAAGGTATTAAAGGGCTGGGACGATGAGAGAGTGCTGATGGCCTCTCTTCTCTGGTCTTCAACAAGAAAATGCAGAAAAATATTCATTAGCCCTCTGAAAATACCTCCTTTTGGTGTTTTTTTTGCTGGCAATTATAATGGTCCTGACTGTGCTGCTGTCTTTTCCCATGACGGAACACTTGCAATGGGCTGTTAGAGGAATCCCATCCCAAGGGTTTGTCTTGGGTATTTAATGAGAAATCTGTCTGTCAGGAGTTATAAGACCTTAGAGCCATGTGAGTAGCCCCACCTCTTGATTTCAGCAGATAACTTCCCTGGAAAATGAGGCAGCAAGGCAATAAAATGGTTGGAAGTAAACGTGGGCCTAGTAGGGTGGCTGGGCTGGTTGCCAAACCCCGTCCAAGATCCATGGGGTTTTCCTGCTGCTGCAAAACTATGTTTCTGTGCTAGATTTGAGACTCTGTGTTTACATCTGATTTGCCACAAGAACTCTATCTGTTCTATGATACAAGTAGCTTTTGACATTTCTAAGTAAACTGTTTAAATTATCTGTGGGCAGATATTTAACATGCATCTATCTAATTAGAGGGCCTCTGTTTATGTTAAGAAAGAACTTAATGAATCCTTATGGACAAATGTGAATATAATTACAGAGTGTGCTTGCCACTCTCACAAGCTTCTTCCCAGCCTGCTCAGGACTGGGGCCTCCTGCAGCATTCACGTTTTTATCAGATGACTTCATTTCTCCTCCAGAAACATGCTGAGCCCTCACTGGGAAGCAGACTGGGCTGTAACTCTCAAATGCCTTCAGTGAGGGAAATGCACTCCCAGGGACAGTCCCACACTAATAAAACCAAGTCAAGAATTAAGACTATAAAACAGAGTAAAGCAGATTGCTGACAGCTTTATGCAGAATCCTCTTGGTGTCTGTGTAAGCCCTTGAGACATCTACTTGTTGGAGCTCTACATTCTGCTGTTGGTCCTGCCTCAGGTGCAGTCTGGAGCTGGCCCACTCCACCCAGGTGAGCTGGGCAAGGGAGCCCTTTCCCAGCTCTCCAGCCTCCCCAGGTGAGAGCTGTGGGGCTGCTTGGGGCCACAGAGACAGCAGAAGGGAGAGCCTGGTTATCACAGCAAGGCTTGGCTTTCTGCGCTTGCCGCCATTCATCTTGCTCAGTCATTACTGAAGACAAGATAAAGAGCTGGTCTCTAGAAATTAAACTCAAGTTTCCTGTCTCTGTTCTTCTGATCTAACCATAAGCTTACACTTTTTCAGCAAGTGAAAGCAATGAAATGGTGAAAGGGTGGTGAAAAATAATGCAAACAATTAGTATTGCATGGTAGGGGGGCTGGGCAGCACGCCCCAGCAGGTCAGGCCAGTGCTTCAGTCTGAATATTTGAATAAATTTGGGCAAGAACCACTATTCATTTAAAATGAACAGAAAGAGAGCAAATAAAATAAGCTGCAGCAAGGAAAAAACAAACAGGCTGGAGGTAGCATTTTATTTAAAGGCTGAATAATGTATTGCAATTTCAAGACAATGTTTCTTACAGCAAATATTGAAACAATCTCCTGCATCCTACTTTACACTAGGTACACAAAATTAGTTATCTTGTTTTAAATAGTCTTTTTTGCTTCATTTGTTTCAGGGTCTCTTTTCAACCTCCTGTTTAATCAGCACATTCCTCCTGAACTGAAGAATAAATGGGATCTGAAATGAATTTAATAGGACATCATCAGCTAGCCACTGCTGATGGATTTCCTCTTGCTGAAGGTCCTCATTTGTTTGGTAAGTCACCAAATTAGATTGAAATAGCAAGCTGTCCTATACTCAGAAATCTAGAAGAAAATGGACTGAAATTTCAAGTCAAGGATATGTGGCTGAAATGTGCCAACCTTCTTGAATCTTCAATACTTATGAGAGGAATAACAAACAATAGATCTGTGGTGTTAATGTAATCCTGCACATCGTTCTCTCATCACTGCTCACAGCAGAACCTGTAGGTTGTTTTTGAAACACTCTTCTAATACTGGAGATCATTTGGCAAAAAAAGACCTTTGTATGGGGGCTGGATGTTACCTTCATGTGAGTCACTTCAATTAAGCTGAGCAGATATATTTCCAGTTAATCTGTAACGAAATTATAGTGCAATGTATTTGCATTGCCATGTTATGCAAATTTATGAAAGTAATTTCACCTACATTAAAATCTTTGTCTTATTAAGACCATTAAAAACTTATCCTAATAACTTCAAGAAAATTTATAAATCAGGTTGGAAGATTCTTCTTGCTCCACTTCCACTGAATTTTTCAAGGCTAAGCATGAGTTTGTTAATGAGTGAAAAATTCTTGGTCAATATTTTATAAGCATGGGTAAGCTCTTTTCTGGTATATGCACTACTTAAAAAAACCCAAAAACAAACCAGAGTATACATTTTTAGCCTTTTGTTTGACAAGAGAGTGGGTCCTTCATTGAGTAAGTTATGATATATTGAGGGCCTCACACACAGTACAGACCCCCACAAAGTGCTGCAACACTTCAGAAGTTTACAGTCCAAATAAGACCAGAATTCTGCCTTTTTGAGTGCTGGAAAAAGTGAACACATTCTAGTTTCATCTGTTTGAAACAAGAGCAGTGCCTGGGGCCTGGAAGGAAGGACTCTGGCACTCAGAGCCACTCCAGCTGCAGAGCTCCTGGAAGTCAGGACCATCTCTACAGGTCAGACCACCTGCAGTGTCCTGGCTCCATACAGCTAAAATAAAGCATGGTCACTAATGACAGGCAGAACCCACTCCATTATTGTGTATTACTGGCTTTTAGCCCTCCTTGTTTTGGAGTTTGGGTGGGGAAATGTTTCGGAGTTGTTTAAAAAATATATTCTAGCAGCCAAGCAACTCATTTGCTGCCTCTGAATTCCAATGTCAAACCATGACATATAGAGAAGAGAATGCTGTTCAAATCTAGGCTGTCAAATTTTATATCCAGTCATCTTTCAAAACTCCTGCATACCCAAGCTACTTCAGATTATTGTCAAGAAATTTCCCCTCAATATCTACTTTTTCATTAATTATTTAATTATTTTTAAGGACTAATGATAAGGTTGCTTGAAAACACAAGGAAGAATGTTAATGTAAAATACTTTTCCTCCACAGGGTAATCTTACAAATAGTGAAGCTTTCAAAATAGAGACTGTGTCTCTCATTATAGGTATTCAGAGTTTGGTACAATGGAGATTTAATTCAAACTGACATTTCTGTAACAGAAAGAAGTAATGTATTAAGGAGTTGAATCAGGAGTCCCATTAGGAAGAAAACTTAGCACTCCTGCTGTGTTTCACTTAAGCTGACTTTTGTTTTGTGGAGTGTCACTCTAATATGGTTTCTCTTTTGCTTTTATAGCTGGAAAACAAGCCTATCAGAACTAACATGCTAGTGCAGAGAAAGTTACTCATTGTGAAAATTACTTCATCTTTGCAAAACACTTATAGAAAGTGGTTTTGCCTCTCAATTCTTTATCTTTGTAAACTGTTTGCAATTTCTGACATTCAGCTTTGGCAGGAAGTGACTTGTGAACCCCAGAAAACAGGAAGGAAGCTTTTCTTTGAGATGGTCCTTATAATGCATGTTTCTTTTAGGTCTTCTCATACATTGCAGCTCACAAGTTAAAAACTGCTGGCTTACAAACATTACCCTTTATCAGTCTCTTTTATTCAAAGATACATACTCACATTCTGTAAAAAAACCTTGGAAACACATTTTGTTTTCACTATGCTTTATTCAGTCTACAGGGAGAGCGTTCTTCGACCTTCAGAAGAAAATCTAAGTGCATCTCCAAACGTTAGCTCCAGGTTCAGGTCTTTCAAAAGAAATGTTGTCAATTCTGAGTTGCTTGTGCTTTGAGCCTCATCACCATGGTAATTCTGGGGCACTTCTACATCCTTAGCCTCAAGACTTTAGATGCAGCAGGTTTCAGAAAAAAGGTTTTCTACCTTTCAGTAGATGAAAACTGTATGCTGCCATTTTAACAGTATATGTCTAAGGTAAAGGATCTCTGTATGTCTTAGTGTGTTTTAACCTTAGTTTTTCACTTCTGCAGCTACGAGTCCTTGGGAAAAGGCCCTTAAAATGTAAGTGAGGAAGAATCTTTAACCTAGTTAAAGTGAGAGTCCTTCCCTTCTACCCTGCCTTCCTGCAAAACTGCTTCTCTTGCTCTAACTCTCTACTCAGGTGATTTAGAAAGGTTATATATTTGTGTGGCACCTGACATACATACAGTATGTGACTCAAACTGTCATTTCTATAAGTAAGTAGCAGGCCTCTGAAGTACTAGCTCCATTTTATTTTCTGTGAAAGCACCTTATATAGAAGTTGCTAGCATGCAAGATACTAAGTGTGAAACTTCAGATATCAGAAATGGGATTATTTCTAAGAACCTTAAAAGAAAATTGTATGCTTAGTTTGAATGAAGACCTATTTCAAGTATTTTCAAGTATTTAAAGTATTTTTTGATGGCCTGAAAATGTTTTCTTGTAATGTGACATTAAAATATAGCAAGACAAGAAATTTCACCCTTGCTGTAAGTGTTCCTAGCTGGGAAAGAAATTTTTTGGGGAAATGAACACTCTTAAAAGCTGTACTGAAAAGGATGAGGAAGAAAAAGAAATTACATGTAGTAAAGGGGAAAAGAAAGCAATACATCTAAACTTCTAAATGAAAGAATAACAAATACCACTGAAAATTGTTGTAGACACAGAACAGTGCCTAAGAGGAGCTTAAAAGGCTGACTCCTTTTAGGTAAATCTGTTTGTTTTTGTTTTTTTTTTTTTTTTTGTGTGTGTGTGTGTGTTTTTTTGTTTTTTTTTGTTTTTTTTTTTTTTTTTTGTTGGTTGGTTGATTGGTTTTTTCCCTTAGTTTGGTTTGTGGGTTTTTTTGTTTGTTTGTTTGTTTTTGCTATTGGTTTTTGTTTGTTTTTTAAATGTGTTATTGTTTTGTTTTGGGGTTTGGGGGGTGTAGTTTGTGTTTTGATTTTGGTGGTTTTTTGGTTTTTTTGGTTGGTTGGGTTTTTTTAATATTTTTTTGAAATACATAATAGTAATAAAAAGTTAGTAGGGTCAAGTGTCCAAACTGATTAAACAGCTTCAAGATCATGAGGTATGTTAAATAACTTCTTGTCTTTAGCACCACCCGGCAGTTGATGCAACATCTGGCTTCATCCCTGCAGAGAAGATAATTAGGCTCATAACTGAACCCCAAATCAAAAAGAAACAAACCAGCACAAATTAAAACAGAAAAGATTGGATGCATAATAATTATTGAGAGAGCTAAACCAAACAGAGTGGTATTGTGAGTAAAAAATTTAATGAGAAGGACAGATTGGATGTGGCTTTCAGCAACCTGTTCAAGAGGAAGGTGTTCCTTCCTATTTCAGGGTTTGGAACTAGATGATCTTTAAGGTCCCTTCCAGCCCAAACCATTCTATCTTGTCATACAGGTGTGTCCAGTATGGTCTGAGCACTTTGGCCTTTTTTTGAGACTTAAAAAACCTGCTTCCTGTGATACTGGAGTGGTTAATCTATGGCACAGAACCATCTGACCTTACCAAATATTTATTGATACAAAATTTTGTTATAACTAAACCACAATAGGTGCAAAAATACAATGGCTAGGCTACTTGGAGGCATGCCTTCAAACTGGTAACCAAATTTTAGCCAGGTAAAGCCACACTGGGAACAGCCATTGTTTCCGGCATCCACAAACAAGTTGCTCGTAATGAAGTTAATTAGTAAACTATACAACCTCTGGTCTGTGTCACTCCTTCTAATCTTAAAGAAAGTTCTCACAGTAAAGAAGTGAACAGGACACAGACAAGGCAGAATTAAGAAGTTTCATATATATATAGACTTTAGGAGCTAAAAAAGAAAAAAGGGAGGGAAATGAGGACTGAAGCACCTTAAGGAGAGGATTTTTCATCAAGAAATGGTCAGACTGAACACAGCCTGAGGTAGGATACTGCCATATTCTCACCTGGATATTTTTGTTATCTATTCTTGCACTCTTCCTTGATACTGTAGGATGCTAGTAGGTGTTTTAAACCAAGTGATCTTAACAAGATATGCAAATCATTAGTTTGGAATTAAACCAAGATTTTGTTAATGGCTATGCCATGGTTTCTGAATTACCCAATTCTGAATAGTTATTTTTTTATGTTCCTTCATGAATAATGAAGGAGAGAGCCAGGGGTTCATATTTTAAACACACTTAGAATTTAGTTCTCTTTGTTGAACTTTATCTGAGTGGAACAATAATTTTTACATTAAAATGTGATCTCATTGTAATTTCTGTAATATTCTGCATAACATCACCTTTAGCTTACACAAAATCTCAGTATAATTCTGTGAACTGAAAACAGTTTCTTTATTTCTTCAAGGAATGTTTCCACAAGTCAGATATTTTTTGAAGTTTCATGTAAAATATGCTGTGTAAATTTAAAGTAACAAAAGTAAAACTCTTTAATAAGTTTCAGTTGCAAGTAGAAAAAATATTTGTAAAACAATGATCACATGCATGTGAAGGTTTCACTTTGTTTTTAATGAGCTTTCAATATTTTTGTGAAAGGTTTTAATTAAAAAACACTTATTTGCAAAATATAAGATTTGCAAATAGAAAAAACCTGCAGCTGTAAGTAGCTTAACATTCATGTGTGCTTAAATAGTTCTTTCTTAAAATTCTGAAAGGTATCCTTCAGAAGGATAAAGAGAGAAATGTTTCTGAAAAAAATTCTGAAAAGTATCCTTCAGAAGGAAAAAGAGATAAATATTTCAAAATATTTAAGACCACACAAACAAAATGTCGGTGTAGTCATGTGAAAGTGAGCTCATTTCTGATTTCACTTTTTACTACTGCAGCTGCAATGGTTTTACTGGGCTGCTCATGCTTTAGCTGCATGAGACCAGTCCACCCCAGACCTCTACTAATACATATAGCTGAAAAAAGCTTATGTACATCCTGCTTGGTAAGATAAGATTACTTTTCTTTTGTGATAAGAAATTATTTGGTCTAGACTCTCACGTGCAGGTCTACAGGTAGATCATGCTCAGGTCTAGTTAAAACCAACCAAACCAAAACCAAAAAACACCCTGAAAACTTCAAGTTAAAGTGGGAAAACTTACATAGTTCCATCCTAATTATCTTCAAAAATCATACTGGTCTTTGAGCACTTCCCAGAGTTTAAGCTGTAAATCTGTCTTACATAAAACAAGACCGTGTTCTCTCAGTCTCTCTCAAACCTGTGGTTTTTTTTTTCCCTTCCATTGATCTGAGCATGGACTCAGTTCAGCTAAATAGTTTAGTGCTGTGTTTGAGGGAAAGAAAAAGGATTTGGGTTGTTTGGCTTTTTTTTTTTCCCCCTGTATTTAATTAATTAAGACTTCTTTTTTGTTTGTTTGTTTGTTTCCTTTGGAAGCAGAGTAGAATTAATGATTGGGAAGACTTTTCTAAACATACTTGTAACCCAAATGGCTCTACAGTTGTTTAAATAAACCCCCAGTATTGTCTCAGGATGTGCTGCAGTTCTTTAGTAGCTCTGAGTTTTTTAAGAAGCCCTGAGATTTTTTTTTTTTTTCTGTGGAAGGAATGTTCCATTCTTGCTCTTTCAGAGGCTCAAGCAGTTCAAGAGGCTGGTATACAGCTTTTGTGGAGTTTCCTGTCTATGGCAGAAAGGTGAAAACAAGTTTCTTCCTTTTCATGTTGGGACTATCCCACTTTCTTTTAGCAAACTCAATTAACTAATTACTAACTAGCACATGAAAACTTAGGTTTCCACAGTGAACAGATTCCTTTCTAAAGAGAGACTGAATGATTGTGTATCCCACAATTAACCCCAGCTATTATACCTGAAGTACCTTGACCAGTCTTCATGAGCAGCAGTCTCAACAAGTGGTAAATGCAGCTAAAGACCTACCACTCCTTAAACCTATACTGGATATCAAATCTTTGTTGTCCTCACCCTTTATTTGTTTTGTCACTGCTGTGGCTTTCAGGTACCAGTGACAGTTTGCATCTGATGTATGAGGCTGTAATGTCACTTCCAGGCTCTGTTGTGGAGTCCCCAGGTGCCCTCTGTGTATCTACACTCTTGTTTAAATGGCATAACCTTGGATTTGGGGAGTGCCTTCTGCTACTCTGCTTCTGCCACTGCAGCACTTGGTGCCCTGGCCTCTTGCAGAGCAACAAAACACAACCATAATTACACTAATTGCTGGTAATAAAGGGCACCACTTCTCCCATTCAGTTTTGTGTCACGTTTTTCCAGACATACATCTTGCTGCTTGTTCTGGAACTGGGACCTCAACACTTGTTATTGGCAAAGATGTGCTGTGGGCAGTAATAGAGTGACCACACAAACCCAAAACATTTGCATGGCTCCTGCAGTAAAATAGGAAGGGCAGAAAGCTGCAGAGCAAGAGTGTGAGACCTTGACAGTGAAAAAGCAGGTGTAATTAAAAGGTTAGTTCCTGGCACCAGCTGAAGTGAGACAAAGGAGAGGCAAGGATCCCCTGCTATAGATTTTAATTATTTTTGTCATTATAGATGTTCCCTCTTCTTAGCTGTCAGCGTTTGTTCATTGTTTTTGATTCCTCACAAAAGGACACTTGTCCAGGACCAATTTTATGTCAGCAAAAATGTTTTTGGAGTTCTTCTGAAGCACTATTAAGTGATGTTCACCAATGAACATTAATCTATGATTTCCTTGTAAATACTGCTGTTGATTCAAACAAAACTGGACTGGTCATCTTCCTGGAAATATGCACTATTTTTCTCAGACCCTCTTCTTGGAACTATTGAAGGAATTGAGTCAGTGTTCTCATTAAGCAGCAAGATGTGGTTCTCTCCAACATAAAATAAGAAATAGTTTGCAAATAAGTTTTAAATTCACATTTTCAGTTGTTTGATATGGACTTGATTACAGTCCAGGGACTGCTAGATATTGTTGTGCTTGGAGTACAGAAAAGAAATGAGAGTTCAGGTGGCTGCAATTTTGAATATGCTATTTAATGAGCAAGCTTAAGGTAACATCCAGACACCACGTTGATCCCGACAGGAAAGGTTGCTGGTCCTTGTGCCACTGCCAGGTCTGATGCTGGCTCAGAGGTGACAAATGCTGGCTTACGGAGGGGCTTCCTATGGGAGCTGCACAGCTGCACTGAATGGCACAGGATTGTAGGGGCTGGGGACGAGGCTGCAGAGGCTGGCTGGCCACTGGATGGTGAGAAGGCTGCATTGCACCACTTACATTAGGAATATCCTGGTAACGTCACCTTCCTATTTCAGGCTCCTCTTGAAGGTTTATTTCATGTTTTCAGTCTTCTAATTAAGCCTCACCCTTGTCATTTTTCCCTAGTGCAGTTTTTGTCTGTTGTGATGTATTCATTCAGAATTAAATGCAAATTAGCATGATGTTTGAGTCTTGATTTAGCCTTCCCCAATACCATGGGGTTTTTGTAATTTTTTTTATTTTATTTTATTTCTTCCATTCTGCTTTTAGGCCTAATTTGGGCTGTTAGCTTCTCTGGGGTGGAGTTGCTCTTACTTGTAAACTGAACAATTATATGATTACCTGCACAATATTTTTCAAGATTTTTTTAATGTAACTGCCAGTGCCGAACTTTTCCACCAATTATAAAGGAGTGTTTGAGAATGAATAAATTATTTTCAAAACTTCTTGCACTGTATTTGTGTAGCAAATCTGAATTTAGATAATGCACTCTCTATGTTTGTGCCTGGTCTTTGAGATAGGTGTCTGGAACTGGAAATTTCTCTGATAACTACAATTTAATGGTAGTAATAAAAATTGGTTTTGCATTATTATTTTCCAGGTGTCCTTTCAGAACCAATGAGTTCTCCAGTGCAAGAGGCAGATGTGTCACCTTATGCACAGTACAACAATGTGCCATTTCCCCAAGTTCAGCCTCAGATCTCATCGCCACCTTATTACTCCAACCTAGGCTTCTACCCTCCACAGCACGAGGAATGGTATTCCCCTGGGATGTATGAACTCAGGAGATTACCCTCAGAGACCTTTTTCACAAGGGAGACAGAGATAATGGATATTCCTGCGGCCAAAAAGCCTAGACTGGGTCACTCCACAGGAAGAGTGAAAGGAGAAGAGCTCTGTGTGGTCTGCGGTGACAAAGCCTCTGGGTACCACTATAATGCCCTTACTTGTGAAGGATGCAAAGGTAGGATGAAATCAATTCAGCTAATAGGCACAGCAGCTTCTCAGGTTTTTAGGATTTGGTTTTGGGTTTCTTAATTTTTACTTTTCTTGTTAATTTTATCCAAATCATTAACATAGTATGGATCCTGTGTACCCTATTCTGTATTTTCCCCAAGACAGACTGGCAGTGTCTTCTATCATTGTCCTATGGTTATACAGCATAACAGGCCAACCCACAGCTCTCGAGTGCTTTAGCTTTTGGTGAACTGAAGGAGAGCTTCTCTGTGGAGACTGGCAGCCTGACCCTGCTCTCTGTGTTCGTGCCATGCTCTGCCTCTGGAAGGAACAGCAAATATTGCCCATGGAGGCCCCTGGGAGCTGAGTCCAGGCTGCCCTAGAAAACAGTAAAAACCAGCCCAAGACTTTGGTAGTGTGCATTGAAAGGAAGTAAAAGCTGTCAGCCCCCATCTGCAGGCTGCTCCCTGGGACTCTCTTTGCCCCAGCTCCCAAAGGATCTGATGGGCGTCTTCAGGCTTGTGAAATGAAAGGATTTCTAGTTCTATACTTTCTTCTAAGGGTAGCCCCTGTCTCTAGGGAGGGAGCTTCTTCAGGAAGAAGGTTGTATCTGTGGACAAATATCTTGCTTCTTAGAAGAATATTATTCACATATTATTATCGGGATAAATGTGATGTAGAAAATAATTTCTGTTATCGTAAACATGATTGTCAGATATTTTAGCAGAGAGGCACAAGAGGTTATGTCAGCTATTATACCTGAAGAGGTATAATATATCTGTGACAGGGCTGATGTACATTACAGCCAGAAAAATAGTTTTTTCATCCTGTTCTGTGAATAAATATTTCATTAATATTTCTCTTTTATGGATAAAGACTAAAGCATTCACTACCGAATTACGGAAATATCTAAATGTGGAATTCACTGTTATAGAGAGTGGACCTGGACCTAATTTGGGGCTTTTGCTTTATCTAGCATAAAATCATTTGTGAGGAAAAAACAGACCACAGTAGTCGAACACTCTAAACATGAATACAGTCAAGGCTCACACAGTTTATCTCAGTAATTCCAATAAATAAGAGATTAATTTCTTTCTGCTGACCGAGTGAATAGTCTCCAAGGCAAAAGCTGTGAATTAACTCATATTAATGCTGTCATTATAAACCAGGTTAAACTCAATTTTGGTGTAATGACTCCAAATAATGATACATTTATTCTTATAGTAAGCTGTTCCTTCTCTTTATTAACTTCAGTATTAAATGTGTGAGAAACTTTTCAAAGACTTAAAATTACAAACTCTGAAATTTGTGTAGAATGTTTCTAGAAGAAAGGTTAAAGCTATCAGGTAAATATTCAGACTGAAACCCATGGTGAAAGGAAAAGTGCATCCACTTCCCAACTGATTCAGTTTGGATCACTCTATCTAACCATAATTTTACTGCTATATTGGGATAATCTATGTTATGTTTTTGTTCTGTTTCGTGACTGCAACATCAATTACAAAGAATAGTACCCTTGATCAAACATAGTAAAAGTTGAATTACTTAAGGATAATGGATTCTGTCTCTACAATAAAGATGACTAAAGTATCAGCTGATTCAGAAGAGAGATGTGCTGAGGACAGTAATTCTGTCTCACAAGGCAAACCAGATACTATGTTTTCTAGATCTCTTGATCATTCTTGCTATCTGTGGAATTTTTCACATGGGTTAACATTACCTTCTAAACATGGAGACCAAAATTCTGCTCAGTCCTTCAGTGCAGTGCTCTTATCAGTATAGTAGAATAATTACCTCACGTGTCTGTGTCTTGCACCTCAGTATGAGATTATCCCTTCTTTTTGGCAACAAGACTGCTAATTCATGCTCAGTGTGTGTCCAAAATAATATGCAGGTCCCTTTCTGTAGGACTAGTGGTCACCTTGCAGCACCTCTGCTCCACTCATGGAGTGGACGTTTTTATTCAAAGGAAGAAGCTTTGCACATATTTTTATGGGATTCAATCCTCTGTGAGAATATGTTAATTTTTTTTATTATTTTTTTCTTGGGTAATGCATTCCGCAACACTTTTAATTCTCCTTGGTTTTTTTTTTTTTTTTTTTCCCCTTGGGCAGAT
>JAOTQP010000870.1:45723395-45742124 GCA_026413545.1 Cichladusa arquata
CTACTAATTAATGTATTATAAACTATAGAATTTAAAATTTACAAATGAAACTGTAAATTATATAAAGCAAATGCAGTTGCCTTTAACTGACAGTGAGAATTTACATCTTAAATCCAGGCTTTTTTTCCCTTCCCTGACCAGTAAATGGTAATGTATTAAAACCATGTGAGTGATGAATAAAAATAATGCCTGGGGCTCCTGGAAGTTCTAAGTAATCTGCATTTCAAAAGAGAGTGATGCCAGTCAACTGTATTTGTTTGAAGAGCAGCCAATAAAACAGTCAGCATGAGAGAGATTTCAAGCAGGAATTACTGGAGATTCAGAGAAATGCCAGATTTTTTGTGACCAGGTAGTGGAATTGTTTTACTGGTTGCTACACACTGGTGCTTGGAAGAGATTAGGCAACTATAAAATCATGGGTCAAATTTGGGAAATTGTCGTCTGACAATGCACAATTCTGCAAACACACAGACAGTCCTTTAGATTCACAACTGAATTTGCTCTATGATTTTAGTATGGGAGACTGGCTCTTATCTGGTCCCTCTTTTAATGCATCAGAGTGCCAGGTTGGAAAACAATAGCTTTATTGTGCCAGGCAGGGGTGATAAGAAAGCAAAAGCTTTTTGAATAGCTCTGATTAATATAAATGTACACAGAGCCCTAGTTTGAAGCACAGTATAAATCAGTGATGTGGCAGCAGAAGCTCCGAGGAGTTTATTTCAGAAACTTGCCCTCACATGGGGAGGAAAACTGATTGCCACTGTACTGATGCTAAATAGTCTCTGCCATGTGAAGGGCAATGTAAGAAGATTATAATGACACAGTGAGTAACACTAAAAATTCTGTTGCTTTGTGATGACCCTTATTTAATCAGATTTAGTATCTCATGTACCCCGTGTTTTGCCCACAGTGCTGCTCTCACAGATGGGCAGCAGCCAAATAGGAGATTTGGACAGACTCAGGAAGGGTCCTTTCAGTTTCTTGTATCAGTTGGTTTGCAGTAATTATTGTGCAATTTTTGAGTGAATCCAGTAACAATACCAGTAGAACTGTCTGTGCAGGTGAAATTGGGTGACGACTTAACTCATCAAGTGGACAATACTTAGTGAATAAGGCTGGAGTACCTTGTAAAGAGGGATGGAGCCACATCTACAAAAAGCAGATGCAGTGCAGCTTCCTTATTAAACTTGGGGATGGGTGAGCAGACCAGTATGGGGAGCTTCTGTTGCTCCAGTGAGCTGAGGGAAGGGTGAAGAGTTACTCAGCTCTCTTTCTTCTCATTCTGTACCTCAAGAGGCTTAACAGACTCATTTTTTTTCCACTGGCTATTTGTAGGGTATCACCCTATGGCTCTAATGCTGGTGCTCAGCCTGCTACTGGCAGGTTTCAGATTTGGGTCTGAATTTGGGCTCATTTATTAAATTATGTGACTCGGATACTGTTATCAGTACAAGGATCAAGAATGTTGTCATCCAGGCACTGCAAGAAACTGATGGTCTGGCAGAACTTGTATCATTCAGAAAATTCAGTGCAGATGGAGGTGAACTTCACCTTGATGACTTTGCTTCTGAGTGTTTTCTTTCATCTACATCACTGCTGTCTTGTGCAGGATTCTTCAGAAGAAGCATCACAAAAAATGCAGTATACAAGTGTAAAAATGGAGGCAACTGCGAGATGGACATGTACATGAGGAGAAAATGCCAGGAGTGCCGTCTAAGGAAATGCAAGCAGATGGGCATGTTGGCTGAATGTATGTATACAGGTATTTGCATCATCTAGTCAGAGTGTGCATTAAATACTGCATTTGCTTGAGTGGTCTGGTTTTGATAATAAAGTTATAAAAGATGTCATTTGGCAGGTGGAAGGTGTATGAAAGAAGCTGCCGTGCCTGTGCATCAAACCCTGTTGAAAGACAAATGCACTTTTAACCATGGGATTTAATTGGTGGTCAGGGATGTGAGGGAGTAGGAGCTGAGCAAATGGTGAAGGAAGGCAGTCCTGCACTGGATGACAGCTATTAGTCTGCTTGAGTGGGAAGGAGCAGGGGAAGTGAGTCCAGGGGAGACTCCCCAGGAGTGAGGATTTTGCAGTGTTATGGAAGCCAGAGCAGGAAAGTCCTGGCACTTTTCTCTCCTACTCTTTCTGGTGCTTCCCCAGTCAAGTTCATGCTGGCGAAGTCAAAGTTTTGGCACACACACAATGTCGTTTTCAAGAAAAGAGCAGGAGTGTTGCTAGCAGGAAGTTTCTGTGGATTTGCCTAATGTATGTTCCCAGACCTCACCCAGCAATCAGGCAAAGCTGGGTAAGGGCTAGCCTTTTTCATAGTCCCATTAGCTTTTCTTGTGGTGCTGTAGATTTTCCTGCCTTGCATATAGGCACATAGGTAGTACTCATAGACATATAGGTCTCCAGAAATTAACCCAGTGGATTTTAATAATGTTTCATATTAAAACAAATATCCTATTCAGACTCACAGTTTATAAACTTTATTGAGCTTCAAACTGGATAACTTAGAACAATGGGGATATTGGAGTGCAACTTTTAACATGTTTAAAGCTGCTCTTTGAGTTATTGCACTATTTTTGTAAGCTTTTTCCTGAAAATGCTCTGTAAGCATCTGCTCTTTTGCCTTCCATGAATAGAACTACAATTTATTTGTTTGATGGCTCTGGTCCCTTTAGCATACACGTATGTGTGAAATCAATTTAGGTTCATACAGGAAATTAATCTACTTGGAATTTTTAATATATTTCTATCCTTCAATCTGATCAGAAGATGTTATAGTAACTGTGGGTTATATGAGAAACAATAAGCTCCATCACTATTTCGAAAGTGTTGCCAGCATAATGTAATTAATCTTTCATTCTGCAAATTGAACAGGCTGCAAAGATCCCGAGATAGGACATATTCTTGTGCAATACATAAATATATGAGCACACCCCACTTTGATGGAAGAACTCTATGCGTCCTGCATTGTCGGAAGAAAATAACTCCCCTATGGAGCTGACCTCTGATCCATTGCTTCAAAATTTTGAGGATTCAAAATAGCTTGAGTCACTCAGTGCAGCAAAAAGCCCAACAACCTACTGCTGAAAAAAAAAGCCAGGTCAGCGTAAATAATACTGACTGGGACCACATGAAACTTTTATACTGGCCTATCATTTTCACAGGCTGGCATAGAGGAAATAAAAGCCAGTGGGTGCTGCTGCCATTTGACTCTCCCTCTGCAATGGAAACACAGGGTATCTTGTGTTGCTCATGACTTAACCATAAGTGTGCTCTAATGTACTGCAATGAGGATGTTTGGCAAGGCACCATTTAATGGCTTTAAAGTAGGAGTGTGTCATATAATTGCTTTTAGTTCAAGGCAATCTAGGACAGTAAAACATGAAACTTCTAGTAGTATAGGGCATTTATTTGAAAAAATATGACTAGGAAATAAAAGGTTACCTTGAACTTTGTTTCACTTACTCATTTTGTAGGGTTGTTATTGCAAGCTCTGTGGTTTCTTTTTTTCCTCTGAACAAGGAGCTACAGTATTATAAATATTTATGGCACAGCTGCTCAACAATCTTTCTCCTGCCCTTTATGTGCAAACTACAGACAGACAAAAATTACTACCCATCAATTTCAGTCATTTGCTGTCATTTGGATTTAAACTGCAAGTTTCTTGGGTGAAATGTCTACCTAGGGAAGACCCAGGTTCTACCACTCTGCCTGGAATTTTACACTCATTGAAACCTAGCTATTTCTGAGCTAAAAAGTGATGTCCTGTCACACTCACAAGTTTTTCAGAAGACTTAAATAGAGCCAGAGTAAGATATCAAGGTAATAGTAGCAAGAAGCATGAGAAAAATCTGCCTTAATGCTTAAGGCAAATGTAAAACAAATTTTCCCTATGAAGGCAATAGACCAGATCCTAAGCTAGTGGAAAACAGCACAAGCCCGTTAACAGCACCAAAGGATGCACTGAATAATTTAGAAAAAGAAATCTATGGTGCTGTGTGGCACCACAAATTACATGGCTCGATACCAATTATTATCTCCATCATTCCTATTCCATCCTTTCAAGGTATTCTTTGCAGATCTTATTTTAATCATGTAAATTTCCTCTTCTCTCAGCAGTTCAGGTAGGTCATTTTATATAGGGCTCAAACAGGAAATTAAAAACATTCACAACAAGATTCACTGGTTTCATGGTATCTTCCTCCACATCATATACTCACTGAATGAGCCTCTTTTCCTGCTCTGCAGATTTAAAGGAGAAGAATGGAAAGAATACTTGAATGAAGGAAAGAAAGAGAGAGAGAAAGAAAGAGACAGAGAGAAAGAAAGAAAAATTTTATTTTAGATTAATACTTAGGTGTTTACCTTTTCATTTGTGATTTCTGACTATCTGCCACAGCTTGTGTAGGGTACCTACTGCTCCTTCTTTTTGTTAGCACAAGAAGATTGATAGTTTTTTATGACATCCACACAAGGATACCTCCTGGTTCAAGGTACTTAAGTGTAGTCTAGAACAAAAAAAAAACTTAAGGAAAAACCCCAAACCACAAATACAAAAATCCCTTTTTGCAACTGAAACTCTATAATAAAAGCAGGGCTTTATGCACACCTCTAATACAATAAAAACCAAGACCATCAGGGTAACTTCTTAAATAAATACATTTTAAAGGTACATTTGCCAGTCTGAGTTAATTCTGAGTCTACATTTTCAGCTGTTGGTCTGTGTAGTGATGTAGTAATGGCTAAAGTCCTCAGAGTCCCCTCTTCTGCATGGGCTTTCTTTCCAAAGATTCTGCACAACATACCTAATATTGCTTAAAGATTATTGAAAATATCCAGTGCCCTTTATATACAAAAATAGCTGCACCTCAATCACTCTTTTGGATCAGAGCAAAAGGGCATTATCTTATGTCCTCCAGTTGTTCCTGTTTATTGCTCTCCAGTATATTCCCATCACTAATGGGCTTTTTGCCTGTAAGAATAGATCAGACCTGGTCCAAAGCAAGACCCCTGACATGCTCAGTGTGTGGATTCTGGGTCAGCAGAACCAACTGTTTTGCTCTTCAGTGCCTCAGACATATAAAAATCCAATTGCTTTGTGTGTCCTAGGTCTCTTAACAGAGATACAGTGCAAGTCAAAAAGGCTACGGAAAAATGTGAAGCAGCCCCCAGATCAGACAGTCAGTGAAGATAACGAAGGCCATGATGTGAAACAAGTCACTTCTACAACTAAAATATATAGGGTAAGAATTCTTGTAATTATTCATACAGTACTGGTGATGTGATTTTTGTTAAATGCATCTAGTACAGTGAACAAAAATTATTCAAAACCCTTTGGATTAAAACTCTACCTTCCACTAAGTCAAGGAAATACCTTGAGTATAGTAGTTCTGATATTTTTAGTCAAAACCCTGTAAAGCATCTGTCACATCCATGCAGTATTTTTCTGTGTTACATATATCATATGCAGTGAGGTATGATACTAAAACTTGAACATACCTAGTAATTTGCTAAACATTCCCTTATTTCTGATAATTAACCACACAAACCTATGCAGTTAAAAACATTATACACCTCTGTTCTGTACACTTCTGTAAAAGCATCAGTGACAAGCAAACAAACTTGTTACCTCCTTAGTTTCCAAATGGTGAAAAACAGATGTATAGCTTTTGCCTCAAGCAAGAGATGCTACTATGACTGCATTTCATGATGAGCTTTTTTTTTTTCTTCTTCTTTTTGCTAGTATAGGAGAAGATAGAACTTACCCCAGAACAGCAGAAACTTCTTGATTATATTATGGATTCATACAGTAAACAACAAATACCCCAGGAGGTGTCAAAAAAACTAGTAAGTATATTGACAAATTCATTTTTGAAACACTGATAAAGAAGCTGAGGATTAAAAGGCAAAAAATATTTGTAGTCAGGATAAGTAGGTGTAGTAAGTTGAGCAAACTATGGGCTTACACTTAAAGTATGCTGAAAGTGGGGCAGAATCTCTCCCGTTCAGTCAACAATTAGACCACATCTTCACTCAAATTAAATTACATTAAATAACATTAAATGTTAAGAAAAATCTTTCAACTCTAGAATAAGACTTCTATGATCAAATTTAACCTTTGCTGACTGGAACAACTTTTTTTTCATTGTCAGTGTAGGCAGTGATTTGAATTTGACTTGTTGTCAAACTTCTTTTCTGCAATGACACCAGCCTGGAATCTTGAAAATATTTTCTAGAGACACTGTCTACTTCTTATGTTGCATTCCTTGCAAAATACTTGGTTTTGACAATATTGGAGACAAATTAATGTTTGGTGGAACTCTTGCCTGGTCCAGTCTAATAAAAAATCTAGTCTTGATTTCATGTTCTTAAATATGAAATTTCAGTGAAAATTAACAGATTTTGTTTGGTTTGATTTTTAACAGTTGAACGAGGAATTCAGCGCTGAAGGAAATTTTCTGATTTTAACAGAAATGGCTACCAGTCATGTGCAGGTTCTTGTGGAATTCACCAAAAAACTACCAGGTATATATATCCTGCATGTTGGGGAAGATTTTGTTACTGCAATGCTTACATACCTTTCTGTTGCCTTTTGGCAATCTTTGTGTATATTTTAAAGACTATTTTAAAATACCCGATCCTTCTACACATTGTTTAGATACTGTATAAAGAAAAGATGCTTTGTGCTCAGAAGAATAGTAGACTGAACAATCCAAACTCTGCTACTCCAATATGTAACAGCCCTTAACTATTGACAATGAAAATAATCATAGAAGGGATTGTGTCTGTAGAGAGATTTTATTTTTATATATTCCTGCAGTGCCAAATAATCTGCCTCTAAATTACCACTAGTACTTGTTAGACTCTACTTCATTCCCTTTGCTGCCTTTCTAGCAATGCCTCTAGGTTATAACATCCACTAAATTGTGAGTCCCACACAAGAGCTTTCTCTAGTTGGTGGCAAATATTTATGGTCTGTGCATAGTGCGTTATGGACAAGTGCTGAACATCTGGGTTTATCAGCATTTTTTAACTCTCAAGTTCATGTTACCTCTAGACTGAACACTGGACATGTGGTAGAGGTCCCTTTTAACTGAGGAAGGTGCATTCTAACACTGAAAGTAGCATGGCAGTGGGAAAGGGGTATAGAGAACTCTGGTGGAAACATGACACAAGATATTATGGAGTAACATCAGGTTAGACAAAATTCTCACTATTGGTTATGCTACACCACACTTCGCTTATCCTCTATAAGCACCATGAACACTGAAATACGTGTGCAATCCTCATAAACTCTGGGGAGGTTCAAATCAGTGTTGTTTTCTGAAGTCCAGGTTTGAATGTCTGCAGCACTTAGCAATGCTGCTGACACCAACATTGAGGTTATGCAGATGTGTGGCACCTCACATGCAGGAATTTCAGGACAGAAAGAAGTGGGAGCTGGTTTTTTTGCTTCCTGACTTGTCTCTAATGTGTCTTCAGGCTTCCAAACCCTTGATCATGAAGACCAGATTGCTTTGCTGAAGGGCTCAGCAGTAGAAGCCATGTTCCTCCGTTCAGCTGAGATTTTCAGCAAGAAACTTCCCACGGGACACACTGTCCTTCTAGAAGAAAGAATTCGCAATAGTGGTAGGTGTCTTTTTTAATGGGGCAAAACCCCATTAAACCCCAAAACCAAACCACACCTTTGCACTTCTGTGCCAGTATTTGGGCCTTGGGAAGCTAGTAAGATTGTTTAGTAGCATTGAGATATATTTATCTGAATGTTATTCTTTACATTAACTAGAACAAATCTAACTGAGCCTTGAGTCTAAAGTTCACAAGCTAAAGGATTCTTTACAAGTACATTGCAACTGTTATAAGTAATGCTGCATCAAATAAACCTAGTGCATGTCTCCAATGATAAGTATGAAAGAAGGACAAAGAAGAACTATTGCCATTTAAAATTGTTTATGTAAAGTATTGGTAATCATGCTTTCAAAGACAATCCCTATAAGAGGAAAAGGAAAAAAGGATTTTAGGATGTTACTGAAGATGACTGAAGGCAAGCACCTATTCTTAGGGTTGTTCTGGTAAAATTGAATCACGCTTAACAAGGTGCAAAGAAGAATTATGAATACAGCATGTTCTCAGTATGTCTTTTGCTTCTTAAGGTCCATTGAAATCTCAGTGACTCTGGTAAATTCCACTGGTTCTAGACATAAATTGTAATAATTTGAAAAGCCAAATGGGGCTAGATGTTTGTTACTTAGAGAAAGTGGTGTTGTACATGATTATGCATTGTTTGTGCTCCACCAATGCACTACTGAATGTTTTGCCTTTTTCTGTATTGACCAGCAAGCTTTATCCAACCCTCAGATACCTATCAATGAATATTGAAATGGATCAACAATTATGAATAAGAGAGTCAGTCTATAGATTCTGGCTTCTGACTTTCCTTTTTAAGTATCAGAAGGAGAAGAGACAGAAGAACTAGTCAGTACTAAACATGGAAATGGGCTTGAACTCAGTTCAGAAAGTACTACTGGTGTAAGCAAAATTAATCCAATACTTACATATTTGTTTCACTGAAAAGGAGTTAGAAAACTTGAGAATAATTTACTAGCTGAAAATATGCATTTATTTTGGTTTAGCACACTCATTTATAATTATTAGTTTTTTGTATTTCTTTCATTTTGATTGATTTTAAGAGGGTACTATTTGATGGACTGGAAACAGTGACTTCCAGAGTGATGCAAATAGCTTCTGGTCCAGGTTCTGCAGGCAGAGAACTATGCCAAGAAGGCCAGATATGTTTCCTGGAAACTGTAATGAGTTGTCACAGATCCAAATGTCTTCATTAAAAGATTTTTTTACTGGATTATAACCCACATTTTTGAGAAAAATAGGTTTCGGAGAAATGAATCCATATGGCAACACGATTAATGAAAGCCTCTCTTCTCTAATCTGTAAAATGAGTAGGAAGCTTCTTTGTTCAGGGTATCAACTGTTCATTAAAAAAAAACCCAAAAAGCAGTAAATATTCAATCCAGAACATTGCATAAGCCATTATGTCATATCAATAATTTTTCCTTAGTCATAATTGTAAAATATTCTTTTAATTCTCTGCCACTACTGAATCCAGATGAGATTCAATATTATATTTTGCAAGTTCTTGCTTTGACTTCATGATAACACAACTGGCTGGAATATTACATTGTATCCTGTCTTAGTATTATTTGCCTGTCATATTGCAGATTTTAAATAAAGAATTTTGTGTAGAACAATTTAGAAGAAATTTGTGTAGAAATTTCAAGACAAGTAACAAATGTGGTAGATTTCCCGCCATTATTTTTTTTCTGTGGGGAAAAAACTCCAGGGTAAATTAAAAGCAAAAGCCCGGGCTGAACAGTTCCCGAGAAATGAAACACAATTTTTTTTTGTATAAATTCAAATGGGTATCTTCTTGCTCTTGGAAGAGGCTTTCTAAAACATCTGCCCTCAAGCCAGGATCAAGTTGAAGGCATAAGAGGAAATACTGATGTTAGAACTTCCCCCTCTGTGTATTACAGGAGGATAATGTATTATCCAGCTTACTGCTGCTGACTGCATTTTTTCCTTCTATTAATAGCCAGAATACAGAATAAAATAACTTTTCCCTTATATTTTATTTCTTTACTTAGTGCAAATTCAAACCTACTTCAAAAGATTTTCCTTTGCTACATTTAATGGGGCTGTGACAATAAAAAAAGCAGCTTGTACATCTTTGCATTTGTAGTTTAATTACTGCTACTGGACCTATTTCACTTCTAAATAAATGAAACTTTGAAATAGTTTTAAAATATCTGCTACAGAAACAGCTTATTTTTGTGGCTTAAATCCTCATTTTCATGTGTAAAAGTTTAGACAAAATAAAAGAAAGGCATCCAAATTCTTCTGTTATCATTGTTTACACATACAGCTTTCAATGTTATTTCAATAGTATGTAATATAAATCATAGTAAAATAAAAATTACAAGTATTCAATATTAAAACTGTTAAGTATTATGCAGTTCACACCCCTGCATGTCATAGGAATCAAGACCAGGGCTCTAGGTACCAAATGTGATATTAAAGTAGAAATGTAAGCAATCTTTTCCAGCCTTAACTAGTAAGGACAAATGCTACTAAAAGCTGCAGCTGCCCATTATCATGTGGGCCAAGAGATAAGAATGGCCAGAAGAGATTAAATCCCTCTTTTTCCATATGCCTCACTGGAAAACAAACAAACAAATACAGAAATAAAAGAGGCTAAATGCAGCAAACTGAAACATACTAAGACAATAGAGACAATGGAAGAAATTCAGTGATGGCTGAGTGGGAGTTTAAAATCAAGTTTATAGGTAACAAATGAAGAAATAGCATCAGGATTATTTGTGGCTCCTAGTGAGGTCCTAATCATTGTCATGCCAGCAGCCATAAATTATTGCTGTCAGTCAGAATTTCTTTCTGTCTGTGTATTTTTAGGTATAGACTAATGCCTGAATATCACATAAGTTCTATTGTCAAGCTTTGATGCCTTATCCATAAATCAAGGAGGGTGGTGGTAGTCCTGCCTCAAAGTCACAAGCTGTCCATACTTCTGTCACCTGCCACCATGTCCACTTTGAAACTGCTCTCATCTATAAATATTTATGTCTTCTCCAGTCTGACTGTATGGAATGTTAGGGGGTTTTTTCTGATAAAGAAGTCGGAGATCTGGTGGTGATGACCTTTGAGCATTATCAGCATTCATTTTCATTCTCATGCTAATGAGGTGTATTTTTATTTCTCCGCTTGTGCATATTGCTCAAGTCCTGCTGCATCTCAGAGACTGCCTTTGTTTGAGCCCTGATGGTCTTTCTCCCTCAGCTGATATGAAAATTCTCACATTAGGTGCTCCTGTGACTGAAATTGAGACTTAATGAGAAATACAGACTTTTGTTTAATGTTACTGAGACTTGGTGCCATTTACTCATCTTATTTGATGCTTCATTATGCATATACCATATTGTGATTGACTCATTCTGTGAAAGGCTGACATTCTAGCAATTTAATGCTTAGTGTTTTTCTGTTATTTTGAAAGTAAATTCTCCTCATTACTGAGCAGTACAGTATTTTTTAAAAACAGAGCTGAAATACAGAAATTTTTCTCTGTGAGCATTTGTAGTTTGTTTTGCTGAAGATACTAGGTTTCAGTAGTCATGAAAAGACAGGGATTTTTATTTTGTCATTTTACTCTACAGAGCAGTTCTAGGAATTGGAGTATTGGGAAATAAAATACTGATATTGACAGAAAGGGAAGAATCTGGACCCAAATTTTAAGTTGGCAGCAGGACCTCTGACATTGTGAAATACACTGTTGTCTTCCTGGATGGGTTACAGGTGCTGAAGTACATTCAGATCCAAGGAAAAAAAAGAAATAGCCGCACTTTCAAAGCATTGGCAGGAGGCCACCTTTTTCCATTGAATGTGGAATCAAAGTTCCCATTGATTTGGATAAGAGGCTCCTGCAACCTAAAGCAAAGTTTGGTGTTGGAACATGGATACCTAATAATTTCCATTGCCCCCTTTTCTAATTTGGTTATTAGTACTGAGCAAGAGTGGTGCTTCAAATCCCTCTTGTGCTGGGGTTTGTGCAGAGAAACAAAATGATCTTCACTGACGTGTCCAAAGTGTCTAACCCTCCAAATGGTCATGTGCATCCTCGTGGAAGGAGACACATCATCCTGTGACTCAAGGCAAAACTGGCACACTGCCCAAAACATTTAGAAATTTAGACCACTCTAAATTGCAAAATATAGGAAATAACTTTTCTGTTCACACAGCTTTCCTGCATGATCTACCACACAGAGTTATCCAGTGCTAGGTATCTGAAGTACATATGAAGTTGCTAAAATCATTTAAATTATATTATATCTACAGGATAGAGCTATACCCATGAAAGCAAGAACAGATGTCAGGGGCCCAATCTCTTTTCTTCTGCATCTTCTTCAGGCCAAAAACTTTTTTAGACTCGGCCTATGAAGACTAGCTCAAGGCAGTGCAGATGCTGCTACTGTGTGCCAGAACACATTTCTGTCTTGACTGCAGGCACTCAGGCCACTGCTAAAGGAGGATATATGGAAAGGTCATTTGCACCTCCTTATAGGCTTGGTCTGTTGTTTGTTTGGTAGGGTTTTTTAAACTAAGGTTTCTTTGCTTGCAGTTATGACTTAACAGAGGTCCTGTCCTATGGATTACTTTAAAAAAGATGGAAGTTTAGTACTTAGTTGTGAGTTCTGCTCAACACATGCTAAAGTCTCATTTAAGTTGGCTATTTAACACCTACAAGATAATAGCAGACAGAAAAGTATGTGCCCATGCTCTGGTGTGTCTTCTCTCCTGGCTACATTTTCCCCTGATTTGGCACTCAGCATCAAGGGGGTGAATTTGGTCAGTTTGATGCATTTGAATAGCTCAGAAGGGAGAGCTAATAAGCAGCATGAAAAGCAATTCTGGTAGATGGAATAATGTAAAAGATAAAATGTAAGTTTGTGAGTAATTAGAATATTTAATTTGCATAATGCACCTACTAATATATCCTTGGTTTCATATTCACTAACACCTCAATGTTTATCAAGCAAAAACGATCTCTATCTATATTAATAACACAGTGCTAGTTACTGTTAATTAGTATTTAGTCTCAAGCTTTCTTCTTGCAATAGAATAATTATTCAGTTTTGCAAAACGGCCAAAATAGAAGAGAGAATGCTGTCTCGGAAAGCTGGCAATACTGACTTGATATCACAGTAAATACACGTATTCCAGGATTATGTTAAACAGATAATTATTCATGGCCCGAAACTGCAAACCTTATGAAGGTATCAGTTATCTTACCATTTAAGAGAAATTATAACAATAAAACTCTAAAAAAGACAAGGTCTAAAGTAATGCTGTGTCTTGAACTACAGATGGGGATGAACTTGTGCAAGCAAGGGATGTTGAATGAATAATGTTCATGGGTTCAAATCTGCTCTAGTTTGATGCTGCAAAGCTGCACTCAGTAAAGCTTATATTTCCTACTGACCATGCTTGGGTTTGCAGCCAGACATGCATAAACATAACAAAATAATCAAATGATCTGCATTGTCTTCTGCAGGTGGCTGAGCTGGGTTAGGTAGGAACCCGTATAAAGCAGAAAGATGCCCAATGACATATGAAGGATAAACATGCTCTTACTGCCATAATGCTGCATGAAACAAAGTTTTTGAAACCTTTTTGAAGAAAGTTAGGAAGGAGGCACTATTAGCAGTGACCAGGAAGCTCTGCCTGCCTGACAGCACTGTGCAGAGCTCTCGTCTGATCTAAATATAGAGGGTTAGGCAGAACTAACTTTTCTCTTTTCAATGAGGCCCGAAATATAATTTCATCTATTTGATTTGTTTCACTTTTGAGCTATAACTTGTAGCAATAACATTGGGAAAATCATGTAACTCATTTATTTTCTAGCCTTTCCAGATACAAGCACCAAATCACCTTTAATTCTTGTTCTGATAATCTGAATTGAGAGGGAAACATCTCATACAGTAGCTAGGGGGAAAAAAAAGTCAGAACTATAAACATCTGTTTCCTGTGTTTCCTGTTTTGTTTTGTTTTTTTTTTTTTTTTTTTTTTTTATTTGTGTTGGTGGTTATTAAATCCAAGCTGAAGGGTTTACTATCACATTAGAAAACAGCCCCCTCTTGTGACAGAAAGCAATTTGTGTAACGCACATACAGGAAGATGAAGTAATAGCAGGGAAACTCGACAGCAAAACTGCTAAGGGAAAAGATTCCATTATCCTAGTTCCAAAGTTGCTCATTTTTCACGGATTTTGTTCATAATTGTCTTGTGACATATACCGGTTTAAAGATTTTGAAGTTCTGTTCTCCTCAGGAAAAGTGGTAAATCACTTGCATTGCTCAAACATCCCTTTTTTATTCCCTTTCTTCTCTATGGTTTTATTTCTCTGTTTGCAGTACACTGATGCAGAATTCTCTGCAGTGATTTCATTTGCTTTCACATCTATACTCATTTTTGGTTTACCTTTCCATTCTTAATGTTAGCTTCTAAGCTTTCTGGGCAGGGATTTTTTTCTTTACATGCTTAGGCATTGTTTGGACCAGTGAGGACCTGAATTAGTTTTTCCACATCCTGTTTGGCACTACCATTTTCATCCTACTTCTGCTATATAGACAACAGGATTTGAGGAGTGTGGGGTCACCAAAAGCAATGAATTAATACAGCTGAAAACCAACCTGACCTTCGAAAGAAAAAAGAGAAAAAACCTTTAAATTATGAATATGAGAAACCAATGATGGTAGTCTTAGTCACAGCCCACTTCCTACCATTTCGTGTTTCCTGTTAAGGTGATTGTGCCCAGCAGCATACCTTGCACAGAGACTTCTAAACATATCAAGTTTGTCTTGGACTTTTCTTGTGTTGTTGCTGAGCTACTCATTTTCATGAAAGGAATTCATTTGCTCTGCTTTAAGGTCCAGTTCTACTTCTATTTTTTTTCTTCCTTCATGCAAACTTTAAGATTTTGGTGTGCCTTATATATGTGCTATTTACATATTATAGGGAACCATGGCATTTAAAACCACCCAATAGAGAGACGGGTGGTTCCCCAAAAGTTAGCAATAACAAGTATTCAAAATTTTCAGCAGTTAATGCTGATGACTAACAACATAAGCCTTGCAGCACATTAGATGCTATGACTATTGTTTGCTCTGTAAGAAGGTCCAGCTGTGTTACTAACTTCTACAGGATGAGCTGACCTGCATCATATATATCCCCTTAATTGACTTAGACACAGTAGTATTGAACTCATCACAGAAACAAGATTTGTGGCTTGTAATCTGAAGTGAACATAAGTTGCACATGTCATGCGTTTAAACACATGAATCAGCCATAAAATAAGCCACGCCCTGCAAGACCATTCTTTCACTGTTGAGACACATAACTATTCCACTGCTTGAAGTAAGTTCACTGTCACAGCAAAATGTGACTGTTTCACAGTTGAGTCAAATGACTTCATGTTCCCCTTCTTTAGTTCCACCTGCTGAGTTTCAGTTTGAATTTCGCCTACTGGAGGCACTCCAAATCTCACTAGCCCTGGACTTCAGCTTTGTGTTGTACACAATGCTCAAACACACATTATTTCATGTGATTTCCAAAGCAAGTTATAAAGACTTCTCCTGGAACAGCTCAAAATTCAGATTGAACCTACAAGAGATCCTATGGCCCTCATCTGTGGGAACAGAGGAGGTTTCCATCCTTTCAGCCATGGATAGCCAAAAGTCTCTTGCTGCAGAACTGCTGGTTTGGATGTCTACACTGCTTCAGAGCTGCAAGCAGCCACTATCAATAGTTTGGTGTCGGCTCTGAATGACTCACATATCATTTAAAAAAGGAATCATTTTGATGTCACAGGACTTCTCTTTTACACCCAAGAGCAGGATGGAATACATCTGTAATTTAAGGCTAACTAAGAACATTGTGATCTGATGACAAAGTCAGCAAGAAGAAGTCCCTTTAGTATGCCTTAGTTTGGAAACCCCAAAGGCTGCTGCTGATGGTGAGAGAATCACAGGATCCCATTCTTAAATAGGCCTGAATTTTAGCTATTTTTGGCTCTGTATTTCATAATACATTATTTTATGCTTTAAGGTAGTAGTCGTTGCAAGCAAGTTGATCTTGGACTACAGGTAATCCTAGACCTAATGAAAGTTTCAGGCTACATAAAAGGAGTAATTAAGTGTCTTTATGGAGACAACTGAAGCAACTGCCCAAGGCAGTTAGTTAGCTGTGGAGTTGGGCTGAAATTAAACCGTACACCCTGAGAGGTTTCCACATACCTAATGCAGAGACAGGGAACACAGGGTCTGCTTTGCAAAGAGGATTATCAGCAGACAACGAGTAAACCACGTATGAGACTTGTCCTGAAGAGCCAGATGGACAAAACTACAGAGTAAAATGGTTTGGAAGAAAGACTTTGAAACCGTGAAAAAAGAAATTGGCAGAGCTTGCCTGTGTCTAGTTTGCTCTGGAAAACAAGGGTGTGCTTGTGCTTTTGTAACTAATTGTCTTGCATCATGATTTCTGTAGTAGATTTCTCCCACCAAGACAGTCAATATGAAATATGAAATAATTGCTGTGTAGCAATAAACCAGAGTGCTTCAATAATTAAGACATACTATGACTATTTTTCACTCTCACAGGTATCTCAGATGAATTTATAACTCCCATGTTTAATTTTTACAAAAGCATTGGAGAGCTGAAGATGACACAGGAAGAATATGCACTGCTCACAGCCATAGTTATCCTGTCTCCAGGTAACTTCTCATCCAGAATTAAATATTAGTGGTTCTGGAAAGAAAGCATGAGGAGCATGAAGTGAGATTTGTAAAAACTTACATTCTACATGGAGTAAGTAAATGTGCGTGCTCATTCTGTATATTCAGTTGTTAAACCAGAAAATAAGCACATAAATAGAAAATCCAAGTGTCCTGCTACACCATTTGGTTTTGAATACAAGAAGAAACTGCTTAAACAATGTGCTTTTAAAAATTACAGGTATCTCTTCGCTGCTTAGCAAAACAGGCATCTTCCTTCAGAAAACTCCAGATGTGGCTACATGCACATCACCTCTGACCATTGTGGAATGCCACATATTTTAGAAACCCTATAACTTAGAATAGAATATGGCAATGAAGGTCTTCAGACTTTATTGGGAGGTTTCCAAATCAGGTTTCATGAATGATGGGAAGGTGAAGCATTTCCATCACTCTCTTAAGTCAGTGTGTCTCAGGTAATTTTTTTACACCAAGAATCCCATCCTTGTCTTTTCCTCCCAATGCAAGTATCCAGACATGTTTCCATATGAACAAAAAAAAAAAAAAAAAAAAAAGACAAGTATTTTCCAACAAATAAATTTAATATTAGAATGAAGATGTTTGATTTCACCCTGGTTACCTGCTCATACACTCTTCTCTACTAGCCAAATTTCCCAGGTGTACTACATCTCCAAGAACTTAGGGTGTTGCTCAGTTTTTGCAATGCATTGCAAGACGTAGTCTGGTGCGGAACCACATGGAGAGATGATGATAGAACTCCGGTGAAGCATTGCAGAGTTAAAACACTTCAGTCTTTGAGAAGGTTAGAAGTTTTCTCTAGCTAGAATTGAGAAGCTTACATGAAAACCCTAAAGCAAAAATACAGCATTAAACCTTTTCATATTAGTTTGAAAATAACTATTCTTAGTAGGTATGAACATCAGTGGCCAGTATAAATACTTGAATATTTTTATATTAACTTATCAGTGTAAATAATTGTAATGTATCAGAGCATATATTTGCTAATCACTTATTTTCTTTAAAACCATAATCAGATCGACAATACATAAAGGACAGAGATTCTGTGGAAAGGCTTCAAGAACCACTGCTGGATATTCTACAAAAAGTCTGCAAACTTCACCACCCAGATAACCCTCAACATTTTGCATGTCTTCTGGGTCGTCTCACAGAATTACGGACATTTAACCATCATCACGCAGAGATGCTGATGTCATGGAGAGTGAATGACCACAAATTCACACCTCTTCTCTGTGAGATCTGGGATGTGCAGTGATGGATACTTCCTTATTCTATTTTAGGAGAAATATCTTTTTAAAGGACCACATAGCACTTATTTTCATAGAAAAGTATCCCACCTTGCATTATATTTTCTTTACTGCATTTTTATAGAAAGATACCATGGATTCATAAAAGTCGTTTTGTTCACTATGCACAGAATTTTGTATAGCTATCAGATCCTCACACGTGAGTATAACTTTTTCTGTATTTATACCCTCCGATCAGAAAGAGCCCACCAGCTCTTCAGGAGAATCCAATTAATTCCTGCTGCAATTAAGCTGATGCAGTTACTGTTCCTCTGTAAAGAAATGAGGAAATGCAAGTTTCCATTCATAATTTTTCATTGCAGTGTTTTGGTTTTTTTTGTTCTTTACCTCTGTCAAAGAATACATTCCAGATAGTTACAGTAATAAACCAGCTGAAATGTTTAATGTCAGTCATTTGCGTTTCAACTCTCAAATGTCTCGATGTAAGGTGCGCAAGATGTTAGTTCTTCACGAGGTGAAAAATTATGTAATGGACAAAAACCACATACACACAAAAACTCTTTTCATGATGTAACGTGTAACTTCAATTGCATTATTATTTCAAAGTAAAAATTATAGAGTATCTTTCCTTTGTGAAAGTGTGTCACAGGTTATTTTGCTTTATGACTTTGATTGCTGGTGCTTAATGGCTCTCAAAAATACCATCAGGTAAGCGTGTCTGGATGCTGTGCGCGGAGGTGCGGATGCTGCAGGCAGGCTGGGGGGACTCTTCGTGCCGGGGTGCGCTCCGAGCCCCGCCAGCCCAGGCAGCGAGGGCTGTGCCGAGCGCTCCGGGCGGAACGCCGGCTGCCGGGGTGGGCTGTGCGGCTCCCAGCGCCCGGGGTCAGGCGGGCGGTGTCCCAGCCCGGGGGCGGTGTCCCAGCCCGCGGTGCCGGTGCCGGAGGCGGTGTCCCAGCCCGGGGATGATGTCCCAGCCCGGGGGTGATGTCCCATCCCGGGGGCGGTGTCCCTGCCCGCGGTCCCGGTGCCGGTGCCGGAGGCGGTGTCCCAGCCCGGGGATGATGTCCCATCCCGGGGGCGGT
>JAOTQP010000870.1:45742543-45791445 GCA_026413545.1 Cichladusa arquata
GGTGCCGGTGCCGGAGGCGGTGTCCCAGCCCGGGGATGATGTCCCATCCCGGGGGCGGTGTCCCTGCCCGCGGTGCCTGAGCCGGGGGCGGTGTCCCAGCCCGGGGATGATGTCCCATCCCGGGGGCGGTGTCCCAGCCCGCGGTGCCGGTGCCGGAGGCGGTGTCCCAGCCCGGGGATGATGTCCCATCCCGGGGGCGGTGTCCCTGCCCGCGGTGCCGGTGCCGGGGGCGGTGTCCCAGCCCGGGGATGATGTCCCATCCCGGGGGCGGTGTCCCTGCCCGCGGTGCCGGTGCCGGAGGCGGTGTCCCAGCCCGGGGATGGTGTCCCATGCCAGGGGTGATGTCCCATCCCGGGGGCGGTGTCCCTGCCCGCGGTGCCGGTGCCGGGAGCGGGGCGGTGCCGGGGCTCCGGGCCAGGTGCTGCGGGCGCGGCCCCGCCCCCGGCGCCGATTGGCGCTTTCGAAAGGAGCGGCCGGC
This sequence comes from Cichladusa arquata, assembly GCA_026413545.1. Taxonomy (NCBI): domain Eukaryota; kingdom Metazoa; phylum Chordata; class Aves; order Passeriformes; family Muscicapidae; genus Cichladusa; species Cichladusa arquata. The sequence continues at coordinate 45,743,022 of JAOTQP010000870.1, forward strand.
GCGGGCCGGGGCGGCGGCGCCCGCTGTGCCGTAAGGACACAGCACGGGGCAGGACGGCACGGCACAGTGCAGCGTAGCACGGCACGGCAGAGCGGTGGGTACGACGGCAGCTCGGCCCCGCGGGGCGGCCGAGGGGCAGCGGGGCCGGTGTGGGTTCCGGGCGGGGAGCGGGGCGCTGCGGCGCAGCCCCGTAGCCCCGCTGGCGGCGCTGCCTCGGACGCGCAGTCCCGTTCGCGGCGGCGCTCGGGGGGTCCCGCCTGTCTGCGGGGCAGCGCTGGGAGTCCCGCTTGTTGGGGAGCCCCGGCAGAGCCCGGCGGTGGCGGAGCCGGTCGCTGGCAGCGGCCCGGTCACCCGTCCGGCGGCTGCAGTTCCCATCCTGCGTCTCTGTCACGGGTGTCGGAAGGGAAGTGCCTCGAAACTTACTCGGGAGAGGGGAGAGTTTTGCATAGCAGCCTTCAAACCAGTCTCTCCTGTGCCCTACGCAGGCGTTTGAGGATGCAGTGCTGTTTCTGCAGGAAAATTTGCCCCAGCGCTCTTGGCTAAGCCACTCATTCGTAATGCTTAATAAGCCGGAAAGCGTCTGGCTCCTTTCTTTCCCAAAACCTGGCCGTGTTCCAGGGATGCTGTGTGTCACCTTTGGCATAGTATCAGATCAAGACATGGGGAAAAGTACGTGTATTCCTTTAGGAGCTATAAGGCCTGACTGGCCTATGCATTTGGAATTGCACCGGGTGGATCTTTCAGAATAAGACACGATTTTAAATTTGGGTCATAATAAACTACTCTTGACTGTGGCCAGGCTGCTGCCTGCTAAATGTGCATGGAAAAATACTCCCCTCCATGTTGCTTTGCTGGAAGAAGTGTGGAGTAGAGATGGGAGGGAGAGAAGAACTTGCCAGTGTACGTGAGGGAGCAGCTGGGGCAGCGTGTCTGGTGTTAACCAGCCCCTGCCCAAACTGGATGCTCCTGTGGGAAAGCAGCCGTCTGCCTGTCTCCTGTGGAGATGCCAGCTGCTGAGACCAGTGCTCCTCCCTGATTTCAAGTGGCTTTCTCTGCCCTGACAGGTGAACCCAGGGCCTTTGCTGCCATTTGGTAGGGAGAGTGTGCTCCCTGCTCTGCTTGTGTGCACTTCATGGAGAGGTGTAGGAGAGCAGTCAGCGTGCCTTAGTGTGACGAGTTGGTTGCCACCTTAAAGCCCATCACCTCGGACTGACTAGTCTGGTTCTTTCTCTTTTGTGCCTCTGAGGCCTCCCCAGGGAAGCAGAGCTCCTGCTGACTCAGTAATGCAACAAAAAGGCTCTGTAATTGCTGTAGTGATGGAGGGAGTAGTGTTCCGTTTGGTGGATGTCTCTTGTGCCTACCCCTTTTCTTCTGCATGTGTCTGTAAAAAAAATCTTGACTATCCTGTAGTAGGTTTCAACAGATACTGACTTGACAACTTCTTTCATTTCAGTATGTTTATAAACATAAGTTTTGGTAGGTACTGTCCAGACTAATCCAGTTGCTGTGGGTTAGACTGCTGTGACTACCTTTGGGCGTTGATGGAATAGAAGATGGTGTTATATATCTTAAATACAGGGTGAAGATGTAGAAGTGTTTCTACCCAGCTTTTTCTTTATGAGCTTGTTAACAGAAGGCATTTTAATGAGCCTGTGAATCCCTTTAGGTTTCACTAAGTTAGGCCAATGGCTGCTTCATCAAAGTTTTAACTATCTGTAGGGTTGTGGATTTTGCTTGCTTGTTTGTTTATATGTAAACTGTTTAGTCAAGTAAAAGGGGATTTGGACTCTGTTCATCTTGTGCTACAGAATGGGTTGTAATTAGTGTAGCATGTCTTGCTGGTTGGGCCCCAGTGAGTGATCTATGAATCCTGATACAACTGATCCTAAGCACGCTATCTTATGTGGCATCTAAGAGCAAGTGTTAACACCCTGAAGTATTTGTGTGAAGTGCTTTAGCTTTGATTTGCTGACTCTGCTGTTTCTCAGTGTCTGGGGGGCAAAGTGCTGGGCATCTCTATAGAGAGCAGAGGCAAACTGTGGTCTCACAAGTCTATGTGAGTCATGTCCAGGGTGTGTGTGCCCCTTTTCCTGAGGAATGCCTGTCCCTATGCCACATGTCAATAGATAGGGATGTTTTTCTCATCTCCCTTACTGGGTGTTGATCCATAGCTCTAGTCCTTCACAGGAGGTTTGGCACTCAACCAGCTGAAGGCAATTCTTGCCTATCCTCATATATCATTTGAGGCTGACCACCCTTCTCCCAGTAAATTAGTGTCTCTGTATTGATCCAGCTGTAAGGTGTGGCTAGGTGACAGCTCCTCTCCTTCCATCCCACAGAGCCATTAGCAGCAGAAGTGAAGTGTTTACTGGAACTGGGGTTGGTGGTGAGGGACCTCTGTGCTTACTGAGCTTGGAACTGGACTGGTTGCCCCCTAGTTCAGAAATGCTCACAAATTTCTGATGTCTCTGGTGTTTTCCTTGTCTTAAGGGGTCAAGCAGGGAGGGGGAAAATGGGGGAAAAAACCAACATCAGGAAGTGGAAGAATTATTAAAAGAATTGTTTCTACTGTGATGTGTTATTCAGTCTTTTGTCCCAGGGGACCTTGAGGGTATCAAGGGCTGCCTGGAAATGAGAATGGCATGGCCTGAGCTATGCGGGGGATGTGTTACAGTGTACTTTTATTCTGAGGTCCTTTCTTTCAGTGTCTGAACATCAAATGCCTGTTGAATGAGAGTTGATAAAACTGGCATGTGTAGAAACTGATGCAGTCCTATCTGGAGCTGCCAAAATTCAGTATCAGATCCTTACTTCATTCATTATGTACAGCTTTTTGATGCAGGGAACCCAACTGGTTTTAGAAGTCAGATTTGGTTATGACTCTGCCTGATACTGCAATATTCACCTCACCACAGCACCTTCTGCACATTTGCAGGCTGACTGCTTGAAGGTGGCAGATCTGGGTCTTCTTATCCTGTGTCTCTCTCAGTAAGTGGTAAGGCTACATTTATCTGTATTCTCTGCAATCTCTCAGCTGAACCATTTGGCATCTGAAAATGAGTAATTGTTGCTGTATTACTTTTTCAACTCAAAATTCATGCTGTAGCTTGCATCATCAGAGGGGGTTTTTGTTAAGTGTTTTTCAGATGCTCTGATAATAAGTGAAGCCTTTTGACTTTCTAGGGAGCTCTGACATATGGGCTTACAAAATAACTTGTTTTAGAAGAGCAGGCCCTTGAAGTTCAAGTGCCACAATTTTCCTCAATCTGCTCTTTTTTTTTTTTTTTTTCTTGGCAAGACTAGTTTTTGTTAGGCATGCCACAAAACTGCAGATGCTGAGCATTCCTGTGATAGCTGCAGTGTGAATATTTTGCTTTGTTCATGTTTTGAGTGCTCCCTGTGAATTAGGCTGCCTTTTGTTTTCCCTTGGCAGTTAATATGCTAGAGCTCTTGTTAGCCTATATGGAACTCCTTCTTTTAATGAGACCAACTTCTCTACTGGCTGTTCTGCTGTTGTTTTATTTATTTTTTTTAATCAATGAAGCCTCTTATTGAGCTTCTCTTAGGACAATAGCTTTCTTATGTCAAAGGAAAACGTGTTCCCCTGGACAAAGCTGTGGGAAGCATAACATGCTCATTAGTAATGCTTGGTATATACCCTTCCCTTCCCTTGTTCATTCATAGAAGGAAAAATGACATCAAGGAGAGGATGTCTCTCTTTTGTTTTGTTGTTTTTTTGGGTTTTTTTTCTTCCCTAGAAATAAAAGGAAAGGGCAAGATATCACTTGGGGTGTCTCTGATAAGGTCTGAGAAGTGCTAGCAGTTCTGGTACAAGGAAGTGTCTTCACCTGAAACCAAACAGGTTGCTCATTTGCCAGTTGTGGAGGTAAGTTGTTTGAAATGTCTGATACATGTGGTCCTATGTAGTCTGTGAGGTTTAAGGCAGAGGGAAGGAACAAGGGGGAGAAAATTACATCATTCTGCTTTCTATGTAGGGTGAAAGGGTGAGAATTTTTGCAAGAATTGTGTTTTCTGTGATAGGCTATTCAGCCTTTTGTCATAGGAAGGCTGGATTGTGCAGGAGAGAAGATGCCATCTACATACAAAGCCTAAATATCTGGGACAGGAGAGGAAAATTACATATTTTTAAATGAAACCAGATGAGTTAAAAATGTCTGACAATGTCTTCAATCTGGTTTTCAGTTTAATCAGCATGATGAAATTTAATTGCAGCTATTAAATAATAGAGCAAGTAAGATAGGAACTTTTTGACATTGTAAAATACCACTGGAAAATTATTATGGAGAAATACCTTCTGTACACTGCATGCAGCTAACCTGGCAATGCTGCACATCTTTAGACCTGGAGCCTCCAGGGAAAGACTTACTAATCTTTAGCCCAGTGTAGAGCTTGTGCTGGATTTTCCCATGGTTGAAGGCTTTGCTGGAAAATAGTGTTGGCTTCAGGAGAGAAAGCATTGACTGGATTGTCTCCAAGGTTTCCTTAATGTTCATTTTGCCAGGGATTTGTAGTGATAATTATATTGCTGCAATAGTTTGCAGCATTCTGTTGAAAACTTAGTGCATGCATGCTGCCTGCAAAGTCACAATCCCAACAGAGATTTATAAAAAAATTGATTTCTCTCATGTGTCTATGCTAGAATTTGAAGGTCCCTTCCAACCCACACCATTCTATGATTCTATAAGAGAAAATCTTTTTTGTCAAAATTATTTCTTTGCTTTAAGGTTTTCATGATCTTCCAAGTATTTAATGTAAACTCAGGATCCATATATCTGTCTGCATATGTATACAAGGTACACTTGTGGTAACTTGGAAGAAAAAAATCAGTGCCAACTGTTAAATCCACGAATGGTTTGAAGTGTGTGTATTAGTCTTTGCAAAGTAAATGTCATACAGCTCCTTAAAATCTTGCTAACTTTGGAGAATTGTTTGTGCATACAAAGTTAGTTGCTACTTTTGCTGTAATAACTTCACTTTTATCTAAGGGCAGAGAACTGAAGTTGACTGAATACTGGATCAAAACCTTAGCTACTAAGGTATTCCCCTCTTTCCCTTCCTATTAGACTCATTATTATTTTTCCAAAACAGCACTGATGGGTTTTTCTCAGGATTTTCATGAAAGCAGGAGACTGTATTAAAAATCTCTTATTTTTCCCCGCCTCAGGAGGAGAAACTAATGTAAAGCAGGTGACCATGCAGAATGCAGTTCAGGTAAATGCCTTTTCAAGTGTTTAAATCCTGTATACCTGTATAATACTTTTTTTTTTTCTTTAATATAAAAGTCTACCCTGAAGCACATGAAATACTAGATTCCCCAGTTACCTCTGATAAAAAAAGGAATATTAATTTTCCCCTTTTACAAGGAGCAATGTGACAAGGATAATCATTGTTATTATCAGATAGGTGACCCATTCACTTTAGTGCTGTCAGCTAAGAAGGTTTTGAAGTCAAAGCCTGAGATTACTGAAAAATTTCCATCATGATTAAGAAGTGTTTTTTTAATACCCTTATATTCTAGCTAGTCACTTAAGTATAAATAAATAAATGTATTTGACATACACACTGAACTGAAGGAAAATAGTTAAGAATATCAGAAGGACTCTTTGGAAATTTTTCTTCACAAAATTCAGTGTGGCCTTTTTCTTGAAAGGACCTCTCATTTGTAAATTACCTCTCATCTAGACAATATGCAGTCCTGAAGAGAAATGCTAAGTTTTGTCTTCAAGAATGTGTTACGCCTTCGCATGGAAACATTTCCTCTTTTAATGTTATAATTTTTAATGATTTAAGCACAAAATGCCTCTGAAATATTTGATCAAGAAATCAGTAGTCTGTAGTAAATTATATGATAATTTGCAGATTTAATTACTTAAAATGTGCTGAGTTAAAGAAACTCAAAGCATTTAATGCATTACTCTGTATTCAGGGAAGTATGTAATTTTAAATCCAAAGGAGTCAAGAGAGTGAGTGCAGTGATATTGATGCAGGCGTTACTAACAAGGGCAGAACCATTTGATTGCTGTATTGATTTGCTGTATCTGTCGATAGGGAAGTGAAAACTCACTCTTTGAATAATAGTTCTTCAGTCTAATTCAGAGCCACAAGTTTTTTGTCAACTGACTGCAAATATGAGAGCTTCCTGTCTTCAGCTGACTGGAGTCTTCTGCAGGTGTGGTTTGGAGATGAGCTGCCCTTGAGTCCCCGGAGCCCCCTGACTCCGAGGCACGGGCCGGGTTTGGCAGATGTGTGCCTCTATGACCAGTGGATATCTGTGAGGCACGAGGCCACTTTGGTGCCTATGCAAGAAGATCTCTCAATCTGGCTGTCTGGCTTGCTGGGTGAGCTTAAAAATAAACCACTCTCTAATGAATTTAAAACCACTCCCCATATTCTAGTCAATGCTGGTGTGTAATATCTATAGTACTATTAAGATCTGGTGCATTTGAGTTTGAATGGCTGGGAGAATTGCATTAAAGTGCATGCTTTGATTTCAGTTTTATTAGGTGCCACCTCTTAAGGGTTGCATGATTAATTATTCTAATTTATATTTCTGAATTTTGTTAGTCTAATTAAAATCTAATTAAACAAATATTTGGTTTTATTTTGCTTACATGATTCTTCTATTTTTCAGTCTTTAACACTGGAATGCTGTTTGGATTGCCTCTAAGTTCATATGACTTTACCTTCTGTGGAATAACTCTAATATTGACCTTCTATTTCTTAAAGGAATGGAAGTCAAAGCAGAACAACTGCTAGAAGAACTTGATAATGGGGTACTGCTTTGCCAATTGATTGGTGTTCTTCAGAACACAGTTAAAAAATGTTGTAGCACAAATAACTTAAGGGTGAGTTGTACAATGATTTTTAAAATACATATGTAAAGTCCTACATTTTGAGTAGTAGTTACAGGGAAAACAGGTGATTGAGGCTTCCTAAAGAAGTGTTTTGTATGCTGTGTATCCAGAGACTGATTAACAGCAAAGTGGCTTTATAGATGGGTAAACTCATCCAACAAATTACTTGCTTTATTAATCACATCCTAAGGTCCTTACTAGGTTTTTAGTTTGATTTCAGTAGAAGTCTTGCCAGAGGAAAATCTAGTCCAAGTCTGGAGTTTGTTCCCCTGACAGCAGTGTGGGTTGTTAATAAGATATCCATTGGCACTTGGTAGTATGTTTTATGCCAGAAAGTGGTGGCTGAATTCACGTCTACAGGTCAGCCATAAATGTATCCAAACCTAGAGACAGCTTCAGTGTTTTCATTGAGAAGCAATGCTTAGTTGAAATGTGAATCTCAAGCAAGTCTCTGTTACTTTGGATTACAAAGGCTGCAGAACTAAGGACTGTTCACTCAGTGACTATTCACTATAGTGCCTTCTATATTAGTGTAGCTTTTTTCATAGAGTACATAGTGAATGAACACAAAATAGTTACAACTGTTTCTGTATTCTGAACTTAGGGTGTATTATCCTTTGCAAATGTGCTTTGCAATCTGTTGGCGATGTTGATGTGCGTGATGTACTTTTTGTTTTCTTCCCTTGCCAGAATTTTCCTATGAGAAAAGTTCCATGTAAGAAGGATGCTCCATCAGGATCTTTTTTTGCCAGAGATAATACAGCCAACTTTCTTAACTGGTGTAGAGCCATTGGAGTTGATGACACATACCTCTTTGAATCTGAAGGCTTAGGTAACTCTCTCTTTTTGTAAGGTTTGCTTTGATCTCTGTATGAATAACTACCTCGTCAGGCAGATGCCTTGTTATAGACTTTTGAACGTTTTTCTTGACTCTGCATGTCTCATGCAAGCTTTTATTTATTTTAAGGCAGTGTCCAAGTAAAAGCCTTGAAAAATTATAACTAATATAACTTGCATGATACTTTTCCAAACTTCTGAAAGTTACTTGTGTGGGATAAAGTAGGCACTGAGAGCTGTGCAACAAAATGTCGTGTTTTTCTTCAGTAAAAAGAACCACTGAAAAACAGAGGAGAAAAGTGTGGTTTCACTTTTTGTGTGTGGGAAGACCACGGGGCCACAGAGTCAACTCACAATAAGATCCTTTGTTTGGTATTAGAGCTCATTCTTGTTGCAAAAATCCCTCAGAATAATACATTCATGATCATTAAATTTGGCAACGACAGCAGGGTGTTTTGTCTGAAATGGCAAAAGCCTGTTGGTAATGAACATTTACTTCAAGACACACTTAATATGGCTCTAAATAATTTGTATTTTCCCATTTAATAAGATAGTTATAAAAATTAATATTGCCAACTATGATTATGCCTGCCCCAGTGCACAACTGGTGCTGTATAGCATCTTCTAGACTGATACAATGGAATAAAATGTTTTTGACTGCTAGTTAGGAGGATTGTACTTCCACCACATAATAAATAAGGAAATGCTCTTCTACCAGCTGTTATGTCAGTAAAAATTAATTAATACAAAACTTTCCATGGCAAGCCAAATTATGGTTTCTGTTGTTTGGCCTTTTTTTTTTTTTTTTTAATAAGCAAAATATCTGCCTGTCAGCAGACTAGCAAAAAAAAAAAACAAAAAACCAAAACATAATATGTGCTGGATTTTGAAGTCTTTGTGCCATTAAATGCTATTTACATGCTGGCTGGACTGCCCATGCATCTCTACTGGATAAGTCATCTTTTAAAACAGTTGAGAAAATGCCATCATTTGCATCTGTCTCATTTTGATTAGCTAGTGAGTGTATCTTTTTTCAGTACCAGGAAATACAGATGAGTAGAACTGAGTTGCAAGAATATTTTTTTTAGCTCCTTTTATGAATTGTATTGCTTAAACATATTAGTTCCTGTAAGTGGACAGGTAATTAGAACCTGTTTAGCTTCCCTGAGATAAGCAGACATGATTTCCTAGTGCTGTGGCTTTCACTCATGGCAAAGCAGTGTTTTGAAGTCTGTAACTCTTGACACAAGCTTGCTTTGTGTCATAAATATCTCCTGTGAGCCTTTTTGGCAGTTGAAATGAGCAGACTTGCAGCCTGCTAGATGAAACATTCTTTCCACTGATGTTTTCCATCAGACTTTCAGCCATTCTTCATAAATGAAATAGAGGAAGGATAAGTTGACAGTTGTCTCTTTCCCATCAGGTACATATAGCAGCACCTTCTGAAAAGTGTAGATGACTGGGAAGGAAATAAATCAAGAGGCTCCTGAGACAGCAGAAAGGAAAAGTAGGCATTGTGGGGTGCCCTTTGACGTCAAGTCAAAACAAACGTCTTGGTCTTTGCTAGGGATATATTTGGTTTTTCCCCTTTTGGATCAAGCAAATTAAAACATTTTTGTTACAACTGGAAAATACACACACATGCACACGTTAAATGTATATTCATACACTTAAAAAGATATTAATTGGCCTCTAAAAGTAGGTTTTAGATTATGGCTGTGTCAACTTTCTATTCTAGATTTACCCTTCATAATAGAATCTTTTAATAAGCAGACTTAGAAACTGGAGTAGATGATGTAAGCAAGAAAATCTGACTTCATTCTTAGATTGTACTTTAGGAAACATTTCAAGCAAAGGCACTTTAAATATCAAATTGAACAACAGGAAGATGTTGGATTTCGTCTGTAAATATAGAGCTGAAACTTTTGAAGTAGTGATAAGAAAAGAGATCTGTTGCTTGCTGAAGTGGCAGCAGTCACAGATTGTTCTTTCCCAGCCATGGTTTAAACCCACTCAAGCTGGTTGTGTAGCCATCCACTTGTCAGCTAGGGCCCTTGCAGTGTGTCCTCCTGTGGATGGTAACCTCCAGACTGCATGTACCTAGTCTGTAGGCATGAGCATGAACAGATGGGTGTCTTTTCCTGCTTGTAGTTGCTGAGTGCTTTTCATCTTTAAGACTGTTATATTGCATTTGGGGGTGGGGATCGGGAAGCATTCACGCCTTTCTTTCCTACTCTCATCAAGGAGGAAGATTATAAAACTTAGTTCTCTTAGGAGGAGGAGAAGAGTGATTTCAGGAGTGCCAGGATGATTTTAAAGACTTTATAGAATAGAAAATTAGAGTTGTAAAGCATGTAGTGTTTTATCAATCATAATATACCTTGCCTCTGGGTAGGATGATGGGAAATTTATAGTCATGGATACCTCATCTTCCCTTCTCTTGGCTGTACCTAATTGCATAGGCCTCTTGCAATAAATATGAACTATAACTCCTCTTTATTCTCTTCCCTTTTAGTGTTGCACAAGGATCCAAGACAAGTGTATCTTTGTCTGCTGGAAATTGGGCGCATTGTGTCCGGGTATGTGATCCACACATGCTCCTAACAAGAAATTGAAGGATGCATCCTACTAAATAAAAGCTAAGACAAAGTTAGGACATTATTTGCAGCTCTTAAGTGCAATGCAGTGGATGTTAATTCTGTGCAAAAAGTAATGAGTAGCTTTTCTAGGACCATCATACCATATGAATATTTTTTGAAATATTTATCAGACTCATTTCATGGAGAGGTGCTGTTCCATGCTAGTTTCTATAGCTGTGTGCTTAAGTTATACATTCAGCTTATAGATAATATGTAGCTCTTGGAAGAACTTACTGAGCATTAAATATGATTTTAAGGGTTTAAATTTTTCAGCTTTTTGGAAGGGATCCATTTATTATCTAAATGAAGACTTAATTTATTTCTAGTGCAGAGCTGGAAGCTTTAAGATAGTCTATCTAAATTGGATGTGACCTCAGCTGTGTAGTTTTGGAAGCATTTTTACTGCATCCTCTGGTAACACCAAGGCTACCTTGGGGAAGGGCTTCTGCTAGAAACTCAGAGATGCTCCTTCTGTTTGGATTATTAAGGCAATTACTCCTCTGACTGATTCAGATGTCCCTGTCTGTCAAGCCACTTCCAGTTTTGCAAGTTTGTTATCATCAGTTTATTTTTGGGTTTTTTTTTAGTAAATTAGTAATTAAACTCTCTGCTTTGGTATTTGAGGTATGGAGTTGAGCCTCCTGTACTTGTAAAACTAGAGAAGGAAATTGAGCTAGAAGAAACCCTGCTGATGACCTCTGGGCCACCATCACCTCTTAGCACACCAAAGTCATGTTGTCACCATGGCGAGCTACACGAGGCAGTAAGTGCTACTTGCTTAGTGTGATATGGGCTTTAAATTAAACTCTCAGTTTTGTACTTGTAGGATCTATCTCAGTAAGGACAGGCTGGTCTTCATCTAATATGTTAGAGCCTTCTCAAACAGAAGGATATGCGCCTCTTTTTATCCATTTCTTTTGTTTTGTTTTGAAAATGTAAATAAAATGCTGTTCTATATGTTTTGGAGTGCATATAACCTACTTTGATGTCCTTTCCCCTCTTTCTTTTCATTGCTTCTTTGAGTATAAGAAATGCTCTCATTCAGTTTTTCTGGTGTGTCAATATTCTATGACTGCAATGAATGTTTCTCTTCAATTTGATCTTTTCATAGAACTTCATCAGATGTTAAAGTAGGCTTTGATGAAAGTCTTTTGAAAGAAGGTTTTAAATCAAACCTCTGTAGCTGTACCAATTGGAAATGAATATGTATGCAGAAAAGGAAATGATTTATACAGCTTGTGAACTGGTCCAGAGGAAATGATGAACAATTTTCCTATTCTGCTTAAAAATTCATTTGTTTTAAAGGTCCTCTGTCTTGTAATGTAAAAATTCTGTTTCTTTGGGAATGTCAGCTACCAGATCCTTACTTTCTCTGAAAGCTCACTATTTCTCCTTCTTGGCAATAGTCTCACCATTCCAATTTGTTGAATCTCTAAGTGGCTCTAAGAGACAGGTCTTCTCTAACCCAGCACTTATTTGGAGACTCCTTTCCCTCTTTTTACAATAGTTTCCTTCTTGGGTCTTCCTTCTTAATAGAAGATTAACTCAATAGATGGTTAAACTTGTGCTTCTGTCAAAATACTAACAAATGCTTTCAATTTAATAACTAGGTAAAACATATAGCAGAAGATCCTCCCTGCAGTTGTTCCCATCGATTTTCAATTGAATACTTATCAGAGGGACGTTATAGGCTGGGAGATAAAATACTCTTCATACGAGTAAGTACTTTTTTAGACCTCCAATTTATATTTATTTTGGGGAGAGAAATATTTTTAAGTGAAATACCTAATTTTTATGGAGTTATTTTAGATTTACAGAATTATTTAGGTTGGGACAACTTTTTATTCAATCCTTTATTCTAAATAGGTGTAATTACTCCATTCTTTAGACCTTTGATCCACAAACATTGATTTTTACAACCACACTAAACTAAGGTAATGTTTCTCTGCGGTGTCTCTAAAATTTCAATAATGACTTGCAACAAAATTAAGGATAATGCCATAGAATATCCTGAGAACACTGCTTTTTCAAAACCTGGATTTTTGGGATTTATAATTTGCCGGGTAGTTGAGTATTCTCGTCAGCAATCATAAGATTTTGTGTTACAAGGACATCCGTAATTTAAATTAAACCCATTCCCAGAACTCTGTGTACTAAACAAAGATTCTTACAGAATGGTTAAAATGTTTTCTGTAAGGATGTTTGCATTATCTCCTGACACAAAATTACTGTCTCTGCTGGAGAAGCTATCTAATAAAATAATTGGGAAGCATAAACCTTGTTTATCACATAATTTCTGTTTTAAAATGTTTCTCTATAAGAAATGAAGTGCTATTTTCAGTCAATTTCAATAGGTGGTAATGTAGATCAAAGGAAAATATAACAAGGTAAATATTTCTCCTGTTCTTCTGCTCTCACCCCTCTTCCCCACTCTCAGATGCTACATGGCAAGCATGTGATGGTGCGTGTTGGTGGAGGCTGGGACACCCTTCAAGGTTTTCTGCTCAAATATGATCCATGCCGAGTGCTTCAGTTTGCAACTCTGGAACAAAAAATCCTGGCATTTCAGAAAGGGGTCACCAGTGACAGCGTCCCCAACTTGTCAGCTAGAAATCAGGAGCCTCCGCCTATGAATCCAATGTCAGCTGTCAATATGTTTCAAAAGCAGCCATCAAAACCTCCTACTCCTGTGTTAGGTCTTGGGGCCAGTGCCAAGAAGGCTTTATCAAAACGTCCTCAGTCCCCTGCCCTGGCATCACCGAGAGTGCCAAAGACCCCATCTTCCACTGCCAAGTCATCAACAGTCAGGTCCAAATTACAAGGGACCTCAGCAACAGGTGTGCAGTCTCCTTCCAAACCATTAGCTGGCACCTCAAAGAAACTGGAGTCTCCTGCCTGCAACTCACCAGCTTCTGCTCCTTCACAGCCTGGAAGCAAAAGTTCTTCACGTGCAGGAGCAAGAGCAGCTCTTGCTCCCTCTGAAACGTTGCGCAAGCGCGTTCGATCCCCTGATGCTACCAAGGTGAAATTTGCCCTGCCTCGGGGCTCCCCAGCACCAGCACTCCATCCTGCCCTCTCACCCTCTAAAAAACAACCATCTCTCTTGTCTGGGACAGCTGGAGCAACGACTTCAAAACAGAAGAGTGTCCCTGCTAAATGCAAACCTGTATCTGCCACTAAAACCAAAGCGAATTCAGTCGCTCCCAGGGCTGCTCGGCTGCCGCCTACAAATCTGCACACTGTTGCCAAGTTTGCACATTCTCAGCAAATTCTTGCAAAACCTCCTGAAAATGATGTTCAGATCTCAGGTCCAGGGTCTCAGCATCCTCAGAAAGCCCCACAAACAACTTCTCACCTAGCAAGGAACTTGAAAACTGCTTCCGAGCTAAAACTTTCTGCTTCTGCACCTTCCCTTGCAGATAGCAAAGCATCAAAGTCACCACGTCCATTGTTACCCACAAGCAAAAACATGTCATCAGCTGGCAGCAAGCAGCCAAATGCCAGTAGTCCCCCCCAGGTTGGACCCTCTTTATCCAAACCTGCTGAACGCACACCTTTGTCTGTCGTGCGGCTTCCTCAAACTTCAGCCAAAGCAGCAGTGACCAAAAAGCCAGCACAGCCTTCCACAAAAGGTCAGCATTCAACCAAAAACTTGCAAACAAACAAAAGCTTGGCCCCAGCAGCCAAGAAGCCACTCCCAAAGGAGCAGGCATATAACAAAGGAACACCTGGTGTGTCAAAAGTTCCTCCTCTAAAGAGCAGGCAAGATGATCACTATTTTGTTATGACAGGGACTAAAAAGGCCAGAAAGTAAATTAATTTCTTACTTTCTGTCGAAGTCTCTGTTTTGTTCAAAAGGGCCTCTTGTAACTGCTACACTGAGGACAAGGAAAAAAGTTAAATAACACTACATTTAATATCAAATATTAGGTATAACCTGCCTTTTGCTGCCTAATTTATTGTAAGAACTGTGTTTATTTTGTGGTTTAGAAAATTGTATTTGGACATATTTAGAAGTGAGCTTACTTGCTGTGTAGCATTGTGGAATGGCAAATATCCTTGATCTGCTGCAGAAAATTGTGGGAGAAGAAAAGGGAATTAAGGCTGATGCTTTTGCAGCAGGACTCTGGTGGTTCTTGGCACATCTGCATTGAGGTGTGTGACAAGCAACAGAGCTGTGCACAAGCTAAAATTTCTAATACCTCAAACAAAACTGTGGATTTTGTTCACTGGTGTCCCAGAACCCAAATCTGGGTCACATGTTTTGGAAAGAAGAAATTTCTAGTCCTGTTTAGATTTGACAGATGCTGTTATCAGTGTTCACTGTGCCCCCCCATATGCCTTAAAATGGATTCAGCTCACTTGGAAGTGGAGCTTGGTTTGTTTTAAATTGGACACCAATAATCATGGCCTTGATTGCTCACTTTCACTGTGCCTTAGCCTCTCAAATTCAGAACAGAACTCTTCAGTGAGCAATGCTACCTTTAAAACCCAGGGCAGTTAACCTTGCTTGGTCCATGATCAAATCTCACCAGCTTGCCTAGAAAGCTCTTGCTGCATGGAGAGATGTTCCAGGGAATACACTTTCCTCTGGGCTTGAATCTCATACCAGTTCCTACTCCTGGACTGGAGTCCCAAAACAGCTCTGCTGCAGCAACACTGAGCTGCAAGCACTGACCTGCTCAAACAGAGCTTTACTGCTCTGCAGGAGTGGCCTTTACATGTAAGACTGAATTGCTAAATACTTTTCTCACTGCTACAGGTTAATTTTTGTTAGCACTCTAGTCTGCAGTGGCCCTTGTTTTATTTTATGAGATGTCTTTCCTGACTTTCCTCTATCACCCTCTGGAAGTGAGAAGTAGTTTTCCAGAGGAATATAGTCTGCATTTGCCTTTAAAGATCTATGCACTGTTTACACCCAGCTCCTGAAGTCTTTCAGTGGGTTAAACATCTGTGGTGCTCAACACCTTTACCCTTGAGAAAAGAGCTTCATGGTAGATTAAAAGCTACTGTCTTTGGGAGTAGTGCTGTTTGGGTTATTTTGGAGTTAATGAACAGTTGTCCCTAGAGACACTGAGGAGCTCTGGAGGTCTTTGAAGACACACACTGATGGTTTCCACAGACCATCACTTCTACCTTCCATTCTCAGTCTATTTAAGGGCAGGAGTGGGTGTCACTGCCATGGAGGCTTCTGGATGGTGGAACAGAGATCTTTTTAAAAGGAGAAGAGTTCCATGGAATATACAGTTTCTGTTGTTAAGGGGTTTTATTTTGGGTTTTTTTTTTCCCCTGGAGCTAGAGTAAGCAAACATCACAAACTGAGTTCTCATGTGATGTGGCAGAGCCATAGAGCTGCTTTTCTGAGCACCTTGTTAGCTTATTTTATTTAATTTATGATTCTATTTATGCATATCTACTGTACAATACTGCTCACAACCTGCTGGGAGTAAGCAGTAGATGCCAGTATACAAACTGTAGGAGGAAAACAGATCTGTTCTGATAATGTGGACACAAGTTCTGCAAGATCCCAGACAAAGTTGGATGTTTGGGGGGAGGCTTTGGGCTTGCTTGTTTTATATGTACACTGGTCAAAGACACTGCTGCAGTGTTAGGCTGAGTATTGACTACATTGGATTGCTCTCAGGTTTGGTAAATCTGGTGCATGGTTTCATATGCTGAAAGCATTTTACCGTAGAAGACTTGCTTTTGATTTTTGAGCTTCCAAATTGTGAGTTACATGTGATATATTTCATACAGATTAATAGCTGACTTCTTGGGGTTTTCTTTCTCTAGTGGGTCTGGAAGAGATGAAATTAACTTTCTTCATAGCATCCTGTATGAGGCTGTGTCTTAGATTTAAAATCTAAACCAGTGTTAATAACACACTGATGTTTGGGCTGTTGCTGAACAGCCCTTTCCACGGTCAAGTCTTTCTTTTTCCTGCTCTGCCTCCACAGTGTGTAGGCAAGAGACTGGGAGTGACATGATTGGGAACTGGCCAACCTGAACTGGCCCAAGGGCTATTCCATATCATAAAGCATCCGCTCAACAATAAAAAGAAGGAAGAGGTAGAGAGAGAAGTGTGTGCAGGTTGTGTGGTTTCTAAGGTGGCTGTTTGCCAGCTGGCTGGGCATCAGTCTGTCTGTGGGAGTAGTGAAGGATTGCCTTTGCATCACTTGGTGGTTTACTTTTCATATCTCTTCTTCATTCATTAAACTCTTTATCTCAGCCAGTGAGTTTTGCTTTTGCTGCTCCTCTATCTTGCTGGAGGTGGAGGAGAGATCAGGGGAGTGAGCAGCTGCTCTTGGCACTTGGCTGCTGAGTCGGGTCAACCCACAGCACCTTTTAAACCATTTACAAGATTTTAGCATAAATTTAGACACTGAGGCTCTTGGATCTCTGTGTAAGGCAACTTTAACACCTACCTTTCTGAACTACAGAGAAGATGAAGCAAATGGCTTCATCTTTGTGATATATGATGTCATGTAATAGACTGAATTATAAAGTTCAAAATGGAATAAAAATGCATAAGCTGTTACAGTTGAAGCCTTAATCAGCTAATCCAAAGTTACACGTGGATAGACTTCGTTTGGTTTTATTGTAAAAATAGTGTATTTGAGTGTGATCCAACTTCTATGAAAACTGTAGTCTCCAACTGCATATTCATGTAACATGAGGTGAGTAACAAAGTACCTCCTAATGGAAATACATACTATTTTTGCAATGTTTGTTGGCAAATAGCAAGTCTAATCTTCAGTTTGTATTACCTTTTGTGAGGGAAAGATAATTTGGAGCAAGAGTCTGAATTCTCCGTATGATATCGGTGTCCTCTGTACGAGTACTTATTTAAAATAAACATACACTGCACCTTTTATGTGCACACGTTTCTTCTCCTGACATCTTTTTGGGGGGAGGGGGAGAGAATGCATTTCAGAAGGCTTATGTCCTCTCTACCACCACATAAACAGTACATTCCATCCCTGGCATAAACAACCTGCATCTAATCCATTGCTTTGTTTGGAGTTCAAGACATTTTTACTCTGACCCTGGTACCAATGTGGTTAATTGTGTAGAAGGGGCTTCCTACTCTTTCCTAGCTGAGCCTGAGTAGTTTCAGATATACCTCTGAAAGTTGTTTGCAGGTCTGCTTGAAATATAAGGCACCTGTGTGCCCATATTCTCCCTGCTTATATCTTGTCAATAAACTCAAGACCTATCTCTGTGTCTGTTGCCATTAATGGCAGAAATTTAATTAGTTTTGTTGAGTGGAGAATTGTGTGCTCTTACTGGACCCACCTAGCTTTTTTTCCCCCTTCCCTATTTGATTTTTTTAAAAACTCTTAATGCCTCCCTTTGTCTGCCTGTTCCAAAGTGCCTTCAGTTCCTGCCAGTCTGGTGCTGGTGCCTAATCACAGACTTACCCTTCCACTTCAGCTATGTGTAGTGAGCACATCCAAGTGGCATCTGCCATCCTTGTTCCTAAAGGACTGAGCTCTGCATAGGTGTTAGTTGCAGCTTTTTTTTTTTTTTTCCTTTAAGAGGTGCTGTTACAGCTGGCCAATAAAAGGCAAAGGCAGTCCAAGATTTTCTTAGGTAAGTATCATAGCCCTATTTTATATATCCTAGTCATATATATATAAAGTAAATTTCAGGGTAGTTTTCCTTCTAAAACTTGAAGCACCCATACTTTGAACATCAAACTGTTTCTTTTTCCCTGCAGGGAAACTGAAATCTGCTTGTTAAATGAGTGAGTGCTATGGGGCCATCTGGTGTCTATTAATTTTATAAAGACTACTCTGACAATATAAACCTCTTAACTTCTCTAGAAATGCACTGGAAAACTTCTCTCTTTGATTCAAATAAAACTTTTAGCTTGCAAAATCCAGACTTAGCGTGAAATAAATAATGCAAGAGATGTTTAATGCTATAAGACCATTTCATGCAAATACATTCTTGAAAACCTCCTTTTCATTATTTTCTTTTTCAAGAGCCAAGATTGAAGATCACTTCCTTACTAAAAGTTTTGAAAAATAAATTGAGATGTAAATAAATTCAACGCTTATACATTTCAGACCTTTTAATAAAAAATAAAACATTAAAATATTTGAGAGGTGAGATCTGCCCATAGTTCAGATCTGGCTAGCCAGCAGTCCTCATTAATTGAGAAATGAACTTTCAGGTGTGTCACCTGGTGGGAATGACAGCAGTGGATGGCTTTCTACTTGGGGATGTCTAAAGCAATGCTTTTATGGCATTTTGTGTGAAGTATTTTGTTCCAGATGGAAGAAAAACCTTACAGGATGGGAGCAGCTGGCCATTTCTCCAAAGAATATAGCTAGGCAGAAAGTATTGACAGATTTGTTGTGCTAAGAGTTTTTAAAAGGTAAGATTGCAGCATAGAACTTTGATGTAAAATTGGCCTTTAGTGCTGAGTCAGAAAGTACTGTACAAAGCTGAGGTTCTACTAAACAAAGCCAAACTTTCCTCTTTCCTCAAACACCCTGTTAGGATGTTCACTCAGGAAAAGTGGAATACATTAGAGTTTGTCAAAATACTCAGCCAGGGCACCTCATAAGAACCATATTAAAGTCTGTTACATGCATCTGTACAGTGAAAGCATATACTTTACCTCTTGCATTTTAAAATAAAATAATTGTTGAAATTCAAGTTGAGAATCTTCTAATTTGCTGATCTTTTATATAAGCATTATTATTATTATTTACTTATCTGAAGCACTACTGCTGTAACAAAAAGTGCCTTGTAGCAGAACCTATATTCCCAGAAGAACAGAAATAATTACTGATGTGTCATCCTGATGAACAATATGCTGCTTCACAGCTTTTTTTTTTTTTGCTTTTTGCTGAATACACTGCTCTATAGACACCTGTGAAACAAAACTATAATAAATTGCTTTTATTGTGCACACATTGCAGTGTTGACCCTCGAAGTACCATGCTGTTATTTATTGCTGCCTCCAAAAAGAAGAGCAGCAAAATGAGTTTATTTAAAAATCCAACTAAATATCTGTGTCTGGCTCTATAGTCCTGGAATTAAGCTCCTCTATAATACATTAGATTTGGGAGGTTTTTCTGACTACAGAGTTGTATAGTCTGGATTTTAAAACACTCTTGGTTGTAGTAGGTTATTTTTCTAGGTCAAATTATTTACAGATGTATCCATGAAGAAGCATTTTTGGTGATCTACATGACAATGGCCATAGGAATGTCTGCTAGATTATGGATGGGCTTAATTGTTTAATGAAAAATATTTGGAAATTTCTTTGTGATTTTCTTCTTAAACCCCCATGAGTTTCCCCAAGGCTTGGGTCCTTAACTCAGTCCATTTTCATTGGTGTGTAAAAGGAACATATTAGGTTTGTAAAGTCAAAACATTGACAGTTTAGAGAAAGCTGTATTTTAGATGGTTAAGTGCAACTGTTCCACTGGCATACATGAAGTACTTGTAGAACTGTGTTCAGCAACCCATGCCTCACCAATCTCGTAGTGAAGAATTCTTTCCTAACATCCAATCCACACCTGCCTTATTCCAGTTTAATCCCACTACTCCTTGTGCTATCACTCACTACATGCCCCCATAAAAAGCCCCTCTTCAGCTTTCCTGAAGGCCCTCTTTAGGTACTGAAAGGCTGCAGTGAGGTCTCCCCAGAGCCTTCTCTTCTCCAGGCTGTACAGCCCCAACTCTCCGAGTAGAAAGAAAAAAGAGAACATATAAATCTTGTTCCTAGAGATAGAAAATATTTGCCTGAGAATATCAAGAGATATTCATACAGATTTCCTTTATTCCTTCAACATGTTCCCCATCTATCTCTCCTAAGGATGCAGAACCAAGCTTCAGGAATTTACAGCTCATCTCATGTAGTGCATGTAAGGGATCTGAGTTCAGGAGCTACAAGCAATTCTGACCAATTTATTTCTGTTATTTCCTAGACTTACAATGTCTGCCTCCAAAATTATTTGACCATTTTGTATGTCACTCTGTAGAATGAAACCTAAAGTCTCTCTGTTCCACATTTCTGGACCACACTGTAAGTATAATTGCACTAAATGATTGGCATAGGTCCATTCCAATTTAGCTATTCCACTCCGTCACCATCACAAGTGCTCCTGTTCAAATCAAGAAAAATAGGAGCTTGTACTAGTGAAAGATACAGCTAGATTCAAACAGGGTTTGAGTTATACAGCTGGGTTTGGGCTATAAACTAACAGTATAATGCCAAAGGTAAAGGAAAAACAATTAAGAAAGAGTAGCTGTATACAACATACAGCTGATGCTTCACTATTTACCACTTTTTATTATTTATCTTCTTAGCCAGTCACTACCAGCTTGGTCAACAAACTTCTTGTGGACATTCTAATTGAAACAGGTGCCTGGAGGACTGTAATTTGTAGATACACAAAAGGCATTGGGTCATTGATTTTCCAAGAATTGGGTTCAGAGGGTTTTAAAAATGCACATAAGCCTTATTTAGGTCTTTTACTGCTTCCCCCTCCCTCAAAAACAAAATTATATTAAGTAGTCATGAAGTTATACCTGTGGTCTCAAAAACCTTTGCTGAAGTTTCTACAGCAGCATTGCTCAGGCCTTGCCTTCTCCCACTTCACCCTCAGCTCTCCAGTCACAGCCAACATACATACACAACCACATACTGGGACAGGCAGCATTGTCACACTTGGAAAATTAAAAAGTGTATCTATCTCCCAAAAATAAAGAACAACCTGGTGACTAGATGACTGCCAGTAGGTTGGATGAGAGGGACATTGCCTTTGGAGTGTTGGATGATTCAGAAAGATCCCTCTGAAGCAAAGTTTGCAGCTTGTTCTCAGCCAAGCTTTTTGCTTCTCTGAGAATGCTCTTCTTGGGAAATTCTCATCACCAAATGTTCTAGTAGATAATGAATTATGGTGGTGTTTGGCTTAGTTTGCCTTTCACTTGACACACGGATGAACACAAAGGAGTTTTTTCAAACCAAATTAGAAATGTGGGTTTTGGAAAATACTGCAGTGTCTGTAAAAACAATAAAGTGGTATTGTGACAACAAAGCGTTTGGTTTTAGCTGAACAAGTACTGCTCTCTATAAAATCTGATTCTGCATAGACTAATAAAAATTCAAGGGCATGTGCTGTTACATTGCCTGAGTCTTCACAGATTTCTGCAGTTCCTAAAGTATAAGATAAACCTGAGATGTAATGATGTCTCTCAAAGCAAGGCAAGTTCAGTGTTTTAAGGGGAGCTAGATATGTAGTGGTGTTTTGAGAGACTCTTTGGAAAGGCTCAGGCTCTCTCCATGCTTTGTTCCTATATAGCAGGAATTCTCAAGCTGTATTCAGGCCAATGGGATCCTAAAGCTAAGCTCAAGAAGTTGCAAAAATGTACCTTAATGATCAACCTCATAAAATGCAGTAAAAACGTGCTTGCCATTCAATTCAACAAATGAAATTCAGTAATAACAAATGAGTTTGTTAAATTGAAAGCAGCTATTTTTGTACCTGCTCTTTTGCTCATAATCCTATACCAAGAACTAGAAAACAATCCTTTGATTTTTTTTAACAATGAAAATTGCTGATGACTCAGTTATTAAGGGCTAAATGATGAAATAACAGGTCAGAAAAAAGTATTTTGAAACAAGTAAAAACATTAGGGGTCTGTGTGTGGCTTTGTGCTGAAGCCAGAAGTGGGTTCAGAAAAGGAGAATAATAATTCAGATTTCTGTGAAGTTTTCTTTCTATGAAGTTTTCAGTAAGACTATGTTACCCAGTGACAGTGAAAACTAAGCTTCTCCATTTGCTACCTATCAAATGGTTCATTTTATTCTGACAAGCCTGGGTGGCACCTGATGGAGCCCACTGCATTCAGAGTAATAAATGTTCCCCTTGCAGAGGAGCAAGGTTACCCCACATTCCAATGTCAGCATCTGCAAAGGTGGGGCAGACATACCTGAGCCTTCTGGGCCTCTGGAGGCAATAGAGGCTGGAGCTCTGTGGAGGTCTGTGTCAAGTCTGTGCAAGAGAGGAAATGGGTAAAAGTTGCAGAGCTGAGGAGAGGATTTGTTCTGCTCTGCACAATGGGAAGGCTTTATTCAGTCTGCTCTGCTTGCAGGGCAGAGGTGTCTTTTTAAAGGCTTGACTTGTACTTCTGTGTCTTGTATCTTGTACAAGGAAGCCCTGCTGTGGAAAGCAAAGCCCATCTGTGTCTCTGAGCATGCACAGGTGAGACCTAAGGTGCCAAGGCTTTTGGGTCAGGACCCATTTGGAGAATGATGATGTTAGGTTATATCTATCAGGCAGCTGGAACTCTGTATCTGAGTCTTCACCCCTGTTGACTGAATGTTTGAGTTAGGAAGGGACATTCATAACTTGTATCTAATACACAGTGAGGTTTTCCAAATAGATTGTGATTGATGCTCACAATTATTTTTTGTCAAGGTCTATAGCAAACTCTATGTTATCCATTTGTCAGCACTGGTGACAAAGCTGTTTTCTGGACAGAGCTCTCCTCATTAGATATGAAAACTTAGTTAAATAGAGAGGACTGAGTGAATTACATGCTGCTGTGAAGTCTGATCTTTTATTCTCCACTTCCATATAAAAGTTAAAGCCTTTAGGGTTTATTTAACTTTTATTCAGCTGGAATATCACAGTTATTGACAGGAAGAGAAGCTGCTAAGCTTAGATTTCTTCCTGTGTAGGCTGTAGAATGCAGCAAGCCAGTCTCTTCTTTAACTGCTTGTCTTTTTCATTAAAATGCCAATATATGTCACCACTATGTATTTTTTAAAAATTAAATTATTAATTACTTAAAATTTTATACTACACTACTGGGAAAGAGGACAACTAATAACTCCTCATCTTGAGACATCTAGATTTCAGACTCTGAATACTTTCTGCTCGAGATTGGCTTTCAGTGCCTTGCATCAAGCTTTTTCAGGAAAAATCTTTGTAATCATTGTTCTCCCAGGCTTTTTCTACAGGAATTTTAATGATGTTGCTGTCCCTAGTGTAAATATGAATTATTATTGTAAATTAAATCTGTTTCCCATGCAGTATGAACCAACTCTCCCCAGCCCCTCTGCTATGGTATGTCTAAAGCAGTGATTTGCAGTACTCCTACCTCATCTTGTGTAGCTAAACAGACAACCAAAAAAAAATTCCATCCTTTCAACCACACCACTGATGAAGTGGACATCCATAGCAGAGTTTTTTATTGCACTAACATAAAAAGTCACGGCAAGGGATCTCAATCAAGTTGAAGTTATCTGACAGATAAACAGTCTGAGCTGATTAGCTGAAGATCAAGGCTTTTGTTAGTGGCATAGATCCTTATGTGTGTAAGCAGAATGAAAGTCTTTCTTGATGTTTTCTTTTAGATATTTCCAAAACTGCTACTTACACTCACTCCTTCCACTAAAGCAGTCTCAAAATCCTTAGGTAAGAAGACAAGGAAACCCTTTGTGGTTTTTAGCGCTTTGTGTGTTCTACCCACTGCTCTGCAGTGAGACAGGTGGAAGCAACACCTTGTCCTTAATAATTTCTTATTTTTGCCTTGACCTGTAGAGAGCCAGTGTGATCTCCATCATCTGCCTATGATTTGCAATCTGTCCTGATTTTGATGCATTCCCTGTGTAGATGAAGACAAGCTGTGATAGTGGAAGCTGGTACTGCTCTTTCCCACAGAAGTAGGCAACACGCTTGTGGAATTGCCTCCCAGAATTAACTCTTAAGTGCTGGTTGAATCCAGAAAAAATTGGAAGGAGACTGGAGGGCCAAATGGATGCAGTGGGCCGTGGTTTACACTTCCTATTTCAGGAAAATAATTTAGCCAGCTCAATTAGGTAGCTAGGTTCCTTGTGCTGTATTGTTACTTAATGGTAAATAAGAGTAAAGCTCTTACCAAGAATTATTCACACACTAGGGTTTTGATCTTACTACAGATTACTCCAGTTGATCCTTCTCTCTTCATTTATGGAACAAACTTATGGAGGCTCACCTCCTGAAGCAGGTAAGTGAAGATGAGCTCTTCTGCTGTATGACCGGTCTGCTGTACATCTTTTCTGTGGTTGAGTGCAAAACTCTGATCTTGGATGTGTATCTATAGTCTTGACATGAACCAAAGGAAATTACTCACATGTCAGCAGATGAAACACGAGTACACATTACACATAATACTTTCATGTATATCTGTTTTTATTTTCTACTAAATGCTCATATAAATATCAGTTCTTGTCAAATCCAGATATGAATTAATAACAGCCATAACATAACAGCTTCACCTTTGGAAGCATATCTCCTCCAAGGAGAGGCAGCTGAAGGATAATTCCCTTTTTACAAAGGGGAAAGGATAGAGTGATTGCTAAGATGTAAAATAATTTAGTCATGTCAAATCCCTGTTAATATTCTTGTATTCTCTTGTATTTGGTTACGTGTTAGCCAGTCTGCCAGCTAACAGCAGTATTTGAAAGCTGGACAAGGAGAGGTTAAGTTGAAAAGTTTGAATTGGGGCACACATAGATAATAAAAAGCTGAAAGCTGTTTTTCTGCTTAACCTGAACTTTGAAAAAATCCCACGTATGCACTTTCAGTTTTATGCTGTGTGTGAATGTCAAATATGCTTAGCTGGAACAGAATTTCTTGAAAGTAATTATTGTTGTCCCATTTGGCTAAATATACCTATAGACATACCAGAAGTATGTAAGACTAGAAAATGCTGATATAGACTTAATAGTTTGGGCAGGCAGGGTAATTTAAGAGCTGGTACTCTTAGTCAGTTATTGTGAACTTTTTTTGCCTTGTTAGCTATATATCATCTATTACCAATATGTATATTGTAAGTGGAAAGAAATTAATAATGTGGTTTATTCAGAACTGATTATTTCAAAAAAGGAAACAAAATTTGGGAATGAGATGTCTCAATCCTCTGACTGCTTTGAAGGATCAGAGAATTTGGAGAATCTTTTTCAGAGCAGGTAGCCTATGCAGTATTTCAGGCCCAGCAAGCAGAAGAGATGGCAAGGCAAGCTCTGATGCCAGGATTGGTCCTGTCTCTCTTCTGCCCTCCTTCTCTGCCCTGCAGAGCTTTTAATCAGACTCTCAAGATAAAAAGAGCAGTTAGTACAACTGGGGGAGTTTTACCCTGGAAGAAATGGGGTGTCCTGCTTTGGCTCCCTAGTATGTGGAGACATTTCAGGTTACTCTTATAGGGGTTAAGTGGGATGGTCTGGGAGCTATAGGAGTTTACAGAAAGTTGCATGCTGGCCACCCACAGTTTAAGCTTTTGGAGGGAAGGGTCAGGGTGTGTCATCCAGACTCAGGTGGCCACAGTCTGCCTCCCATGGCATCAGTGAAGGAGAGGAGCTGGGTGGGTCCTGACCTGCAGTAAAACCCAGGCCCAGATAATCTGTTGGGTTTTCTGCCTCCTGCTCTGAACAGGAGCAGGTGAGGTGGGACAGGATCTCAGGTGGAGATGTAGCAGTAAAGCTTGTCACTGAAGTCTCTTGGACTTGGATTTGTTTTGTTATAGTGTTTATATTTCTCCCCATATAAACACTTCCTTTTAATGTTTAATCTTTTTAGCAGATGTATTTGACCCACCCTGCAGCAGCCTCATTTCTCTATGCAAGGGCTGTGTCTGGTTTTGCCAGCTCAGCTCAGGGGGAGTTTAGCAGTGAGAAGGAGTTAAGTGAATAAATATATGTGTGCTTTTGCAAATATGTTTGTGCCTTTTTCTGTTCCCACCCCCCTGAGGGAGATTGTTTCCCTGTGGAGCAGCAGCCATGTGAAAGGACTGCAGCTCCTGCTGCACTTCAGCTGCAGGAGGGAAAGGTGTGTCTGATTATGAAGATCAGGATTAGCTGGAGAAGTAGGAGAGGAGAGGAGAGAAGAGAAAAGAAAAGAAAAAAAAAAACAAACCAAACAAGCCTTTGAGTGGCAAGACTGCACTTCCAACATGTGGCCAGCAAGTACCATACAGGCTTCAGGAGGCAGCAGCAGCACAGGTGAGAGAGAGGCACTGGCTGGGCAGCAGCAGAAAGAATCATCATAGCAGGATGGAGGATCCCAGGACACCAGGAAACAGGGGAGCTCTGGGGGTGCACGGGCCACAACAGAGAAACTGCTGTCACTGTGCAGCAAACTCAGCCTGGAGCCCAGGCAGGGCAAATGCATGGACCGTGCAAGGTATGTTATTTTTTCATCTCTCTTGGTTTTGACTTGTTATAAGACAGAAGCAGGAGTTATGTTCCTGCTGTATAGCATTACTGCATTTCTGGTGTAAGAGGAGCATTAGAGGATTGTTTTTGAATATTACTGCTTCAGGAGGATATACAAAAGTTTATGTTTTTAGGGAGAATTTTTGAGCGTGGTGTTGTCTGTGAGAGAACAAGGCTGGGGGCAATCCAGCAGAGAGAAAACTCTGAGATGCAAATCCACCACTTCAGAGAAAACTGCAGAGAGAAAGGGAAACCTGTCTAACAGTGGAACAAGTGCATAAAAAGTGGATGCCTGACAGGAAAACTTGTGGGACTAGGGTAGCCAGGTTTGTATCCAAGTTCAAGCTTTAAGGTTTACTTTTCAGGGCATTACCTCTGTGATGCTCTGAGTGACTCTCAAGCCCCTTTCAGTCCTCTTCACTTGGAAAAATTATTCCAAGGTATACAATTTAATTTAATTTCTATATTGCTAATAGAGGGTGCATGTGTTTGTTTTTTCTCCAAAGCATATCTAAACACCTGGGAATGGCATTAAGCTTGTGGCTGGAACACTGTCTGTGAATTCATAGTTGTCCTCTTGTTTCCAGCCTCAGTTCTATCAGGCTGCTAAAGAGCCTCCTGCAGCACATCTCAGGCAACCCTTTCCCTGCCTTGATGTTGTGGGTTCTGTTGAGAGCTATATACTGCTTTCCTTTGCTGTTAAAACACTGAAATTTTTGGTACAACTTAAAAGGTATGTAACCACTGCAAAAGTCTCTTTTTTGGATCCTTCTGGTTCAGCTGCTGGTTTGCTGTCAGTTGAAAAAACAGGCAGAAACAGCCTGTGCATGGATCCTGTAGTTAAATACATCTATCTGTGCTGCTGCAGGGTTAGCCAGCATTCCTTGCATTTTGCAATGATCCCTGGTGTTGTACTTACCTTGAAAGACATGCCTTTGACAACTTTTTCAAGTGGCTTTTTTTGTTTTGAGTGAAAACTTTTCAGGGAGCTTTCCCCCCCTTCCAAAAAACCCCAGCTGAAAATAAAATTTTCTGCAAAAGAAACAGATATGGCTTTCCAATTCAAGAATTTCAAACTACTGCATTCACTTCTCATACATACATTTTCAGACTTTCATAGGTATGTGTGTGTTTATATATATTTTCATATCCAGGTACACCTACATGTATCTTCGATATATGCACATTTCTATATGTGTTGCTTTAATTAGGCATTTATTTTAGTGTGGCTACTAGTACTGATTATAGTGAAAGCTGCTCCTAGCTGATGTGACTAATGAGATTAAACAAAGTTAAAAACTTGGATAGCTTGTCTTCACTCAAGAGTGCTGAGTAGTTCTATTTATGAACTTTTTATAGCCTAGCTTGGTTTTTCAGCATCAGATTCTGTGCATAATATGCTTACAGCTGCAGCATGTGCTCTCTTACAGACAAAAATGAAAATTAAGTTGATGGTTTTAGTATAGTATTGATCTTGCAAGACCCAAAATGGTCTTGCAGTGGTGAATAGATAAATAAGACAACTAAAAGTCTCTTTGATGTGATATATGTGTGTTGGTTTTTGTGGTTTGGTTTTTTTTTTTCTTTAATGATCAATTCTATGTACTTGCAAATGAGTTTATAGAAGGACTCTTTATTGGTAAAAGTGAAAATCAATGTTTACAGGAAATTATACTGGACAAAGGAGTGACTGCAAGGGTATTTTAAAAATCTGAACATAAATCTCTATGGATTTTTTTATTAATATATTGACAGTTAAAAACAGCCATAAGTTTCACATCATGTATACACAGATGTATTTTAACCCTCCCATTTTCCTGAGCCTTCATGATAAAGCAGTCAAGCACTATGGGATGATCACAGTCTTTAGTCCATGGGTATCTGTATTAAAATAAATCCAAACAACAACTAGGAAAGCTGAATAAAACCTGTGTCCTTTTAAGTTAGCCAGGCAAAGATCCATGTTCAGTAAAATTGATGGTCTCAAATGTGCTGAATGTTTGCAATAGAAATAGAACAATATAATAGCAGCTAACTCTCTAGAAAATCCATCAATTTATGTTAAAAAAATGAGCCAAAATTTTGTATTTAAAAAAATACAAAAGCAGGGAGGATGGAGGGTTTTCTTAAATGTGATGTCTACTGCAATACTGGCTAATATTGAATATTATTTTACCACCATTCACTGAACTTTCTGCAGTGACACTGAGCTCTTTCTCTGGAGTGGACACACTTGAAAGTCCTTGATGTATGGGTCTGCCTGTCTAGTGGGAAACTTAAATAGCTCTGGGGGCACACACACTTACTTAAAAGGGATTATTTCCTCACTCCTAGAGGCTCCTCTTATGAGACAACTGATGAAAAATCTCTGTTCCCTTTTAAGGGATCTACCATTAGACAACTGCTGCTTTTCAGGTGCTTAGTTTGATGCTTAGTTACAGTAAGTGATAGAAATGTGGTTAGAGCAACTGAAATTACTTTTACATTAGATACTCTCACATTGCTCTTGCAGAACTTATGAGCCGGTTCTGAGTCACCAGTTCCATTCAGGCCTCTTCTACTATTACATATTTGGTTTTCTGCAGGAGGATTCAGGAATTCACTGCATGATCATGTCTGAGGTCTGGGTTTGTGTTATATTTCAGTCCTGGCTTGATGCAGCAGCCAAGACTACATCAGACTTGTGAGTGTTGCCATAATGGCCTGAGTGACCATCACAGGTTTGATTTGTCAGCATTTGAGAGTCCAGTTTTGTGGATGGGACGTATTCAGATCTGTCTTGCAAGTATTACAAACATGAAAGTTAAAAAGTAAGAAACTACTTGTAGGAGAGACATATAGAAATCCCCTTATTTTGCAGTTATAGGTAATTTTTTTTCTTTTTCTCTGTTTTGGGGTGGGATGTTGGTGAAGCAGCAGCAGAAATATCATGTGCTGCAGAATAATCTCTTCAGGGTATCTCTCCTCCACAGTCTTGTGGTACAGTGTCATAATAAGCCCTATGTTTTGTGTCACAATACAGTTGAGCTTTTAGTAAGATTGGATATGAATCTTCAGAAAGGGCAAAACAAAAATCTGAAATAGACAGAAGAAATCCTAAACCTTGGTGGATAAGAGAATTGCTGATGACAGCAAGAGAAGTGCATTGTGACAGCAGGATGGCTGTTTCCCACTTCCTGATTTCTACTGAGGTCTGAAGCTCACAGGGGTCAAAAAAAATCACAGCAAGTTGTTGATTAAAAAAAAAAAAAAAAATTCAACACAGGCTTTCTACTTTACTTGTATGAGTGAGTTCTTGCAAAAATCCTGGTGTAAGCAAGACTACCAGTCTGTGAATTCACATTGAAATTAGAAGGTTGATTTCATGTTAAATGTATCTTGTTCAGTACAAGGAGAACACATTCTGAAAGTATTCTTTCAGCATTACACCAGCATTTAACAACATTACTGATAGTGACCTAGAGTAAAATATGACATTCTTTTCCAGGGAACAGACAAACTTAATTATCAAAACAGGAATTAGTATTGCTTTGCTATATCTTCCTTGTCCAAAATTAGAGGCTGTACAATACAAGGACACACAGGTTTTAACTCCAGGTGTTCGTTGTCAGGTTCTGAAGCTGTTGGCCCTCTTGCAATAGGACTGCTTCGCTGGAAAAATCTGTGTGTGTATGGGAACCCTCCCCTCGGTCCCACTGTCCCTGAAGATGCCTGTGTTCCTGCGTGTCAATGTTTTGCTACCCAAAATGACTTCTCATATCCATTGTCCTGTCCAGCATCACTTTCAATCACTCCAGTGCCTTCTTATAACAGCAGTAGTCAAGAAACTTTGAGTCAAGACTCCACAGGTAAGTGATTATCTGTTTTTCACATGTCCAAGCTTAGTTTGATCGGAAATTTTCATGGTGAATATAAACAGTTGTTTCTGTTGCCAAAGTGATTTGATTGCTCCTAAATAAAGATCAGACCACAGAAACATCACAAAAGGGTTTATGGTTTTGTGAAGTAATCCTTAATCTAACAATTTCCCTCGAGGTTTAAAAGTATCAGAAGTTCTCAGCAATCATACCATTAGTGCATGTTTTCTTTAAAACTGGTAGGCCAGCTGTTTGATGAGGGTGCATCCATGTTAGCATATGGGGGCATTTGAGGACAGTCTCTTCTGTGCCATCACAGGAGGATACCCTCATATGTCTGTGGTGTTCAAAATGCTACCAGCACCTAGCTAATCACAAAATAGGGTGTGCAAAGAGCATCCAATTACATCCATGGGAATGCACTTGTGCTCCCACCCTGTTAAAAGGCTGGCATCTGTCAGAGGCAGCATGCTGGCCACTGGTGATGCTCTTTCCTACTGAGGTTTGGAGGTCCCAGGGTCTGATGGAAACATGACAGCTGATGGAGACGTGTGGTTTTAGGACAAATCACGTGACCCACAGTTTGGTTGCATTTGTCTCTGAGAGTTCTTAATCACAGTGGTCGTAGGAAGTGGATCATGAGCTCAGTGAAATTTTCTGGCTGTCAATGAGTCTCTCATCTGTATGCTTCCTAACTGAACCCCTGTAAAAGGACTTTAATTCCTGCTGCCTGTGTTGTGTTGCTAAGTGGAAGGAATTAGAAGGTTCTGCCTAGGTGCCAGGTAAAGTAATGATATATATGGAGAGGGAGGTATTAGTAGATCCAGTATTGAAAGGCATAATGCTGGAAAAGTCTAAATACCTGGAGCTGGCATAAATACCTGGTGCTAAACTTGTTCATAAAGTTTTATAATTGCTGGCAACTGTGGCTGAATATAATCTGTAGTAAAAATGATAGTCAAATATGTGTATTATTGTGGTTTGTATTACTGCTCTTTCAATTTTAAGTATCACTGTAAATTAATGTAGTTTGGTGTAACTGATAAAGATGTTAACAGAGGGTAACTTAGGGATAGATATATGAGGTAGGGTAAATCTTAAAGTTATGTACAAGCTCATTTATGTCCAAGACTACTTGATAAGATCATTTACAGGAACTTGAAATGCATAAGAATACCATGCCACAGGCTTACTGTGCTGCTTCTCATCTGTGCATTTACAAACTCTCAATAACATTTTAGTAGCAAATTATTTAAAAAACAAATGATGCTAAACTACCAGTATATAATGCATGCAACACACACATTTTAGTTGAAAATAATTATTTTTTTAACTACTGATAATGGAAAAATTCTGTTTGCTTCCACTCAAGCAGGGCATGTTTGAGACCTTGTAATAAACTGTGTATAGCAATGTCTGAGCTGGATTTCAGTGTTCAAAGATAGTGACGCAGAAAGCAAGATATTGATGCAAAAACCCTCAGTGTATTCTGATAGACAGTATGAAAGAGATAAATCTGCGGCTGGTTTTAGTGGGTGCTTTTCATCCTACTTGAAACATTAGTCTCAATTTAGTGCTTTTGTTGCTTTGCAGCATTTTGCAATGCTAGATAATTTACAGAGTAGTGTCAAATTTTGTCCTTGGATATAGGAATATAATAGACACCAGAATCAATCAATTTCATGGACTGTGGAAGGGAATTCTTAAACTTCTAGTATTAGTTGTGATTTGAAATAATGGGTTTTTGAGAGGATTGCTCTGATCAATAAAAGCCATGCTTCTGTTTAGGATGAGACAAAACACAAATTATTCTTTGCTCATTTTCTAACCTGGAAACTTTGTGAGGGAGTACCCTCAGAGAGGAAGATCATTGGGGTAAATATTTCATAACTCCATATTGGTTTTTATCTGAGTCATGAAGAGTTCCTGTTGATTAACTTTGTCTCTTCTTATGATCATTATTCAGTGCTTTGTCTCTTCTTATGATCATTATTCAATGCTTAATTACATTGAACACTATATTCCAGAATATCCAGAAGATTTGCTAGACAGCAACAGCTGGATTGAGATTTATAGATTTGCACTGGATAGAAATGAGTCAGGAGCTCAACAATACCTGTCAAATTTGTGTCAGCTGCAAATTTTAAAGAAATACAAAATACCATAATTCATTAAAATATTGGATATAACAAGAAATCTGTGCCCTTTTGAAATCTATGCCATTTTTCCAATAATAATCTGAATAATTTCATTCAGCTACTTCTGACCTGAA
Organism: Cichladusa arquata; assembly: GCA_026413545.1. Lineage (NCBI taxonomy): Eukaryota > Metazoa > Chordata > Aves > Passeriformes > Muscicapidae > Cichladusa > Cichladusa arquata. Next base: position 45,775,724 of record JAOTQP010000870.1, read on the forward strand.
ATTACTGCACCTTCACCTCGACTGTATTTCTCTTGTTTGTTCATTACAGGGACTGTCCCCTTGTATGCTAGATCAGCTCTTTTGAAAGCAATTATATTGATTTGCCATGAATTGTTTCTGACAAATATGTCAACTCTTTGTTATCATCTTATTTCTTCAAGGTGGTTAAAGACAGCTTGATTTATTGCTTACTTACTAATTTGTCACTATCTCTTTTCAAATATTGATGTTTGGCTGACTGGGCTGTAATTACCTGAACTACTTTATTTGCCCTTCTTCACTGTTAGGGGACCTTACTCCATCCTTACTTTAATGGAATAATGCCCAAAAATTCATTTAGGCTGCTAAATCCCAGCAAAGCAATTGAAAGGTAAAGGAGGCACCTATATTATTTTCCTTGGTCTGTGCCTGGTCCCTGGTGTGTGAATGTCCAGAACAGAGCTATTTCAGGAGAGCTGGTACTTCACAGCAGAGACAGGAAAATGCAGAGGATTCAAGCTGGACCCTCTTCAGGGATGTATATGGCCTGTCTTACAGTTAGACAGAAACACACACTTTGGAAAAAATAATATTATGATTGTAGTACACAACTTTTGCATCCATAAGTAAACCTGGAAGAGTGTTCCAGGTTTATTCCTCAAATATATTGGAAGTCTGGCTGCAGCTCGTGTCCCCTCTGTTATTTACATAAATTCCCGTGACCTCTTCATTTTATTTTACGTGTGCAATCATGGCATGAAACCTTTGCCTTTTGTTACTACACTGCAAGACATTGCACCTGCTGTGAATGCTGTATTTGACATAGACAAAAATAAAATTATTTTTGTGTGTATTTCTTGATTTGTAGGTAAGTACACACTTATATGTATCCTTTGATTCTGCAGCTCTCTTGTCTTGTGCAGCTTTTAAGTTTTAAATTATGCAATGACAGTAAAAATCTATATAAAGAAATAATTTGTGACATTGTCTAGTTTCTAGTGTGGTATAGGATTCCAGTAATATCTATTTGATAAGTTAGGTGCAAAGAAAGTAGATCCAATGTTAACTGGATTCTGTAAAAGGAATAATATTGGCCTGCCTAGGAATTTATTTGTTCCCCTGAAGAAAAATGATACTTAGAAGAATTGTAATGTGAAAAAGGAGATGATTGAGGGGGACATGACAACAGTCTTGGGAGGGGGAGTGCTAAACAGGAGGAAGATGAATAGTGGAGTTTTCCCAGTACTGGTTTGGAAACAAGGTTAATATTTTAATGGATGACTTCTGCCTGAGAAGGAGGAGTGCATAGATGAGATGTGCTGATGAATGTAAGGTGGGAGACATCATCACTGCAAAGGATATTCAGAATGTCAGGTAGGAAGAAATGGATGGCTTTTGGGAACAGAATAAGGGAAAAGTGGTGGAATACAGTGGTGCAGGTTTTGCTACTGGGCATAGCAGGATTTTTTTCTTTTTCTCAAATAAGCTGCAAGTCCTTAGCTAGAAATAATAGAGGAAGATAAGTTCAGCTACTAATTGAAGGAGGGCTGCAGCTATGAAAAAAGCAAATTGAGGCCTGGGATGTTTCAGGTGAAGTATTTGCCGCAGAGGGAGAAAGAGATTTTTACCTAAACTGACTACTTATTTTCAAAGAACGTAGAGATTTACTGGAGCTGAAGCAGAGGAAGAACTACCAGAATATGGGAGAAGAGAGTAAAAAAATTTACTGTGTTTAGACTAGCAAAACAAAAGCCGTTTAAAGAAAGAAATAAAAAACAAGACAGTAGGTTTCTGTTTACTTAATAATCTAATGTCTGTAAAGTTTGGGGAAATAGCTGAGCCTGAAGAATAGGTATCAGATCCATTCATTTGTCCTGACCAGCAGCCGTGACCCTAGAGATGAAACTCCTCATTTTAACTCTTACAGCTTGTGTTCCAGTTGCAAGTCTTAATATGGAGGGGTCATAAACTGACCAACTCCTGGGGATTCTGTATAAAAGTGAAAGCCACAAGATGGTGCTGACACTCCTTACTGTGGCTGAAGGCATTGTGAGAGATAGAGCAGAATATGCAGAGTCCTGGGTGTAACCAAACAAAATTTCCATGGAGTTTGGTGTGTATTAACCTGCAAACAAGTGATAAAGTCAGTGGATCACTTCAGGCTATGGTTTGTGGTTAAGCATTGATTTTTGGTAAAAATTCCTAGTGCATTCTTAGTATATTGGAGGGAAAGAAAGAATGAAGGGAATTAGAAAGATGATGGTTATTCCTGAGGTTGTAACCCATTTTTGCTGGCCTTTCAGTCGCAGAGTGCTTGGTGAAATGATGAAATTGAGAAGTAGAAAGAAAACACATCTTGTTGTCTCTAATTAGAATCCTCACTTGAATTTCCATGCTTTTTAAATGCCAAGGACAAAATCTGCTGTGCCCACAGTCTTGCTGACTGCTTGTGCTTCTCTGCCTGTTTTCTTTTTGTGCTTGCATCAAGGGAGGGATAGTTTTGGGAGATTGGTTTGATATTATCTGTACAGCATCCTAAAAGGAGTGAAAGAGAGACAGGTTTCTGCAGTTTAAGGCTGCAGAATAGAGAGCTCCTGGTGAGTTTTATAAAGAGGAAAACCACTGTTCCTTGGGAAACTGTAGTCAGCTGAACCTGAGAAACAATGAAGTCCAGCTGACAGCTACATACACCTATCTCACTCCCCTGAGAACAGCCTGCCTTCCCTACCCTTCTGTCCTGTCTGCCAGCAAAAGCATCATGTCTGTTCATTAACCATTGTGGCCGTGAAGAGGGGATGCTTACCCTCCTCAATTCTTTCATTCAGCCACCAGCAGAATCTTCCACTGTTATGAAAGGCAACGGTTCACTGCTTTTCTCAAAAATGAGGGGAGTGCACTTCATCACGGAATGTCTTTCTTCCAGTGCTATGTCATCTTTTGTTCCTGAAATGCAGTATATGCATTTTTCCTCTTAATAAAATGAGGCTAAATGTGTTGAAGTTTAAACCTGAAGTGGCTGAAATGCATACTGCATTCAATAAGTATGATAAATTAGGATCTTACAAAGAATGTCCTTGCTGACTCTTGGGACAGAGAGTGCCATTTAATCTATAGTTCCAAATATCTAAAGGCATGTACTTAATCAGTTTCAAGACTCTGGCTACCAGTAGAATTACTTTTATGATTCAAAAAAGTGTAAGATTATTTTCTCAAAAGTCTGGCTGACATTAAGTGCATAGACCATTCCAGAGCACTCATGTTTAAAAGGAAGGCAATAAAAACTGTATACTGAAATTTCTGTACGCTTCTGACCTTATTGTAAGATGAAGTCTAGAAGCTGCTGAACTTCCTGATTCTGATCCAGCAAAGCAATGAAGTGGATGCTTAATGAACTTGAGAGTTGTGCCATGGAGATCAATTTATCTGCTTCTCATTCACTTATGAATGAGAAACTAAAATCTGCCTCAATACAATGAGCTGGTATTTCCTGTAAAAATGTATTTGGAAATGTCAGCCAGCACTGATCATGCTGTTGGTTCAAGGCATTTAAGACTGGCAATGCTAGCAGGTGCCTCCTGTACTGCTGTACCAGAGTGCTTCAAACTTATCTTCAGAGGGCATCTTTAGAGCTGGAAGTGCATTTAATCTCTTGTGCTCTATTTTTGCTGGTTTTGAACCTAACTGCAAGGCCTGGCCTTCCTGTTTATCTACAATGTGGATATTTGTCCTTTTTGCTGATCTGAGGTTGGCACATCATTGCACAAGTTTTTAAACAGGAATCTGATGCTATCCCTGTTTGCTCACTGCTGGTGCTTTGTGTGAGCTTAAACTCAGGAGGAAATGTGATACACAATCTCCTCCTCACATCACCATTTAGCTAATACAGACTTAGATTTGTAAGATTTAATTCTTTTTGATAGCCTTATTTTTTTTTTTTTCATTAATATGTTACTGGATTGTCCATTGAGAACAGTTGGGACAATAAGAATTGTTTTGAATATCAGATTTCATGGAGATTCTTTTTCTCTGGGCAATATTTTGGTTTCGTAAGCTAGTCAATTAATGAAGAAAAGGGCTAGGATGGAGTTTGAATCAGTAATTTTAGAACTGCTTTATACCTAAGGATGTGTCTTTATACCACTCTTCCAGTTGCAGCCTTCTAGCGCTAAAGGATCTTCAAGGCTTAGTGCAAGAAGGAAATGTTTAATTAGTTCTTTAAATCAAAGAAGAGTTTACTGATGCTGTGTGAAACAGCAATCTGTTTCATTCTTCTGTCAATGACATGCCTTTCCCTGTGAGCAGCGTACTTATCTTGCATATTTTATAACCAAAACACTACTACACGATAAGCATAAAATTCTTATTTAGTATCTGCTTGTTAACTTTACAGAATCAAAATAAGATTTTTCCAACTTTACTTTCAAAGAAATTAAGGGTCTAAGAATAGAATGCATTTTATTTTGTTTCTCATTAGAGAATATAACACAGCTAGACCTTGAAGTGTTCTTTGTCTGATATATCCTTGAGCAGGAAAACTACAAAAAACCCCCAACATTATGATCCACTTTTGATAATCACTTTAAAGAGCATGAATCAAAAAAAAAAAACAATATCTAATGTGTTTTCTTTATTTTTTCCAATGATTTTTTAATGAGCTGTTTAATTTTTCTGTGGATAATGAAACCTTGATCCTTTAAAAGAGAAAGGATGTGTCAAGAGTTTCAGATGTCAGGTAGGAAGCGTTCATGTGTAGCACTGCAGTACAATACTGAGCCAGAGAGCAAGAGCTGTGTAACTGAAATGGAATGAACTATACACAATAGCTCCAGTAAATCCCTTCTTTATTCTTCTCCTCTGACTTTAAATCTTGGTTCAAGGTAACCACGCTTTCTATCCCATCGCTCCCCTCATTGAAAGAAGAGTAATCAAGTTCAAGAAAAAACCCTGGAGTTACCAATTTGAAAAATGCAATCCTGACTATCCTTTCAACTACTGTATTCCCTTCTTTTTATTCATTTTTAACATTCATTTTTACATTTCTTCCTCTTCAGTTATTCCTCTAATTGTATACCTTTGACAATCTTTTCCTATTTTCCTTCTCTTTCCTGCCCAGCTATTTGTTCTCTGTGCATACTGTGAATTTGTTCCCCATTTTCTACCTATTTTGCATTCCTCATTTATAGTGTTTCCAGGGCAAATGAGCTTCCAGCTATGCATCTCTGCTTGTGTGCAGCCTGCTCCTGCTCAGCTCTGGGGAGGTGATGGCTGGAGGAAGCTCCATGGATGTAACTTTTCCTCTCACACTGCCTGTGGTTTCCCATGCCTGGGAAAGCTGCTTTGCTTCACTTGTGACTTTAGGAAACAGAAAGGTGCAAACTGAGACCAGTGAGCACAGTGAGCCACTGTGTTGCCTGTAGCTCTCCTTTGGTCAGGATGGAGGTTGCCCATGGAGCTGGAAGGCTGCTGCTGAGGCCAAGGCAAGAGTGGGTCACCACGCCCCAGAGGGCTGGTCCATGGCCAGCTGGGATCCCATTCCCTATAATGGGTGTGCAGAGGGCTTATCTGGCACATGCTGATCTGGTGTCCAGTAGATTATTTGCTCCTTAGTGCTTGTGTCTGATTGCTTTCAGTTCTGCCATGTCATTTATGTCTAAGCCATGTCTTTTGGTTGGGAAGACCGAGTAACTTTGGTTGTGAAGGGCAAAAAACCCCTTGGACAGAATTCCTAAGTCTACTGACAAGCTTCTAGTTGAATCCTGATTGCCAGGCTGCTGGAGCCCCTTTAATCTTGAGTTTTATCTTGCAAGTCAGGACTTTGTTTAGATGCTTTTGGAATCAATGAAAAGACTCACTTGCACTGCAGCATAAGGTAATTGAACCTATGACAAACAAAATTGTTATTCAAATACATGACTGCTCTCTCTCTTCTCTGTGCTTCCTTTTGTCCATTGTTTCCTATCTCATTTTTCCCTTCTATCCTGCAAATATCCTGAAAATAAAGCTGCAGTAATCTCCTGAAATGGGTACTTGACTATCTGTTGCCTGCATAGGAAAAAACCAAATAATGTGCATGTCAGACATCACTCTGGGGTTACAGAAGTAATTGCTGCTTTTCAAATGTTCTCAAAGCCCAGTATCTTTTCCACATCAGGACTAAAATCTGCAAACAGACCTCATGCAGAAATACCTACATGCTTCTTTCTTATTCTTCCAAGTGCTTCCCCTGGGTGCCTCTTTCTCCCTTGCCAAAAATAAAGTCATTCAACTTTTAAGATGAAAATATTGAAGAGTGAAAATGAATTATTGGAGATTAATTTTGTGTGCTCATGCAAGTCCATGCATAAAGATAAGAACATGCTGTACCTCAGGCTTGCTGAAAGCTGGCTTTTACTATTTTTTTTCCTTAGGCAGATATTACACTATGCTATTCTGTGTATAGTAGGCAAGGGAGAAAGAAACAGAAAGGTGGAGCCATTATCCAACTATTCTGCATGGTCACAAGGGTAGTGTTTATCAAGTCAAAGCAGAAATCAGATGTCTCTAGGTGATCTTCAATTTAGCAGGTTAAATAAAGTATTATCTCTTGTTATCAGTACAGCTGATTGTTGAGAACCTGTATTAGTAAATATCCAATTTTGCATTAAAATAAAAGGCATCTCTAGCAAAAATTATAAGCAATGGAGCTGTAACAGTAAAAAATTGGAGCTGTATATGTTACTGGTTTGAGTTATATAATAGTCTTGAACTGAGACTGCAAGAGGGTGAGGATGAAATTAAATGAGTCATTGTTAAAAATAGGTTGTGGGGTTGAATTAAATGTTGAGTGTGCTGGGCAGCAGAATAGAGGATGAAATTTGCAGTGAGAAATAAACTGTGTCTATACTATATAAATGTTGATTACTATGTAAACACATAGTGATTAGGGACAAGAAGGGCATCTGACTGGGCCAGTGATAGGCTTTTCCTCCCAGGCAGGGAGATGAGACACTAGGCTGTTAAGTGTTTGTGTTGCATACCCTGAGTAGCAAGCTGATGAACTGACTGTATAAGCCAAGTGGAAATAGTGAAAGTAAAAATCAGCTAATTTGGTATATATAGAAAATCCTGATCTCAGCTTGGTTTAATGTCTGGTTAGAATGGGGTTTCTCTCATGGCTAAGGGGATGCAGTATTCAGTTTATAGTATGAGGGAAGAAGTGATCACTTTTAATGATAAAGGTGGCAGAAATTATGACCTCTGGCTGTTACTGGGAACACAATGCTTCAGCCAGTAGAGTAGAAGGCTTCTAGCCTGATCCAGCACACCAAATTTTAGGTTATGTTCCCACACAGTTTAAAGGCAGAGCATGTTGAGCTTGAGCAGTGTTTCACCTGCTTGTCACTGTCATCCATCCATATGGCTTAAAAAAATTCCTTGATGAACATTTTTGTCAGAGTAGCTACTAGTAATTGTGTTGGATGAGCAAGCTTTAGATAAAAAGAATGATGCATTATGCTGGGTATTGTGTGGGCATCTAAGTCCTCAATTTGGTTTAGATACTGCAGGGAAAAAAAAACCCACATTTCTCTAAGCTTATTTTCTATCCTAATTCTGGGTATGGGTAACATTAAAAAGCAATTTTTTTTAAAAAATGCTAAAACAAACCAGCAGATGATGTGCTGGTCACCGTGGAAACCAGGCTTTTGATGAAGAGGTTGCATATCTGGTAATACTTTGTACTGAGTTCTGATTACAACAAAAATCTACATTTTTATTTTAATTCTTTCACATTCTCTTCTGCTCCACAGTTTACATTTCAGAAGATAGAAAGGAAGAAGCTGCAAAATAAGATATTTGCTTTTAAAGTACAGAAAAATACTTATTTCAGCAAAATAGGAATCCATTTTGCTGAAACAAGGTTTTTATGTAAGGCTAGAACATAAAAATGGAAGTGATGGCAAAGGAATTTAAGACTTAACAACTCTTTGGACATGCATCAAGCTTAAAAGCCAATAGCTTCAAAGAATATTTAGAAAATTCTGTCAATAAAGCAGTGCTTAAAACCGGACATTTGCAGAAATACTGCCTCTGCATTTGTAAACATCCAGCACAGTCTCATGATCTCAGTGAAGTTATTCATGCACACTGTGGGCTCTTAGTCCAGAAACACTATCTTGTATAACATAGCAACCCTGAATTCTGTGCTGTGTTAAAAGCTTTTATTAAAAATATTATTGAAATTTTCCAGTTGAGGTTTTTCTGAGCTCAGGTGTATGAATCAGGCAGTGAGTATTTGAAAGCTGAACCAGAAGAATGTGTAATTACGGAATAAAAATGGTTTTACACAAAAATCTGGGGATTGGCTGATGTAAGCTTCAGTAAAACAGCTAATGAGACACTTCAGAATGACACCATGTAAGGTTATCTTTACAGGAGTGAGTGGGAAATTCTCATTTAATGGGCTCATGTACATAGGAGAACTGATCCAGGTCTGAGGTAGTTTCAGTACATATTTTCAGATACAGTTGTTATATTGTCCTCAGACTCACAAGCAAGTGATAATATTCTTGCATCATGAACACACTGTTCATTCTTATTTTGAGCAGCTTAACTGAATACCAAAGTAATAGTAAAACCAACTGTGAAAAAAATTAAATCTAAATTTTCATACACACAAATGTGATAATATATTTTTTTAAATAAGGAACTTTTATAATCGACTATTATTCCTTTACCAAAGTGTTCTAAATTTATGTCTTAACTATTTATACTATAGTTTTAACAAAAGTTATATACTATATATATACTACATTTAATTTAATATAATGGCTTTTTCGTGTACTATTTCCTGGTCAGGTGATAATATTGCTGATCAGAAGTGCATCTACATTCACTGTATCTTGTGGAATTTCAAAGTCTCATCTTTGTTCTTTAGCTGTGGAAAGTACTCCAAGACTTTTCCACGTTACTCTTTTGAAGCTATCAGGGTCTGTTGAGTTTCTGTTGAGTGACTTGACCCTCTGCCCTCTGTCTCGAGTAATCAGACACATTTTTACATTTATTGATGGAACCTGTTTTACTGGAAGACTATAGATGTTATATAATGTTTCCTAATTCTTCAAAATATAGCATATACAGAGGAGAGTTTGGCTCAGAGGAAAAAGCCTCATTTTTTCTTTCAGGCATACTATTTAAAATTTTCTTTGGCAACTGAGGAGACTTGACATGGACTTGAAGGGCTTAGTAGAAGTATTTTATTCTTAATATTGTTTTACATTGATTTAGATTTCATTTTGAAGCAACTTAACAGTGCATGACACTTCATGTCAGTGTCTAGAAATTGTTTGCATACATGATTAGTTGCAATTTTGATATTTTAGTATTTCATTTAAAAATATGATGATTATTATTGTTTCAACATTTATATGGCAAATAAATATTTGACTCTGCAGATCCTGTGCATGGCTGTCTTTAAAAAATGAAAAAGCCCTTCCAGTTCTGTATGCAATAGTTTGCTTTTCAAAACCATTTGTTTAAATAAGACCCTGATTTTTGTGTTAAATTAATGTATTTAGTTCAATCTGTTCCTTGCTTATAAAAAGTAAAAAGCTTCTGCTTAATAAAGCTAGAATTTTCCAAGATGGTGACAAATATATAATTTAATAAGCTGGGCTAATTTTCTATATTAATATATCTTTATGCAGAGCACTTCTCAAAAAAGTAAATAGTTAATCAGTGTAATTTTCTACAAGTAGAAATGTCTCTGAATTGGGAGTCAAAGGGACACCTGGAAGGCTTCTTTTACAGGCCAGGCCTGTCTCCTGTGGTTTTTTTTTTCTGCAATGTGGTTGATCCCAGTGGAGGGCTGAAAGCAGACTGAAAATGGAAAGCTTTGTAAGGTAAGCATGCAACAAATATTCCAGATGGTTTACTATTTATCAAAAAGTGAGATGGTACTGAGGGGACTGAAAATACCTCAAGAGTTCCCTAAGCTTGGAGAAATGTATTAGAGAGCACGATGGCACTCTGATCAGAGGGCCTGGAGGGCCAAGGGGGACTTCACTCCTGCACTTTCATATTCTACAGTCGGGGGATAAAACTTGGGAAATGGTAGCTGTACTTGTTAAGGAACAAGAAGCCTGGAGTGGCTTTGCTGCTTGTTCAAAAGCAGATGAGAACAACAACAGAAGGTCAGGAAGCTGCCAGTAAATGTGGATATGGGAGCTGGGAGGCTCTGCTTGGGCAGGAGGTAAGAGGTTTGATGCAGAAGCCCCTGGAATGCCCACAGGGCTCAGCTCTGGGGGAAGGCAGATTACCCATTTCTTTTCCCCTACAGCAAAAAAGGTGCTTCAGGAGTTTCAAGCGATAGCTCAGGGAAGGTTCTGTCATCTCATAAAATAGGTTTTGGTTCTTTTGTTCTCCTCTGCAAATTTGTCATCAGAAACAAGCTGTTGGCTCTGACAGAATAAAATTGTACTGCTTTCACCTTTTCAATCTCATTATTAAAGATGAATCCCAATGAAGCTGGCAAACTAAATGTACATTACTCCTCCAATTACAGTCAGTATGTATAGGCAGCCACTTGGGAGGTAAAAAGGACATCTTCTGCCAAGCTGCAAGGACAGTTTAAGGACTGGTATCATGTGAGGCCAAGTTACAGGGAGAAATCTTCCTGTCTGGCAGAGATTAGTGTGTCCTCACAAGCAGAGGTTGTGGAAAACCAGTTCAATCCTTTCTTGGGTGCCTTGTGTTTGAAAAAGGTGGTGTAGAAGCTGAAATTGTTTTGCTTCCATGCTGGTCAGCTGAGAGGATTTGATTTTTGCACTGAGGAGTCACTTGCAAGGGGCAGACAGCTCAGCTCAGCCAAGGAACACATGGACAGTGGGGTCTGCTCATGGGGGTGGTCTCCCAGTCACCTTCCTCACCCACCCAGTTAATGATGGATGGCTGTTCTGTTATTGCTTTGGTCAAATCCCTGCTGGGACAAGAAAACTGAGGTGTTTCATCTAGTCAGGAATTTATCACCTGATCTAGCTCTCCGAGGGGAAACCAATTGGAAGATACAGGGGAGCAAAACCCATCTCACTTTCTTGCAGTCCACTCTGTAGTGGCAGCAGTCAGGACAGCCTGACCCCCACATTGTCCTGGGGACATTTGAAATAGTTAATGTAAGTTGTTTTTCTGACTTTTAACTGTACACTGAGTTTTACTCCCTGTAAACTTAACATCTTTTTTTCTGATTCTATGGCTTTGAGACTAATGGTTCTACTGCATTATGGAAATTCAACAAAATCTTCTTTTCCGAGCCCCAGGCAACAGTGACAGAAATGTGAGGAAGGAAGGTGAAAGGCAAGAAAAAAGAGCTTTATAGAAAAAGGTTGATATTAATAATTTGTTTGCTTGATTTTCTGCATGTCGTGGATTATTTCAGCTGATTATCATTCTCATTTGGTGTTCCATATGTGAAAAATGATCTCTTTTCTGGCTTGTTATTACTTCTTGCTCTACAGCCACTTTTGGTGATCATGTTTTTTTAAGTCACTTTCTTCCTGATGGTCTTTGTTTAGTGTGGAAATGGTGATTAATCTGAATAATCAAACCATTACTTCTTTCAGGGCCATAATAACACTTAAATCCCAGCTCTTACATATAAAAATGAGGGTGAAACAAAGCAACATTTGAAAATTGCTGCTCTGAATCTGTGGCTTTAGGAAACATGGAGCATGTCAAAAAGTCAATATGGGAAATTTTTTGTTTTTAAAGAGCCTTTCTCAGGCTAAGACAGGAAAAGAGAAGCAGAGCATGGCCGCACACAAAACCTACTCCCACTTTCAGGAATGTCTTCAAATAGTGTTTTACTTCAGATGATAGTAATATTGAAGTTGAAAAGATATAATAAATGGAGGTTAATTCGTCTTTGTGTGCACTGGTCATTCATCATTGTTTGGTAGTGTTGGGGAGGCTGAGGGTGTATCACAATAAGCAAGTAGTGTTTGTTGGTTTGTATTTCCAGCCTCTGTTGCCTAATTACCTCCTGTACCTTGCACAGGACATTCTCCCCACAGCGTGCATGGGGAGCTGCAGATGGAGTGTTGTGATGTATCATTTGTGCCAGCAGGACACTGCTGCTTGCACGATGCTTTACCAGCAGAGTAATCAGCACCTAGGTCAGCAATCTTTCCATCCAGTCTCCATTTCATGTCATAGCAGCAGATGTCAAATCTCTAAGCAACACAACAGCTTTTCCCACCAGGGATATAAAAGTCCCTTGAATCTTCTTTCCTTGCATATAATTTATGGGGATCTCAGGCAACTCTTGCTTAAGACTTAAAGCAACATTAGCTCCAAATATCAATATCAATTCTTTGTCTTTACAGGTCTTTACAGGAAGAACTTTGTTGGGTTACATGTGGATTTTCTTCATGAATCTTTCTGTTGAACTATAGGACTTGGTGCTTTTTCTGTCTTCCAGGGCTGGCATATCAATGTGTAGGTGTCTTCCATTTTGCCAGAAAGTGCTTCTTCCTTTTCTTCACTACAAAGGAGAAAACACTCCAGAGTGGGTGAAATATTTTTAAATTAAATATGACAGCAATTACAATGAAAATACTAAGAAAGTAGTAAATTATAAGTTCTCCACTAGAAGGGATTTGGATATGTGTGTGTATGCAGGGGGGAAATGGTAACTAAACCAGTGAATACAGATGAAATCTAGTGAATGGTCTTATTCAAGAAGAACTGTTGCAATGTCAGTGCCTTTTTGCTTCTCATGCTTTCAGACTGGGGTGTTCCACTTGGGAAATACTGATGTTTCCCAAACTTTTGGTATTTTGGGTGCTTTTCCCCCCCAGATTAAAATTTAGACATGTGACAGATCTCCCAAAACTTGCTAGACTAGTCCTGTGTGTGTAAGGAGCAGATCTGTGGTGGCATGCAGGAACTGTTGTTCTGTACCTTTGGCTTCTAGGTGTCCTGAGGTTACTAATTTCCCATTGAGCTTCCAGAATAGGTGTTGAAGTTGGATGGCTGAGCACAGTGTTACACTACAAACAGGCTTTTACAAAGTCTCTCTTACAAAAATATACTTTGAAAATTTGAAAAACAGTTTTGAAATTCAATTATTTTCAATTTTTTTTCACATTAAAAAAAAAAAAAGGAAATGCATCTAAATTTAAGGGATAGGGAGGAAATCAATACAAGGGTTTCATTAGGCAGGAACTAAATAAAGCATTTCTGTCTGCTTCAGTCAAAATAGCTTGCACAATCCCATAAAAATTCTTCACTTAACCAAGCCAGAAGAATCTGTAAAAATATTGCAGAAAACCTTTATCTTCTTTTCCTCACTATAACTCTTCAGTTTACCTGTCAATCTGAAGAAACTGCTGTGCTGACATTTTTAGGCTCTTTCTACACAGGAGAATCAACAGTGGTCTAAAAATATTGTGTATTTTAGTTCACAGGTTTTATGTATCGTCATAGTATAGACAGACATAGTAATCAGTAAACACACTCAAAATACTGAGTTTGTCACAAACAGATACTAATTTCATTGTGTTTTGTCCATTGCATTAGGTCCTAAGTGCCACAAGATAAGATTTATTTCTTGGTGGGAACCCTGTTTTTTGAGCTCCTTTTATAAGGCATTTTACAAGCTGTTGGTAAAAGATTGTTTTGAATTACTGTGTCAGTGGCTGGCAATATTTATGGATGTGTCCTGTAGAGATGCATTTACAAGTATAGTTTCAATTATATACACTACTTTAGGATTTCTATTTTCATTTCCTCTTGCTTTTGATATTATAGAGATCCAACAGGATTTTTAACAGTGACATTTCTAGAATTTCTTTTTCTTACATTAAAAGTCCATGAAAACCTGGAAAGCTCAAATAAATAATCAGTTTTGTGGTCATTTTATTTCTGTTTCATACCCAACATTTTAATGGTTGAATGCCTGAAAATGGTCTATGCTTCTGGATGAGCTGAAACACTGAAGCAGATAATTAGGCAGTAAGTTAATTTTAAAAATCACTTCTCTTTCTGAAAGAACACTTAATAATCCCATTACTATTTCTAAGATGCACTTAAAATATTTATATAGAAAAAAAACTCCTTTAAACTTCAATAAAGGACAAAGATATGAGGAACTCACCCCACCTTGGTAGGTGTGGTGGTATTTTAAAGGTCATTGTTATTAAATGGAGTCACTTTTCAGAGTCTGATCAGCCAACTTTTGAAATTTCTCAGTATGAGAAGTACTTTTATGTAGGTCCTTGCTTGGAGAAAGAACCCAGTTTAAAAATATCTTCTTTTCTTGACTCTGCCTGAAATACCTGTTAAAGGTATTCCTGTAAATTCCTGTTAAAGGAATTCAGGCTCTTTGATTATGATGTGCATATGTGTCTGTATGTCCATCAGTGGATATTATTATTTAGTGGGTATCACTAACAGTTTTGCTGCTGTGTGTTTCTGTTTGAGAGATTTCCTTGGTTGGTTGTTCTTGAAGTTTGGTGGGGTGTTTTAGAGTTGTAGAGTAATTTAGGTTAGAAGGCATCTTGAAAGCATCTTGTCCAGTTATCATATCAGAAACAGGAACAGCTTAGATCAGTTTAGATTTTTATTGTTTCAAAAGAGATTCATTCCTACTCTTTAATAAAGGAATGATAAACCTCAAATCAGAAGTTAATAGAACTCTTTTTCTCTTCGCAGAGATGATGCATTTTTAATTATTATGTTTTATTTTAAATTGCTCTTTATTTAAGCCTCTTAAAGGTCAGCAGTGAACATGTCAAGTGTTTAGAGAGTGCTCAGCAGCACTCTCTACTATTGTGAGCTCTCAAATCTTTGTCACATGTGCATGTGTCATGTTAGGGTGCCTGACCCTAAAGGCCCTTCAAATCTCAGTGGCCTATTCGTGGCATCTAACTCTTTCCCCCATATCCCTGTGCTCTTAATGTTTTGTTTGCAAATCCTCCCACCATCTATTTTGCAAATTGTACTAGAGGTAGGTCTGGATGTGTCGCTGTAAGGCTAGGAGTGGCAAAAAATACGGTAACACAGGCTTTATTCAGAAAGTAGAAGTGATTTATTGCAGAAGTAGACACATTTTTATAGACTCATTCACAGAACCAAGGATAGAATTAAGCTCATTGGTCCAAGGAAGGCAACACCTCTTGTAAACACGCTTTTACCAAAATATCACATTCCTCACGCACTCCTCCCTGTCCACAGCACCAGGTGCTAGACTTTGTTATTAATTCTTTCCCTTCTGTTTTCCTTTGAGTGGCTTGAGAAAGCTCAAACTGCTGTCTTCCCTGACTCTCACCAGCATCCACATGGATGCAGCTGTGAAACAGTGTCACACAGTCAGCAGTACACCTGGATACAGGGCTCAAATTACCAGGAGATGCTCTATTGGGGCTCCTCTGATCACTTACCTGTGCTGGGTCCTTCCTCTCGCCTACAGCTCTAACTTCAAGTCATGTTTTACTTCCATGAAGTTGAAGGATTAGCATATGGTTACCTGTAATTTGACTAAAGGTACAACACATCTCTAAGACACCTTCTTTAAGAGTGGGCTGGAAAGCCCTCACAAGTGTCTCAGGACCTCAGTAGGTCAGCCTCTCCATCTTGTGTGACCTGATGTAATCTGCCTGTCTCCTTGCAGCTTAGAAAAGTCCTACCAGCTCCTCTCTAGTCTACAGTCCGAAAGGGATCTGCATGGTCCATATGTGAAATATACATATATATATATATATATATATATA
>JAOTQP010000870.1:45791545-45820233 GCA_026413545.1 Cichladusa arquata
ACCAGCTCCTCTCTAGTCTAGAGTCAGAAAGGGATCTTCATGGTCCATATGTGAAATATACATATATATATATATATATATATATATATATATATAACTTTTGTTTTGTTAAAGACTTGTTATTTTTGAATCTTCACCAACTTTTTATCTCACCATTTTCTACTGTTGCTAAGTTCAGTGCTTAAAAACTTCACAACGGTAGTATCTTTGGGCTATCGTAAAACTTTTTTTGCTGTTATGAGTTTAATTTACTTAGTTAAGGAGATAGCTAGAAATGAACTGAATATTCTGTACCATTAAATTACAATCTGTTAAGCATGCTTTGACTGCCTCATATGTTATGACACTTGCTTCTTGTTAGGGTGTATGGTACAAAATATAGTTAATTTGGAGTTACGTAGCAGTAGCATAACTAATTTTTTTAAGTTTTAAAATGTTTAATCATTGAATATTTAATATTTTTCCATTTTTTGAAGAACAACTTTAAATCAAAACTTCCATTTTTTTGGGCTATACATGTTTACAGCTTATACCTACAATCTTGGGCTTCAGACAGCAATTGATTTGCTAGAGCCCCCTTGAAGTTGCTTTAACAAAACCTGTTCTTTATGCTTTAAGAAATTCTTCGTTTCTATTATTTTCTTACTTGATTTATGGAAAGTCTTATTGTGAGGTCCTGAGTTGAAGACAAATGATACTGTAGATACTGGAACTGGTAATGGTGCTCTTGGCATGAGTTGTGTCCCTCAGGTACCTCTGTATGGCATTGATTTTACTGTCCCTTTAGGGAGGAGGAGAGAAGGTGGGGAGAACATTCTCATGGTAGAATGTGCCTGAATTGTAGAATTTTGAGGTGTTTTGATGTGGATCTTTTTGCTACTTTTTCGGTTTTTTTGTTTGACAAATATGGGTGCAAAAGCCACATGTGGATACATGGGTAACCACAATGAAGCTATTTCTCTTAAGGAGAATTTTCCTGGATGTGTTACATAAAAGAAACAATCCCTAAATAGCATCTTGCTACTATTAGAGAAATTCCTTTTAGATAAAGTCTCTGGAATACAGAAAGGGCCATCACTGATTTTTCAGCCAAAACATAACTAACAGACATAGTTTTGGGGGTGTTTTTTGAGGGGTTTCTTATGAACAGGTTTTATGCCAGGGGGTTTGGCTTTGTTATTTAAAAGCTTGTTTGTTGTTTACTTTTTAATTTTTTCCATTTTTTTCTAAATTGTTACAGCAAAGATCTTAGAAGCTCTCTGACCACAATGAAAGATGGATCAGTGAGCAGCAGCCATTTGTCCCCATGCAGTCTTGTCAGTTCTGTACTGCTTCCCACCTGCATTAGATTTAAACTTATGCTGCAGAAATGGAAGTCTCCCTGGATGATTATTTATTCTCTTTTCCTTTGTCTCAATATTTTTAGTACTTCAGAAATGGATGTATGGATTTTTTTTATTAATGGTCATTTTGATTTTGCTTAGCTAACATCTTTTTCTTGAAGTCCATCATACTTTTTAGCTTCCTTTCCATATGCTTGTGTTGTTCAGAACTTCCCTTATGCAATTTCAAATGATGCAGCAGCAACACGAGCAAAAGCTTGTGGACCACCCACTTTTCTTGAAAAAGAGGTTGATAAAATTTCTACTTGAATTAACATTGATAATTCTTGTTTCATAGCTAAGAGATTTGAAAAATGAAGTCACTTTTTTATAATTATGAACTTTTTTATTTATCTGGAAGTAATTCAAGAGCATTTTATGTTTTCTAAGGAAATGACATTTTGAAGAATGAAGTCTTAACAATAAAATGATATTAATTTTGTAACTGTAAGATAAAAATGATAAAAAAGTATTTGCTGTATTGACAGCCATGAATATTAATGCATGTTTAATTCAGTAGAAATTAAGTAACATTTCTCTTATAACCAGAAATAACAGTATATTAGGAACTGATTTCTTACTCAGAACATGTTGGTTAGAGTTCTGATGTAGAAAAGCAGAATTTTCCACGACAATATTAAAAGCAGAAATATTCAGTAAATATTTCAGTTCTGTATTTAAGAGGAAAACTGATATCATAACCTGGAATACTTCATTCCAATACTCGCCAAACAGTTTCTAATTACAACCCGCCAATTATTTTAGAATAAGTAGAAAGATAAGTTCTTCTCTAGAAGTCTAAAATAATTATTTAAATTACAAATTGAGCTAAAAAGTCCTGAAAAATTGCAAAGGAGCCATGTGAAAGAGGAAAAGATCAGAAAACCTCTACATTTACGAATATGACAGCTAAGTAGGGATTTTTGCCAATTCCCAATAGATCAATGTAGAGGTTAAAAATCTGATAACTGAATGCACTTCAATTTAATGCATAATAAAAATAGAAAAATCGAAGATTTGAAGGATGTTCAAGTTGAGCAGTACCAAGGGCTGATTTTCCTTTGTCACTTTGAGCAAGAGAAAGTTAGCAGAAAGATAAATTTTTTGCTCTCATCATCTTCCTCAATACCAGACACAGGAGCTGGGCTTGGCAACACTCACAGGTGTCAAGTAGTAATCTTCCTGCTAGCACTGCAGAGTTTACCTGCACTTACTGCAGAGTTTAAATACATTTTCTTCTGTAGTGTCTTTATTTTCTTGTGTTCACTCATATATTGGCTATATTTTTAATTTTGGTTATCTATATATGTTATTATCTGTATCTTATGTGCATTAGTTGTGAATGGTAATTGCCCTCCTTTGCCATTTATTCTTTTAATCTGCCTTCACCTGTGCCTACTCCCTCATGAGCAGTTCTCATGTTTTTTTTCACTAATTATGTTTATGAAAAGGGTGGAATAAATATCGTGCATGTTCTGTTGACAGGAAGAAATCAGCTAATTAAGACCTAAATAAAATGTAAGAAAGTAATGGGCCTCCCAATGTCCTGTCATCTTAAGGGAAAAAAACTTTTATTAAAAAAAGCTAAAAGCAAAACAAAAGAGGGAAAAAAGCACAAACAGAAAGATAATATCTTCTGACTAATATGGGATGACACCCTAGTGTTCTGCTGTTGCTGCTACTGGAATTTATATGCTCTTGCACTATATTTACACTTTCAAACATTTTGGAAAAGATTAGTTGTATTAAGTTGGCCTTTAGATTTTTAGTCTGTGCTTCAAGATGTAGAAGCTGTGATTTACTATTCTTTTAAAAAGTTGCTGCTGTTGTTGTTAGGCCTCCTCTTTCCCTGGTAGACTGATGTTGTTAGCTGGTGTGATCTACAAGCACTTGATACTGATCAAGTAATATGGGTACCACTGCTGGGAGTGCTTTGATGTCTGTTTTCCCCATGCTCCCCCCTTACACTACATGGCCTTTTCATCTTCTGAAATGCAAATATCAGATGTATGATATTCATGATTACTTTGTGGTACAGCAAAAATTCAGGACTGACTGTTCTAAAAATGTTTTGAAAAGGTAAGCATCTAACTTTTTTCTGCTGGTGGAGTGTCGGCGTTAAGTAAACACAAATTTCCGTGCTGTATTTAGGTTTCCTGCATTGTGAATAGGAGCTGAATAATTTCTCCCCCATACAAATGCAGCTATTTGTATCTTAGAATCAGGAACATGCCTTGAAAATTACAGTGCTTGGCATCTTTAAATCTGACTGCATCACTTCACTGTGTGACTTGGTACAATGGTTTAAACACCATATGAATATTTCTCTCCAGATCCTGGATATCCTTATTGAAAATTAAGTTGAGGTCTGTATTTTTTTATTTTTTGGATGTCCAATAGTATGGTAAAAGCAGAATGTTTAATCTAGTAGTCATCTTGGCAGGTGCTGGAAGAAGAGCCTTGGTAGTGTGTTTTCTGTGGATTTGATGCTGTCTGGGGTCTGTGATGTCACATCAAAACCAGCACTGGCTCTAACAAGGCCATTCACAACAACGGGACCACGCTGTAAAATCTTTTACAGACTTCTTTTTCCTTCAAAAAGATACCTCGGAAGAAGAAGCAGCGATGAATTATGTATGTCTTATATAGGAAAGGTACCGGATAATAAAATCACAAGGTAAAAGGCACTGATACTCAAACCTCCAAACTTTTCTTGCCTGTAGGGCTGCAGGGATGGGGCAGAGAGGTTGTGAGAGCAGAGCCCGTGTCTGTGGGAGCAGAGCCCGTGTCTGTGAGAGCAGAGCCCGGAGCAGCCCGTGTCTGTGAGAGCAGAGCCCGGGTCTGTGGGAGCAGAGCCCGGTGCCGCCCGTGTCTGGGGGAGCAGAAGCCCGTGTCTGTGAGAGCAGAGCCCGTGTCTGTGAGAGCAGAGCCCGTGTCTGTGGGAGCAGAAGCCCGTGTCTGTGGGAGCAGAAGCCCGTGTCTGTGGGAGCAGAGCCCGTGTCTGTGAGAGCAGAGCCCGTGTCTCTGAGCGCTGCCGCCCGGAGCAGCGGGCACGGCGCCCGCAGGCAGCGCTCGCCCCCGGCTGCAGAAATGCTCGCAGGAGCCCCTCACAGGAGATCCCGAGCTGGCAGCCCTGCCTTGGACAAGCTGTCCTCCGATTGGGTGCTCCCAGCGACTGATTACAAATGCTGATGCCGCTTCTGTGATCCTTTCCACTTGGAGGAGAAATCTCCTATCCCCACCCCCGAGCCCACCTCTAGGATGTAAGTAATGGTGAGAAGATGAAGATGAAAACAGTGCGCTGTGAGTGACTGGAAATCCAGCAGTCTGGTTTAGCTGCAGTGTTCTGTAGGAGTCGTCTTCAGACTTCTTACCTTTGGTTTTTCGGCACAAACTGCTTGCAGGTTTTCGGAGGCTGTAAAGACTTACCCTTTGTGTGATAGTGATTTCTGTGTATCATCATATTACCTTGCTTTTACCCTGGACAGCTGTGTTCAGAGCTTCATGTGGAAATCTTTCTATTGAAGAGAGATAAAAAGGATCCTTAATCTGATTCTCTTTGGATCTTTCTATTTTTATGGTAAGTGCCAGCATATATTGGCTGAGCGTAGCTTCTTTGCTGCAGTGCTCGTGCTCTCTCTCTCTCTCCCTCTCCCTCCCCCTTCCCCATCTGTTTTTCTCCCCCTATAGTCTTAGAAAAGCCTCGTGACCTTCACTTAATATCTCCTGGTAATTTTCAGCATCTCCATAGCAGATACTGGCTAAGTAAAAAACAAGTTTTCTCTTTTTTTTTGTGCTTTTCCTGCTCTGACCCAGAGCTGTGAAGTATTGACTGCAGGCTGGGTCCTGCCTCTTTGTCCTTGAAACGGGAGGCTCGAGCATTGCTCCCGATTGCCTGTGCCAGCAGCGGGGTACGGTGCTGGGGAGCTGGGATAGGGATTGGGTAAAGGTGTCTGATTCATTCCTCTAGGTCTGTACCCTTGCACTGAGGGCACAGATATCCCCTGCTTGACCAGCCACCTAGAAAACTCTGAAGCCCCTGAGTGTTCAAGTGTGAGCATCCATGTGGTTTGAGCTGGTATTTTCTGTCAGATGGGATCTTTCAGCATTTTCAATATAAACCTATGTCATCAGGTGTTTTTAAGTTGGACCTTTTGCATCTTACAAGTGCAAACCAGCTGGGACAAGAAGTTACAGAATAGGCAACGTAATAACCCTCATCCCCATCTAGTCCTTACAGTTGCAAATTCTTAGCTTTTTGAAGTTAGCTTTACATCTCTGCAGTAGGAAAAAAAAGTGCTCTTTAATGACTGAAAATCTGTTCTGGCTCAATTTGTGCTCTAAGCTATTTTAACAGCTCTGATTTTATAAATAGGAAAGGTTGTTATTTAGACCACAGTAAACTGTGCCCTTAGTTTTGGTTTGTTTGTTTTCTTTTCTAGTTTGTTGCATGAGATTTAAAGTAAAGTAAGTATAGAGTTTCTGGTAGATTGATATTTTCATTTGCTTTTGCTATGAGAGAACTACAAAAGTATTTCTTTTAACTTAAATGTGTTTCATGCTGGGATTCATTATGTGGATTGACTATGCATAGCCCTTACAGACTGCAGGAATAATAAAGACTCTGCTACATCTTCAAAGGTCCACTGGAGGCATAGATATAACACTGGCTCAAACTTGTCACAGGGTGGTCTGACTTCAAGCAGAGCAAAGAGGAGACGTGTTTATACCTTTGTTTTACTCAGGTAGGATAGGAATAAAGCTTTTATTCTGTCTGTGCACTGCCTTTTCTGGATTTAACAAGAGATGTGCTGGTGTCTGGGAATATTTTTTCTTTGTTTAATGTAGCTTACATTGTGCCTTAATAAAACAATTTCGTTCCTGATTTATCCTGTAATTCAGAGAGTTTTGCTTCACATGAGCTGATTAGTTGAACAGAGTGTTTTTTTCTTTTCCCTCCCTAGTGAGTAGAAACTTTAGAACAGCACTGTTATTTTCAATACTCTGAATGTTTTTTCTGTACTTGGGTGTAATGTTGTGTTGACAGGCATGTCTGTGTGTGGTGGGGGAGGGGGAAGCCCAGGTTAGATGAGAGGCTCTGGAGGGAGGAGGAGGTTGCCCAGATCTGCAGGTAGAGGACTCCATGGTGCAGTGAGGTCCCTGCTGCACTGCCCCCAGAGCCAGCAGGAATGGCCAGCACGTAGGTCTCAGTGGTCTGAGTCACCTCCCCCATCAGATCTTGTGTTCTGGCATCATGTAGAACCCACTGGTGCAGCTGACCCTGAGCCTGGTTTCCCTTCTCACTGATGCAGTGAGGGCACCTGCAAACCTCCTACTCTGGTAGGGAACAGACCAATTTTGGAAATTGTGCAGCTCAAGGAAATGCCTAAAAACATCTGCATCTAGAGCAGCCTTCCCCACTGTCTACGACAGACAGGCTTTGGCACTATGGCTGGTCCATGTGTTACTTAACTCTTGTATCAGCAATGAAGGTGCCTGAGCTTGTTCTCTTCCCGTTTCAGAGAGTGCTGACACAATAACAGCAGCAAAGAAACTTTTTGCTGTGGAAGATACCAGGGCTCTGGTAACACACACACAGAAGCAGTCCTGAGATCCTGCACAACCTGCAGGTTGTGATATTGCTTTGGAAGAATTAGGCTTAGGCTTTCCTTGATTAAATGAAAAAAAGTAATTGGATGCATGCATTTGAACTTGGAGATTTTTGCCTTTTTTTTCCATATAAAATTATTGTAAACTTAAAAACCAAGAGGTTTTGCAAAATACATGCACCACTTAAAATATCCTGAAGATCTCACAGTTCATTACCAAACTGCATGCTATTATTTTTTAAAATATTATTGTAAATTCAGATATTCCTATGCCCTAAAATAATCTACCTAACAATTAATCAGAAATGTGGTTGTCACTCAAAAATTACTAATGTTTAGTGAAATTATCTTGTAAAAGCTAATTTTGAACATAAGTGCATAATCATATGTCTTTACCAATAAAAGTTTAAAAGCCAAAGTGCATAAGGTGTTTTTTTAATAACCTTGAGGCAAAAGGAAGAGAGGAAAATGATGCTGAAGTATTTTGTTCAGTTTAAACTACATGAGCTTGCAATGGGATGTTTGCATTTGGAACCTAACATCTGTGTACTGCAACAGAGAAGTCTATGCATCTAAAAACCTTGCCTGCACATCTTGTTGCAGGCTTAAGGTTTGAAAAATAAAGATGTAATCCTCTATAACAGTCTTGAGAGGTATAGAGAAGAGAGAAATTCCCCAAAATGCATGAAATTCAAGTAGGTAGATGTGCTGTTCATTTCTTGGGAATTCTATGAATGCTCTAATAGGGAATGCATGCTTAGTACTTCCTTGTTTCACAGCATGGTGTCATGTTAATTCCTTTGCAGGGTGGCTGAAGACTGCATAGAAAACAACTGCAGGGAAAGAAAAAAAAAAACTGTTCCCTAGCCAGCCAAAATCAGCCAATGGTCTGATGAAGTCATTGCATTTTTTTTTCTTGTGTATGATCAATATGCATTCTTCACTCTACTTGTCTATAGAAACAAGTTTTAAAAGCTTTTTTCTCCACAAATATTCAAAAATATGCATTTATGTTGGGAATATAAATGGGTATGTTTTTACAGAAAGCTCATTTATCCATACTGCTTTAGTAATTTTATGTTTTCCATCTGCTCATATGTTTTCTGACAAAACCTATGCATACAGCTATTGATTATCACTCGCTGAAGGATTCAGGCAGTGAATTAGCCATGCTCCAACTTCCCTCTCTACCCCAGACTGGAAAGTAATACTGAGATATGCATGTTGCAGAGCTGAAGTCATCAGTATGAGGCAGCACTCTGGCTAGGGATTTTTTCATGCTGTATCAGTTGTGTTTTTACCTGGCTGTTTCTGATACACTAATAAGCCAACATGAATAATCAAAAGCCAATTGCACCTTCTAGGCTTTCTCCCTTATTCATAGAGCTAACTTTTAAGGTGTTCCTGGACATATTACCCCATTTAGTCTGCAGATTTTGTCCAGGATGATTTCAAGGACTTTGTAACTCTAATGTTGAAGATATTACAAACCTGTCTCTGTATGTTTTGCAGCTTTAACAGGTGAGCTCTCCACAGTGCAGTTTCTACTTCTATAGCTCATGGATGTCTGGAAATCCTGTGTGTGAGCAGTGTGCTGCATAAGCTGTCAGAAGTTTAGTGCTTTGGGAAGTGCTAGGCAGGGTGTGTGTGTGCTACGTGCCTTCTCTGTGTCTGTGGGGAAGGATTAGCTTTCAGGCATTGCTATGTGTGTCCTGTGTCTCTTGTGCATATCCTGCCTTCTGAATAAATGCTTGCATCCTGTGCCTGTCACATCTCAGGAGGGGATTGCACTTTCTGCTTTTGTGCAAGTGCTCTGTGTAGATCTGTCTGATTCTTCATGAAAACCATGGTCTTTCACTTCATGTCGTGCAGGTTTGTTCTTACGTAGCTTCTGCATAGGGAACACTGGACAATAAACTGAGACGTGTTCTGTGTGTACAGAACTTTCTCCTGCACAGCACAAGTCACAATTATGTTATTCCAGACTCAATGTGGTAACAATGGAGCAGCACTAGGCCTGTTTGACTTGGCCAACATTAAGTGTTCACATTCTGGTAATGTGTTATTGTTTTAGAATCAAGAACTTCTCATTGTGTAATGTAAGGAGAAATAACAGTTTTGTTAGGAGTTCTGGGTTAACTCTTCAGTATTCAGTAGAAGGGATCTTGGCACTGGAGCAGGCAATGAAAGTGTTTTAATCTTTGTGAATAACAATGAGAGCAGGAATATCACTAAAGCTGCAATTAGATCCCCAAATAAGGGAGCTAATGGTGTACAGCTCTCTGCACATGCATGGATTTTACTCTAGGAAAGCATAAATCTGAGAGAATGTTTTCAGAAAAGCCCCATATTCTGAGAGCTTTACACAGATGCTAATAATGCTGCAAGACCAATCCTCCAAAAGAGTTTCCCTTTATGACCTCAGGAAGAGTTACAGTAGTCTCACCTCCAAATGGACCTCCAAATTCAGCTCTGAGAGAAGACAGTTCCCAACAAATAGTGAACTTTTGAAATCTCTGGATTTATGTTCAGAATCAGCATTTGCAATCTGATTGTCCAAAGGGAGGCTTGCTATCCAAGAATTTTGGACAACTTCGTCCCTCAAAAGCCCATACTACCATAGATAAATATTTTTTAAAAGATAAATTAAGTCTTCTGAATGCATTTTCTTGACATAAGTGAGTTCAAAGATTCTAGGATTATGTAAGTATTGATGATGATCATAGGAGATGAGATTCTCATGCTCTCTACAGAGGTAGAATACCGAAAGTTTACACTTCCAGAGGGTGTTTGGAAATATGTCTAAAAGAGATGTCCTAATCTTCTTTAGAAAATGCTTGCTGTTTAATATGAAGCTAGGAAGAGTAGGCTTCCATATAATTTATCTATAGGACTTATGTCACTAGTGCTGGGAGATTTTTAAAAGAAAGCCCACATCAAAACAGCTTTTCTACCTCCGTCCATTTGGTCTTGTTGCACAGCCCTTCACTATTGACCCGAATTTCTTATTTCATGTAGTGCTTACAGCCTTCTAATATAGAAAAATTTTTCTGCCTTCCTTCACTTTTGAATGAGGAAGTAAATTAACAAAATCACTTGAGAAGAGAAAGACAGACTCTCCCTCCGAAAGTTCACTGTATGGAACTGGTGATTAGCTGGCTTGGTGATTAGCTGCTTTGGATCAGCAGGAGATATATTCCCATTTCAGATTATTTTCTTTGAAGAAACTGGTTTTCATTAAAATTAAGCATAATACTTTATACATGATGTATTAGACCACCAGAGACTTTTTCAAAATGGGCTTGATACTTCTTGGGAAACCACTCCCTGTAAAATGCCAATTAAAATCTCGACCTTTGTGAAGTCCTTTGGTATTTCTCCGTGGATCCTGGCAGACATACAACCTCTCTACATGTTGTTCATCTATTCCCTACTCATCTATCTATTAAATTATTTTCTTGTTTGTGCTCTGTGTCACTCCACTGTTTTCCCTTGGTATGTACTTTTTTTCCTTTTTACATCTTGATTTGTCTTCACATTTTCCTTAGTTTTGGTTTTCTTTTATATTTGGGGATGCGGAGGTGGGCAGGGTTATAACCATACTAGTTGCCATCCTATGCTGAGTTTCATCTAGGCAGAACACTGGTCTGATTCAGTGCCTAGGAAAAAGCAAATATTCTTCTTTCTAAAGAGTGTTTTCCAAGAGCTTGGTGTACAGTCCCAATATATGGTGAAGCATGCATAGAAAAATGGAAAAAAAGAGGCAACAACAAACAGTTATGTCAGGAAAAAAGGGCTGGAATGTAAGAGTCAAATAAAATGTCAGCCTTGTTAACATGAATACTCTTTTCCTTAATCTAGCAGGAAAATAATATATTTTCTAGCTGTGGAATCTAAGATCAAAGAGCCATAGCAAAGAGGAATTAAGCAGGTGATACTGGTCTGAG
Source organism: Cichladusa arquata (assembly GCA_026413545.1). Taxonomy (NCBI): domain Eukaryota; kingdom Metazoa; phylum Chordata; class Aves; order Passeriformes; family Muscicapidae; genus Cichladusa; species Cichladusa arquata. The sequence goes on from JAOTQP010000870.1 coordinate 45,802,484, forward strand.
TTATTTCAATCTCTCTGCAGTTTCATGCAGGCAATGCTGCTTTGGTTTATGTTTAGTGTTTTTGATGCTATTGCCATAACATTTCTTTATTTTAGATGAGGGGGAGAAAATTAATTAAGTTGAATACTGCTCTGCCCTCAGGAGAAGGAAAAGTATTACCTCTTCTAATTTCTTGTTCTTCTTTGTTCCCAGAGAAACATCTGCAGCATTTGATTTTCTAGCCTATGTAATTTAAATAAATTCTTCCAGACTGGTGAAAATTCCTGATCTCATTTAAATTAAATGTAAGGTACTCAAGTTTCTACTCACGAACTTATTTTTGTTTTGAATGATGCTGAGTGTTGCTAATAGTTGTTCTATTCTCTGCCTCTTTATGATAACCACCAGATGAGCCTAAACATAAGAAGTTCTTTTCTAATTGGTCACACTGAAATTGCTGTTGAGCCATAGACAGAATTTCCCTATTTTCCTTTATAATGTGGGATTTGTGATTTGGATTTCAGAAATGCCTTGGCAAAAGACTGGACAACCTTCTACTTCAGCATGCTTCATTAAGTTTACTTAGTTTATATTTCTGATAGACTAATATACAGACTACTATATAGACTAATATATAGTCTAATATATAGACTCTGAAGTATTCAGTTTAATATATTGTGATACAATTCTGATGAAACACAAGTTTCCATCAGTACTCAGTGTCCCATGATGACGTTGTTACTGCAAATTCTCATTGCACTATTGTCACCTGGAACAGTTCTGTAAATATTCTTATGTAAGAAAAATACTACTTTATTTTCCTTTTTTAACAAAAAACGAACATGACTCAGTTGTTTTGTGATTATACATTATGTTAATATACCACAACTCTTGTGACAAAATTTAGGTCTAAATTATCCAGTTGCTTCCTGTAAAGCTCAGTCACATCAGCACTCAGGTGAACTCTTTCTGTGGTTTTAATTCTGCCTCTTATATTTCAGCTTCTATGTCTGATTTTATTTCTTACAATTCTGCATTTTGTGCTTCTGCTTCTTGCTGGACCTTCTGTCCTTTGGCTCTTTTCCAAGCTCTGCTCCACTCCCCCTCCAGCATTTCTCTGACTGCTGCTTCTGTTCTTTACCTGCTCCTCAAGACTGTGTCTGGGTGTCCCACTCACACACTGGTGTTTGTTTTTTTCTTGAAGTTTTGAGCCTTAATGAACATGCGAACTCAGACCACCGAGTTGTGCTACTTCAGCAGTGCTTGTTGTGCACTTTGCAACATTCTTTGCAACAGCAACCAGAACTTTCTATGAATTGTTTGTGAAACAATGCAGTGGGTGTTAAAGGTGACATTACAATGCAGAAGTGAGGGCTCAGGTTTCAATATGATTAAGCCATTTCCTTTCCTTAAGATACACTGCTCGAATTGAAATTTAATATATGTTGCAGTGAGGAGGGATAATAGGACTGTGCTTGTCCTGATTCTCCTTGTGTGAGATTGGTTGCTAAAGGGTATCAGCTCTGCTTGTAAGTTGAGAAGGGAGATAGGTTCAGGACATGTACTTCCTTTCCAAGAGAAAAGGAAAGAAAGAAAAAGAAAAGAGAAAGGAGTTCCAAGAGGAGTTTTCCAAGGAGGAAAGAAAAATATGGATGTGACACGTCCACTGGTGTTCTTTTGTTTTTCACTTTTTGGGGTTTTTGTTTCTATTTTGTTTTGGGGGTTTTGTTTGTTTGTTTTTTTATTTGTTTTTGGGATTATTGTTTTTGTTTTGTGTTTTGTTCTTGATTTTTTTTACATATTGCTTCAGGATCAGGTTGTGATGAAAGAAACTCTGCATCTGGGAATTTCTATTTGCTTTCAGCTATCATGTGATGGCACAGCAATTACTGCATAGGAACTTGTTCATTGTTGAAGATTTAAGTGTCTCACTCAAGATCACACAGAAATATATGTCTTGGTTCAACCCAGGACTCTTGAAACCTGTGCCAGTACCCTGCTCATGCCAGGCCAGCCTGTTTTCCCAGAGTAACAATATAAGGGAAGTGAAATACTAACAGATAATTCTAAATAAGCTACATTCAAATGTACACGGTAAAGAAACTCTTTTAATCTTCTAGTTTCTAAAACAAGTAAAGGACCTCTGGGAATTTTTTTAAAAAGAAAAGTTGTTTTTTTTTTTTGAAAATAAAAGGATTTTTTAAAGACAAAATCATATTGTTACAAAGTTTGAAGAAATATTTAGGATATTTGCTAGGTAACTTTGATAACATTGCAGCTTGTCACTGCCTGTCTAAAAATTCCAGTTGTTTGTTTCCAGGGCATCCCATGATGCCTGGTCAGTTTTTGATGTGCTCTGATTGCAGTGCACTCCAGGCTAAGTAACTTGCAATTGGTGTGTTTCTCTTTCACTGCTGTCAAGCATATGTTGTCTTTGCTGAATGGAGTCCAGGGGAAAACGTGTTAGGGCCACACTGGTAGCACTTACATCCTCTAAACTGCATTTTTAGAAACATCTGTAAGCCTGTCAATCAGTTTTAAACCTTGAGTATGGCTTTGTGAGTACTTCTTTGCACTCTTGGATACTAGTACTGTTAGTTTTATTCTACAGAATACCATGGGAGGAGGCAGCTTTGAGCATTTAAGAATTGTTAAATGCTGGAATATTGGTTGGCTATATTTATGTGATATCCTGGAGACTTTAGTCATATGGTCACATGCAATTGTTTTCCTTGAATTATCTTTGTTTCTTTTTATTTTCCTAGTGAAATATTTCATTCTGTCTATGATCCAAACCAGGCTCTGAACAAAAACCAAAACAAATATTTCCTGATATTTTGTATTTTTATTGCAATCATCACAACTTCTGCAAATGTCTAGATGGCAAATAATTATCCTTCATGGAAACGATGATGTAAGAAGATATTATTTCTGTTCTTGGTGTCAACTGTTCTTATTACTTCATAAATAAAGAGCTGAGGTTTTTGAAATGCTCATTAGCTTAGATCCTGAATGTGAAGCGTCAAGGGCATGATTTTTTCCATGTCTTTATCACATTATAGCATTCTATATAATCAAAATGAGGCTTCAGTGGGCACTGACTGTAGCTATGAGTACCATGACTTTAGTGTTGTCTGCTGGGTGCTTGGACAGTGACATACCCCCTCTGAAGTCATTTCCTTGGCAGCATAGAAAGCAGAGGAGGGTATGCAGTTGAGTACCTCAAATTAAAACCCAAATTCTTTGATCCTGAGACCAACCTTTATCTTTGTGCAGTTTTCATGTGTGTTTCTGCATAGCTTTTCCTGTGCACAGACTGGGCAGAGGCCAGGTGGAGCTGATGCTTATCACAGAAGTGTCCATTCTAAGTGCACACTGAGGATAAAAATTTCTGTGTGGTCTGAAATTTAAACCCAAATCATGTTGCATAAGCACAGAAGTGCTGAGTGTATTTCACAGATGCAGCCTTAATCCTGGCACTTCTTAGGCACTTGATGCTGCAAACTCAACAGCCTTCTGATATAGTTGTATTATATGTCAACACCTAAATATTTTTAAAGACTTCATAAAATCCAGAATTTTCACCCTCTGATATTGAGAAAAATGTTGGCTGTATATGTAAGCTATTTGAGAACTTCAATTTTCTTCTTTCTTGTCTTGAGCATAGTGAGGGGTCAGTTTGGTGGCCATGGGTGATGTTCCAGGGCTGGTAGAACTGCCAGAAGAGGGAAGTACATCTTTTGCTACAGAGCTCCCTATTGATGGCATTTTAATAGAAATAAGCATCCTCTACTGCCACAGACCTTTTTATCCTGACATTAGGATAATTCTTCCTCCTTCATTAAGTGATGTGACTGCTAGCCATGAGATCCTGGGAGAACTGGTCCTTACTCTTCTACCATTACAATGATGCCCTTGAGCTGTAAGAGGGGAAAAAATGCACCACATCTGTTGCTGACAGAAAAAAAATAATTAGGCAGCCTATAACTTTACGTAATCTTACATTTTTTTACAGTAATAACTCTCTCTCAGATAGATAGATAGATATTCACAGAATCAATTAGGTTGGAAAAGACCTTTGAGATCATCAAGTCCAACTTGTGACCTATCACCACCTTGTCAACTAGACTGTGGGACTGAGTGCCACATCCAGTCTTTTCTTAAACACCTCCCACCAGCAATGGTGACTCCACTACCTTCATGGGCAGCCCATTCCAATGTCCAGTTACTCATTCTGTGAACTTCTTCGTAATGTCCATCCTAAACCTAATGTTCTCCCTCTGAATTTCCAACAAAGTTAGTTTTAAATTTGCCAGAGCAGATTTCCCAAGCCAGAAATGGCATTTTAAATCTTAAGACATCTGTGTTTGTATGTGCATGGTTAGTAATTTTATAGCATATTCACTGATGTGGTTAACACTTTAAAGCTGCTTTTTAAAATGAAAAATTGATGTTGATTAGCTATTATGTGAGCACAAATTCTATCTTTACAGTTTCAGTGTTATAAGTAAACTCAGTTAAATTGTAGAAGTGTTTTCATTCCTTCTCATTAACACAGTTTTAGCACAGGACTTTACACAAGTCGTAAAATTGCAATTGATAGAGAAAAAAAAAATCTAGAAAATCTTCTGACCTGTTTTAAGTGCTGTGAGTAAAGCAACTAATTCTTTGCTCATGTGCCCTTGAAAATAGCACGGGCACTGTCCTGTTCAGAAGCTTTGCCAGCATCTGGCCAGTGAGCCAAGGTTATGGGAATGCAGATTTTGAATCAGCAGTTGCCTACTAAATGCTGCTGGAGTGTTGTTGGCAGGAAGATGTCACAGCAGGGCATCCTGTGGCTTTGTGGTGGTTTGTCACCTGCATTTTGCTGTCCCAGGGCAAGAACAAGAATTCTATTTAATGCATAATCCCAGGAAAGGGCTTGAACCTGTCTCTCTGTTGGGGTTCAGTATATACCTTACTCTGGCTTCAGCTGAAGGAAAATCATGACCTAATTTTTCATGCTTTACAATAATTTATTTTAATTACTTTAGGGTTTGAGATGTATCAGGGGGAATATCATGGCCTGAATATACTCTGAAGCCAAAACCAGAGAGTTGCAGAACACAGGAAACAGTACTAAGGATGCTCTTCCAATCATTGTTTATCACTTAGAAGTGTAACTTGAATGCATAATTTAAATGTTTTTACATGTAATCACACTAACAATTGTATGCTAAAAATACTAATGCTCAGGAGGTGGGGGGAGCCATTTGCATAAATAGAAGCATGCAGAGCAAGATGGTAAGTTTAGTTAGTCTACATAGCAGTTTTAAGGCACTAAGCACCTAATTCTGTGTAAAGGAAATTGGAGACTTATTGATTTCCTCTAAAGGATATACATAAAATGCTCATTTTCCCACACAGACCATTTCCTTTCAGCATAAGCAGGCATTTATTAGTTGATTTCGGACAAACCAGGCTTGCCACCTTCAATAACTAAGCCAAGGGTCACCTCTGTGTTGAATTTAATGCTTTGTGAAAGCCTTGAGAAATTTTTCCTTACTCTTCATATGAAAGGCCGGACACACCACTAATATTATACCCTGTTAACTGCCAGATGCTGAGCACTTTGGTGCAGTGTTAATCCTCTGGGCCTAGTGTTGCCATTTTGCTGAGCAAGCTCAGACTGCAAGTGCAATAAAATAATTCAGAGACAAATGCTTTCAAAAAACAGAGTCATGCAAGACACATTGCAGGTCTTCTGTGTGTCAGTAGGAATTAATATAATTGAAAATCTTTGGAAAAGTGAGAGAGAATCCAGTGCTGCAGTTTGTTGGGAAATCAATTGCAAGTAAAAATGCATGTTTTCATTCTTCCAAAAGTATTGCCTGGCTGAGGTAGAAGCTGTAGTCAACAGCACCCCAGTAGCTGAAATTTCCAGCATACAGTGATACCTGTCTAGTTGATTTTAGAATAAATTAATGATAGAATAAATAAATTAAAACAAAAAAAAAAGTTTAAAATTCAAACCTAGCTTGGTGCAATATTTTTGATTGTAGTCACATCTTCCTTAATGGATGGGTATCAGTTTTTATAAAGTACAGCATTTTATTTTGAAAGATTTAGTAAGTGATCCATACAATTAACAGCAACAGGGAATGAGTGAGAGCAAATGAGCTTTATCTCATTCCTGCTTGGCACATTAAAAGTACATCCTAGTTTCATTCTTTTGCTCAATTTGTCTCTTTCACACAAAGACAGTAAGCATTTGAGACAAGAGATTTTTGGTTGTTTTTTTTTTTAAAGCATGTGATGTCTAGGACCTGAGATTTTAGGATCTTGAACCCTGTTGGAAACCTAATAATTTTTGTGCCTTTTGCAGATTTCTAAGCTCCTAACACTCTTTAGTCTGTTTTCAGTAATGTCAAAGTCCTGACAGGGAAATCTCCACTCTTTACAGAAAGTCCCATAAAATACTGAGGTCAACATAGCAGCTGGTGCAGTGGGGACAAGGATTGAGCAACTCTGTGTCTGGTTTGGAAACCAAATGATTGCCTTGAGCAGAAATTCTTTGTGGAGCTGAGACACGAAATATCTCCTCATTTCTATGCAATTTTTGGACTAATTCTAATTTCTGGTGTTTGAAGGGGAATGATGCTGCTAATGCAGCAGGAGTGAATGGCAGTAACAAGTGGAAGTGTGAACAATGAGGAGTAGCAGGGTCAAGAGTTTTCTCAGCACAGTCTGCAGTTTGTGAGCAGCACAGATGTAGAGAACTTGAATCTGGATCTTTCTGTGGGTGTTCAAGAAGTCAGGTACCTGGGAAGCAATCGGAGTTTGGTTTTTTTTTTAAATTTCTCTTGCCTGCAGCAGAAAGGTCATTTAGTGATGTTAATTAGCAGTTATTCATGGTGATGATTTAGTCTCACTCCATAGATCATGCAGCCTCCTGGACACCTTCTAGTCCATGCAAGGACAGTCTGCACTTAGCAGTTATCTGCTTTAGGAACAGTGTATAAGGCTATAAAAATCAGTGCTGTGTCATTATGTGTTTAAATAGATTTTTATATTCCTCAGGGTTGAAAAATAAATAAAAAGGTGAGAGGGGAGGTTTTTTCCCCTTCTCTTCCTTTAGGAAAAAATGTGGTTGGTTTTAAAAGGGAATTGAAGGTAAAGAATAATGAACTAGGGCAGGAAGTATATTTTAGATTTAGTGTTTGCACAGAAAAATTGTGGAATATGTGAGTGAGGATAGGATATAATGTAATGAAAGTTGCATTGTTCACTGCTTTCAAGCTCTAACTTGTTCTTGATTTACATTTTTCTCTTTCAGAGCCATACTCAAGTCAGCACAAAAAAATTAGGTAATTAGTCAAATAAATGGTCTAAATCTTCATGTTATAATCACAGAAGACCCATGTATTTTATGGGCTCTAAATTCTACATTGAGTTTGAAGGCTAAATTGCTAGAAATTAAAAATTCCTTGCTTAAAGTCTATTGAATGATCAACTAAGAAAAGAAAAAAAATGCTTTTCTGCTTTAATAGTATTATTTCAAGATAGAAATAGCCCTAATCAACATTATCATAATCAACAAATAACCAACGGCTTAATTTGATGATTCATTTTTATTGTGAGGCATTCACTTGCAGACAGAAAGAGTGCCTTTGTTCTAGCTAGGAGAATTGCTGGATGTGTGTTCTGGTCATTGGAGATAAAGACCCTGACAATTTTGCTAACTTTATTGATGTCCTCTGTGCTGCAGTGTACACCCTATGCTATGATATTTGATGGAGGAGAGCAATTATTCTGTTTTCTCTGGACTAAAACCTACATGCTTCCAGATTCCAAAAGAAAACTAACCTTAAAAGTTTTCAGGCAATTCTAGCCTTGGGCACTTTCCCAAACAGAAAAGACACAATTTCAGTGAATTTCAGTGGACCTAAGTCAATGTGCTTCTACTGCGGAAATCTCAGGTGTGACAATTTATGTTCAGAGATTATCTGATTTAGCCCATAGTCATTCATTTTGCAGCTTCCAGAGATGAGCATGGAACAATGCGTGGAACAATTCAGGATTGAAGTGGAGAGTGTTTCTTGCCATGGTTGTGTCTGTGAGCTTGTAACAGTGGGGTCTCTGGGGAGCCTTTGTGAGGAAATTGGAATGGAAAAAAAGAAATTATTCTACCACAACATGAAACTGGGAAGAAAGATTTCCATCTCTAGACCTATTGATGCTGACCATGCTTAGCTGGGACAGTCCTAACATTTGCCAACAGCCCACAGGGGAAGCTACCTTAGCATGGGCAAAAACACCATTCAAACTAAGCAGGCTCAATGCAGATCCTCTGGAAAGCTGCACAAAAGTTGCAGTTCAATTTGCATAGAATTAATTTGAACACAATTTAAGTGCTATCACAAGGAAGCTAAGCTCTTTTTAAATTTTTTTGCCCCGTAATAATTTTTCAACATTGTCCTAAACAAGATTTGGATTGCCTCTCTTAGTTAATTTTATACTGGTGTGAAAATAAATTCATAGGGACAAACCTGACACAAAAAAGTTGTAATAAAGCTAGTAAATAACAACCATTTTCTTCCCATAAACATCTTATAGTATCTGGACAGGGCTTACCCATTTTTATATCTCCCTCATGCAGTGGGTTAACTAAAATAAGGAGAAAAGTAGAAGACAATTATAGAGTTTTTTTAAATACTGCAGTTCCCACACTGAGACCTTTTCACGATCATAACAAAATGGTATAAGAAACATAAAATATGAGTGCTAGCTTCAAGATGAAGAATCTTACAAATTTTTAATTGACTGCTCTTGAAAATCTAGATTGAATTGTAGTTCTCTACCTTTTTACAGAGCACTTGATAGAAACTGCTTTTTTCAGACTTCTTTTTCTGATTTTAAGAAATAATTTTAAACAATAATTTTAAAAGAAAATTGCCATGTGTATTATCCTGGTTTGCAACTTTTCAAAGAAAAAGCAAAATATTGAGATTTAGGCAAGGAATATAAGTAGTGGTGAAACAATTTTTGAACTGCATAATGCAGTTTCATGTGGGACATATATGGATGTATAGGATTTTAGAGGGAAATCCTATACCCACTAAGATGGGATATATGGAACTATCAAGGATTCTTGCCAGGGAGATCCAATGATAGCTACAGTAAATTGTCTCTTGCTCAGAAATCCACCCTTAAGTGTAGCAAGACATTTCTAAGATTTGAATCAATGGGTTTTGCAGTGTGGGTTTGCTTCTGAAGAGCTGCAGTGCAAAGCAGCCAGACCCCTTACCCTGCTCTTGAAACCCAGATCCAGAGGAGCTGCAGGGACACTGCACAGGCTGCAGACTGGGGGAGAAAAGCACTGGCTTGGTGGATGTCTGTCCACTTAGGCTAACTTGTGTTGAGATAATTTATTTAACTACTGTTTCCCAGAGATGGAGACATTGCTGTTGATTTCACCATCAACTTGAACAAAACCTCTTCACTAATACCACAGTCATACTAAAGAGCATGAAACTGTGTCAGTAGCAGGATGATGACAAAACCATCCTAATATTTCAGTAGATGCAGGAAGATCTGTAAATTTTAAGTATGAGCTCCTTTGGGCTATCTTTTCAGCAAAATGCATTGTTGGTAGATTTCTTTAGATCAATTTCCCGTTACAATGAGATCAGTATTTGAAACTTTAGCGAATCACTGAGGTTCTCCTAAATTATTTAATGGCTCATTTATTTTATTTTTTTTCTGGAGAGAAACAGAAAATGAGGTAGAGGGCTGATCTCATCATATCATATCCGGGAAATGTGAATCTTCTGTCTGATTCCACCAATATTTTGCTTTTTTGAATTTTGCTCAAATCACTTGGGCCTTACTACAACTTTGCTGATGAGGCTCAGTAACAGACACTGCTACAGCTGCACCAGATCTGTATAGGAATGAGCAGCACAGGCAGGAGAGATGCAGCATTTCTTGTTCTTCTTGTGTGGAATCACAAGAAAAGCGCTTCCACCACTATTGATGCTACACTGATGACTGGAGCATAGACAGTCCTTCATATCTGATCTTGTGTGTAACACGAAGTTTGTCTTGTGGAGAAGGTTTGAAGGATGGATCAGCCAAAGTTTGCAAATAGAGGAGAAATATCTAAAGTTGGAGTTGTAAATTTCTGTTGAAAAGAACTTGTTTCTAAATTGTGTGGGAAATAGCTCAAGTTTGCTTATTTAATTATCTGCCTACAGGCATGTTTATCTGTGAGCTGTACCTGATCAGAATTTAGCACCTGCAGTGGGCTGTGGGAATGACAGTCAGAAGAAGGTCACTGGTGATGCAGCAATATGCAGTGTGCAGATTCAGCACTGGATGATGTGCAGAGCACAATCCTTGAGTTAAACTGAAGTTTATCACCTCTCTTTTAGAGCATTTTTACTTAAGTTTTCAAGTGAGTGAGAGAAATGCTCTGCCATGCTGTCAAACCAATGACATCCAAGACTTCCTGAGCTTCTGATAAAAATAAATTGAAGGTCACTTCTTAAGATCAGCAGGTTTATCTCTAATCCAGTGCAGTAAACTAAATTGACTGTGTATTTTGCAACAACAGCAGAAGTTTCAGAAGAGCTGGAGAGTAGCGTCTCATCCATTTCTAAAATAATTCATATTTGAGAGAATCATAAGGAAAGGCTATAAAATTTTAATGATGTCTTAAAACTAATGAACCTCTAGAAAATGTGGTTTTGTTTTGACTTTCAACCTAATTGTCTGAGTTATTCTGGCAAGGTCACTCAAGCAGGTGGTGTTCATGCCCATGTTGTTGCTAAGATCTCCATTACTACGCTATTCTTGCTGAGGAAGATATTTAAAGCTCAGTCTTCATCATACTGTTGTGTTCTGGAGAATATATCCAGGGTCATGTGCAAACAAGTCTTTTACAGCTGAAGCCTTTTGCTAAATTGTAAATTGATTCCTGTCTTTATAAGGAGAAATATTCAAAGTATTAGTCCAGATTTTATCAAATGCTGTCCTTTGCTTGGAAGAAGGGTAAGAATGGAGCAACAATTCCCATTTCTTGTGCTACCATCTTGATGCCTGACTTAGCAGATGCCTTTGCTTGGTCAGCACCAGCCAAGAGCAAGCAAGGATTTCTGCTTTCTGCTTTAACCCACTGCCTGCCCACTCTGCAGGGCACAGCACTGGCTGTTTTCCTGCCTGCTCAGTGTTCCCCTCCATCGCTGCTGATCTCCACTTGGCAGCCAGTGCCAAGTTATGTCCTATTTGTACTTTTCAGATGATGTAGAGGTGAAAGAACTGACACTGCAGATTTATGACTGGTTTGGTCAAGACCACTGCAAAGACTGGCATTTCTGTTAGCTGACATTTGGCATTTCTGGCTGACACCACCGATGACAGGGCTTTATTCTACAGGGGAGTGCTGCTACCCTAGGGGATAATTCAAAACCTTTCTTATTCATTCCCAAAGTCAATTAAAGAATTAAATTCATGACTCTTATCAGTGCATGCACACACACAAAAATAAAATCGCTTAGGACGTGGCACAGTTAACTGCTAGCTGATTTCTCTTTATATACTTACAAGGGTGAGCAAACAAAGCAGCACATCTTCAGCTTCTAGTTGAGTATAGCACATGTGATAAACATATGTTTCAGTTTTGGATAAAAGTTGGTAATCTTTGTATTCATATTTCTGAATCAGCTAAGAAACACTGGCAAAATTTCCAAAGCAAGCATCTTCCCTGGGAAATAATTTCTCTTGTGTCAAATATTGACAAGGCATCAAGGAAAGGGAGTTATGGGCAGTAAAGTAAGGAGACATTTACTCAGTTATGCTTTAAATCTTTCCCCCCCACATTTAGTTGTGACAAAAAAAACTGTGCTGGAGCCCCAGGTAAAATGGTACAGGATTTTTATCCTCTTGATTTTTTTTTGATTTGGAGGTTTTACTGTGTTATCCTAGAGGAAAAGATAGCTGGAGACATTATGGCAGTACCTATAAAAGCATCCACAGTGCAAAGACCAGTTTTCTAAGCCAGTCCACAAAAGTGAGAATGCCTAACAAAGTAGGTAACATTTAGCATCTTCTGAATTTATTTTTTTTCTCTGCTGGATTGTGCATTGAAGCCCAAGGCTAGAGGTCACCTTCCTAGTGGTAGAAGAGAAATAGATGGATGATTTTTATTCTGCTGCAGCCACGTCTAAACCAAGAACTGCCGAGCTGCATGGATATTGGCATGTATCAAGAACTTGAACATTGTTCAAGTCAAGCTCTGGTGCTTATGTTGCAGTGCTTAGTCTGTGAGAAATTTGGTATCAGTGGAAATTCTGACAGCAGGAGGAAGCAGAAAAGTGTGAGGAAGCCCCGTCTATTTTCACCTGGCTTGTTTGGCTTTTCAGAAATGCAAGTCAACTGGTTTGGATGGTGTAAGATAACAGCAATCCCTTTTGCTTCACAGGGCATTTGAACCTGCTTGTAAACTTTGGGAGTGAGTTCTGCAAGCACTTGATAAGGCTTCAATTCAGTTCATCTTTCAGCCAAGCACTAAATTACCTGCCTTTCCAGGTCACCAGGTATTTGCTGGTTAAGCTCTGATCTCCATTTTGAAAGGATTGCTGTCATTGAAAAAACTGCTGTATCACCTCACAGCTACAATAGCACCTCCTCCTGTCTCTGTGCTCTGCTCAGCTCCAAGCAGGCAAACCACAGGAGCAGGTGAAGAGAGAGCAGGAAACATTGCTGGGAAATGAGTGTGCATCCTCCCAGCTAATTAAATTCCTGGCTCCTCTATGTTTGGTGAGGTGCAAGGAATCACTTCCATGTAATACAGCTTGTGCTTGCTCCGTGAGTATTGCGGCATGCATAAAAATTTTACACAGGCATAAATTTAAAAAATAATTTTGCTGAATGAGGAGCCTGCATTCAGTTCTGTTGTAGACAGGACAGCCACAGCTGTGCTGGGAAGGCAGAGCTTGCAGGATATTCATGCAGGAGAACACTGAATGAAAGAAAGGAGTCAGCACCACTGGGAAACAAACCATGCATAGAGGGCTGTCCAGTGCAACTAGAATAAAACTACTCACTAGACAGAAAACGCCATTTCTCTCCTCTAATCCTGCACATTTTCAATAATCCCAGGCACTGCCTGGGGTAATGCCAATTTAATACACAGCTGCATAGTTACAGACTACAGTGTAGTCTCTTTACCTTCAACAACCATGGCCCTGATGGAAAATTTGAGATTATCAAGCCAGCACTGTAGATTAAGCAAATCTCTGAATGATATGAAGTGGAGCAGAAACTGCTAAATCAGACTGTTTCTTCATCTACATCATTGTGGTTGGCAATGGACTGCTCTTAATGCTATAAAGAAGAGTGAAGCTTCTTCAGAATAAATTATGGTTATATAATAGGTTGTATGATTAGCATCCTACTATGGTGATACTTGAGAAAATTAGGCCTTTTTTACACTTTTAGATGGATCTTTTATTTCTCTGAAAGACAAGGTCTATTATCCCAGGTGGCATTCATTGTCAGAACTTGCAGAATTGCTAATATGTTGATCCATGACATGTAGGAATCATTTTGAGCTGTTGGTGTTTGTTGGTGCTTGTTTCTCAGAATGTTGTCCATGTAATGGATCTAAAATGAGCCAAAACCCTCTTATTGATCCAGTGGCTTAAGCCAGCAGTTCTTAAAGTCAGGAGGGCAGGAATCAAGACAGAGGAAGTAGGAAAAAATAACAGAGCTCATATGAACTGTCCTATATTTGTATAAACTTGAAGGATTCTTTTTACCTGGAGTCCTAGCCTTGGGATATTTCCTTCCTGCTACCTTGCACTGAACTGAAAATGCTAACCCACAAACTCCTGAGTGAGAGACAGAGGGGATATTACTTTCCCTCTGAAAATCGAGTGGAATATGACCCCTCCTCTCCCATCAGCCTCGTAGAGAGCCAGGAAAATGGGGAGACCGGAGCTAATTAGTAGGAATTCAGAATAACTTCTGTGCAGGAAGTTATTTCAGGAAGAGCTGCTCTCCCTTGGTAGAACATCTCCCACAATGTGTGTTTGTGGAAAGGAATGCTCATCCAAAGTCTGTGGGGGTACTTTTAGAAGTCTTCAGCTGTGAACCCTTAGGCTGTGCTGTCTATTAACTTTTGTCTAGTAGGTCTTAGACCAGTAGTCAGTCTTGCATTAGGCATGTTTTGGTTGATTTTGCTTGCCATTCTGTTCCTTATGTTAACTTAATTATTTGCACACCAAAATTGAATGTAGTGCTGTGAACAGAATAAGGTATTTTGTAGCAAGGAGCTTGTAGTCTAATTCAGGCACAGTGACGCACGGGCGTGCATAATACACATGATAAGGATGCAAATTCAAAGTAATAGAGGTGTCTTGGGAAAAATCAGTGCTGCAGGCTAATTTGCTACTTCTGAAGAGCTACTAGTCTGCAGAACATAATGAAAACATCAAGCAATTCAAAAGATGTGTTTTCCTTTTCTTTTCTCCTTTTTTCCAAAATGCTAATTGCTGATGCATCATCAAATGGAGGGGCAATGCCCAAAAAAAATAGAGAGATAACAAAATTGGGCTCCTCTCTATGTTCCTGCTTTCTGACCTGGAGCCCAGAAAAAAAATTGAGGATTTCTTTACTTTCTTAACTGGAGTATGCCTTGTAAAATTAGAATTTCATTAAAATAACAAAACGAGAAGATGGGTTGAATCTGGTTTATGTCCAGTATTAATGTAATTAGAGTACTGTTGGTGAGGTACTGTGAGCTTCTCAGAAAATATTGAGTTTCTACTTGGCTTTATGTGTACCTGTAAGACTGGGACATTGGACATGGATTTTCTTACTGAGTATACATGCAGACTGATAAGGTAATTATCCTAAAATGTAGATATCTGAGGTACCCAAAGCAAACAAATCCAGGTTTTAATCTATTTCCCAATCTAAATGTCTAGTGAGGATCCACACAGTTACATGCACAAGCAAAACTTGGGAAGCAGTGATCCTATCAAATTTGCTGGCAGTCTTTTACTTTGCACTTGAACTCTTGTCTAAGCCTTGGTTTTGTGCCATTTATGGTGGTTCTTTTTCAGGAGCATCACCCACCCTTTCTTATTGTTTGTGGGTCTAATCCCATTTCATTTAAATTTGCAGTGATCACAGTGAAGGAGCTGTCAAAAACTGAACTTTGTACACGAAACTCCCTAACATCATGTAGCAATTTTGCCAATGATATTGATCCTTCAAGCCACACCTGAATCCAGAAGTAACTGTAAGGTCAGAAGAAGCACAAGGAACACAGCTAAACTGTATATGGACAGAGAATTTCTCTGCAACTTTCAAGTGGTGGCTGCAAGTCCTGACACCAGTTGCATCCCTGACATGTAGTGTGTTCTCCAGGAAACCATCTGGCTTCTCAGGAAATATACTGGTTCTAGTTGAAGAAAAATGTGAAATATGGGACAGTTTTTGAAAGACAATGATCAAAAATGCAAGTGGAGTTTTGCACACAAACACACATGTACCCATGGATTATTTGAATACAGAAGAACCAATGAATTTAGTTAATTCCAGAGAATTAACTAAATATTTCTAGTGAGATTAAGTGTACTTGTTTATTAGCACTGTGATAATACTACAACTGAGAGTCAAGAACTGCTATAATTTTGTTGGTAGGTCTGTGACTGACTCTTGTGGTAGATGAGATATTAGTATGGCAACGCTGAATTTTTCTACTTTTCTGACTATACTTACTTTCATTTTTGTATATTGGTTGAAAGTGATACATTCAACTCTTAACAAAGTTACTTGGACAGGTCATCACAGTAGATGTTTCTGGACTGCCCACAGTCTTCTAGGGTGACCAAAGGGGTATCACTGAGGTTGTGTGCATTTAGCAGTGTAAGGCCAGGAACTTTTCTGTCTCTTGTTTTCTTTATTAGGGTAAACCCATTAAAGACTCTAAGATATCAGTTCCTTTAGGGCCTGATTCAAATACCTCTGTAAGATTGATTAATGCTAGGAAAAAAAGCAGCATGTCTTTCTATGACATCATTTCATGAGTAATTCTTCGATTTCTTTTTTAAAATGTGATTACTATAAGTTATTAGAAGGTATCTCACCTATTCATATATTCTTATGCTCACATTACACAGGTATTATGTTGTCCTCATCTTTTCTCAGGAGTAAGATATTTCTTTATGAATCTCTGGTCAACAAATGCCAAATGCCAAATACTGATTTGAGAGTATTTTCATTTGTACTTCCAGCAAAATGATCATCATCACACTGCAGGTTTTTTCTTTCAGTGCATTGGTATTTTAGCACTGTAAAAACTATAGGTCGAAGAACAAGTCGATAAATGTTTGCTTTGGTAGATACCTTTGAAAACAGCAGAAATGTCTTTCTTTTGTTTCCTTAAGATAGCATTTTAGAAAAACAAAGCTCTCAGGTCTGTATCTTTGGAAATTAAGTAAATTATCTGATTCCCAAGAGAGACAAGCACTGAGAGTTGTCCACAAACTCCTGCAAGAGAGAGGTTGACTCTGTACTGAGGGTATCAAAAACCTAGTTAGTAGTCTGAAAAAAAGTACTCATGAAAATTTAGTCTGAAAAAGCTGTGCCCCAAATTTTAACAGTTTCTTAAGCAAGAGCAAGACAAAAAACAACGACTGACTTTAGCAGCCAAACAAATACCTGTCTGGTTCTTTGCACTGTGTGAGAGCAACATGCTGCAATTTTGCAAATGGAACATTTTTATTATTTAATTAGTCTCAAAAGCTAAGCAATTCAAAGGAATAAACTGAGTCCATGAAAATTAAAAAAAAAAAAATAATAACAGCAGGCCCAGTACCTAAGGGCCTTACTCGTGAATGTAAAAATGACTGATTTTGTTACCAGCTGTGTGCTCCAGTAAATAATGGGCTTGAGCTTGCAATTTCTGCTACATGTGACTATTTTCTCTGCTTTTTTGTTAGCCAAGATTACTGATGTGCCTATGAGTTTGCAAGACCAAGCCTATTCAAAAGATGAACGTGATGGGAGATAACATACAGAACCCTTGCTGCCTGGAACTGTGAATGAGAATTCTGGGTGTCTGCTTTTTGTTATGATGCCTCTTTTGCTGTGAACTTTGGTCTGTCCTGCTCTATGTATGGAGGCAACTCTCCTGTGGGGAGTTAATATGCTGGATGGAGCAGGTTGCCCAGGTCATTATCAGACTTGTAGGTTTTAAGCTGAGAGTCAGTTTCTAAGAAAGAAAAATTTGACTTATGAATGTATATGGAAAGTCCACAAAACTAGAGGGTCATGGGGTCTTAGGGGAAATGGACCACTGTCTTCAATGCAAATAGCAAGGTCACTGTGAGCCTAATACCTACCTGTCTAGTTTGCAGCATGTATTGGGAGACAGCATCAATTCTTCTCACTGACAAGGAATTCTGCTGGAAGTATTTTTTCATTTGCTTTGTAATTTTGGTGTCAGTTTCAGGGATTGGTGTAGCAGACCCATGTTCACAGAATCACAGAATAAGCTGAGTTGGAAGGGACCCACAAGGATCATTGAGGCCAGCTCCTGGCTCTGCACAGGATCATCCCTAGGTCAGGATGTAATACTGTGTGCCTGAAAATACTGTCCAAACCCTTCTTAAACTCTGTCAGGCTGGTGCTGTGACCGCTGCCCTGGGGAGCTGTTCCAGTGCCCAAACACCCTCTGTGAAGAACCTTTTTCTGATACCCAACCTAAACCTCCCCTGGCA
>JAOTQP010000870.1:45820696-45842465 GCA_026413545.1 Cichladusa arquata
TGTGCCTGATGCCCCCAGGACAGGGCTGGCCCTCCTGGCTTCCAGGGCACTGCTGGCTCATGTTCAACTTGCCATCAGCCAGGACCCCCAGGTCCCTTTCCATGGCACTGCTTTCCAGCATCTCATCCTTCAGTCTGTCTGTACATCCAGGATTGTCCCGTCCCAGTTGCAAAATCCAGCGCTTCCCCTTGCTGAACTCCATACAGTTGGTGATTGCCCAGCCCTCTAATTTGTTGAGGTCTCCTTGCAGGACCTCCCTGCCCTCCAGGGAGTCAACTGCTCCTCCCAGTTTTGTATCTGTTTGTTTATAGAAACAGGTTTTGGATGTGCTGAGTTTACTGTACTTAATTACTGTAAATTAAGAAACAGAAAAACCAAAAATACAAATGCACTTTTTGATTGGTCATTCCTGCTGCAAGATACTGCAGGTTTAGACTAGCTGGAAAATGCCTTCTGCTTTTGGTACCAAATATTTATTATGTCCTTTGTCCTTGCTCACCTATATTTGAGTGAGCTGACTTGATGCCCAAAACAGATCTCCAGGAACTGGAGACAAAATCAGCAGTAGTTGGGACAGCACAGCAGATGGAATTTACTTAGCTCTCTGTAGGAAATGCTGTTAGGAAAAACTTTCCAAAAGTCCTGTCTCTTACATGTTAACAACAAATTGCTTCCAGGTCATGGCTTTGAGGGTCCAAGGGTGGACTGTGACTCAGGTACTTGACAGTCTCACAGTGAAGGCAGAAACAGGGCTGTTCCCAGGTGTCCCCCAAGAGAAGGGCAGTGCATCAGCTGCTGCTCCTATTGACAGGACCATGGGCTGTAGATTGGGTTTCGACCTTCCCCTGTGTTTTGGTTATCCTGTACTGCTCCAAAATGCCTTCTCAACTCTATGGTCTCATAGCAATTTACTTTATCTGGATGTTGGACTCAGAAGAAACCCCAAACTAATGGGAAATTTGGATAAAGAGAGAAAGGATTGCAGTAAAAATTGCAGGCAAGCTACAAATAAACACTAAAAACACTTGTGCTATTGTTAATATTGAATGTAATACTCAGTGCAGAAGTTCACACAACTGGGTAGATATCTAGGTAGTAATCATGGAGGTACTTAAAATGGTGTTATTATGAGTAACTTAGCAGCAACTATGGGAAGAGAGAGGTTTTTCTTAATGCATAAGGAATTTTTAGATTTGGATACTGCTTATATTCCTTTCAGTACAGAATATTTGAATGCCAGGTGACCCTACTGTATACTGTGAACAGATCATGAATTTCTGGCAGGATTGAGGAAAAACAGTGGCAACTTGAATCAAATGGAAACTGAAATAAATTTAAATATTTATTTAGAGCATTAATATATTTATTTCTTTGGACCTTAAAGCAGTTGCACCTTAATTCAGCAGAGCTCTGTCTCATCTCTACTCAAAAGCAAAACAAATGCTGATCTGTGAAGTGTGCTGAAACACAGGGGAAAGAGAGGTGTTTCATCACTATGTTGTCCCTCTGCTCTCCTAACTACAGCAGTAGGGACTTACCTTGCATTTTTTGCAGTAAGGGCTTCCTGACAGTGCCTTTTTTGTTTTCTTCCTTCTAAAATTTAAACTTGCTTTGGGGAGTAACACCATTTGGCAAGGGAGAACAGTGCTTGCTGAGAAAGGCCACAGGTTATAGGGGAGAGAAGCCAGGGAAAACTTGGCACTGCTGATGTTTTACACCCTCTACCAGCTGGTCCTTCCATTTTTATTCTCTGATTGCTAAAACTTGTATAGAAAATTTAGGCACTTTTGCAAATATTTTATTTCTCTGCTTTAAAAAAACCCCAGATTGCTTTGTGCAAGCGTAACTTGAAAAATAGCATAATGCCTCAGAAACTCTGATTTTCCATTACAGTATATCTCCTCTTAATGGGCATATTTATCCTTTTTGTTGAAAGAAATGTGAATAACTAAATGCTATATTCTTAGCCTATCACAAAGGTAATTATATTGCGATTAAACTGTATCTCTGTTATTTCTTTCTTGTCTGGCAAATGCTTCATCTACTCTCATTCATTCTTTTTTTTCCCATTCACCTTCAGTTTGTCTCCCCTAAACTTCCAAGGAGTTATCCACGATCAATATAAGGCATATAAGATTCATAATATACTGGCCATACTGCAATCCATTCATGAAGAGTTTTGACAACAGGGCTGGGTATCAGCCAAGTCTACATCTCCTGAAAGAACATTTTCTGTATTATTTTTATGAATTGACACAAAATAATTTGTACATAATACAGGCTGTTCCAAGGAAATAATTGGGAAATACTTAGAAATTATTATTCATTGTGAGTGTCCAAAAAAACCCCCAACATTTATAGGGTTTTCACAAAGTCCTGAAAACTTGTAATTATAGTAGTAATTTTTTTTTTTCATTAAATGGGCCATGTACTGCAAGAAGCACATATATCTTCCTGGGAGGAACAAGAATTTATTCCCTCAGGCAGCTTGGCTGTAAATAAATAGAAGGTTACATATAACATTTCTGAAGGCAAGTAGAATCCAATTTAGTTAGTGAGAAGTAAAATAGATAAATAGAGAAGACCATTATCTCTGTGGCAATAGATATGTATAATTTTAAGTTAATATAAGGTAATGAGGATGAGAATAGAAGCTGTGCAAAATCAGGCACTTTCAGATCACAGAATGAAAATGTCTGGTGGAAAAGATTAGTGCTAAATATCTAAGCTAATCCAACACAGGAAAATTCAGGTCAAACCTGGAATTAGTGCTTTTTGTTCTCTCCTGATAACCTTGATATTTCCATACCTACCTTTCTCTCTCTCATACAGTTACTTAAGCCCCATATTTTTTTATGTAAAAAACCCCCAGACTATACCTCTTACAGCTCCTATCTCTTCTGTTAGGAGCAACAGAACAGTGCTAGCGTGGTGCCTTGAAAATCTGCAGATGAGTGAGTATCAGAGATGGCACTGAACAGCTGTTCACTGGGCAAAACTCATCTGTGCATCTGTGAGCAGTTGGGCTTTTTGTTATCTCATGTGTGAGTGGCAGCAGCAAAGCGAGGGTGAAGGAAGAGGGCAGATTACATAAAAAATCCCTCAGATTTTTTCTGCCAGATATTTTTGCTTGTCTGAAGCATCTGCTAAAGTGCTCAGTAATTTTTTATACCATTACAGAAATGTTGTTTTGCTAATGTTAACAAGACCTTAATATAAAATCTGTTTAATTGTTTTTGAGGATCTTTTCTTTTTAGCAAATTTTTGGTTTGTAACAAATGCTTTTTGACAGGTTGGTTTGCTGCTTTGATGAAAAACTATCCATGTTTTGCTAAAAGACAAAACCATAAAAAATCAGAATTGAGTCATAGGCAAAGGCAAAGTTACAAAATTGTTCTTTGAAAGAGGAAAAAGAGGCACAAAGCAAACATTTCAGAGTTTATTTGCCCAAAAATAAATGATAGCACATGTAATCTTTTGTTGATTTAAATTATTTGTGAATTTAAGTCCAATTCATCAGTTAGAGCTGCATGAAGCAAATAGAAAATAATTGAGATGACAGTTTATTGAGATTTTGTTTCAACAGAAGAGAGGCCTTTCAGCCTGTCTTCATTCACTTCAGCAGCAAAATGTTGCTATGTTCTCTAGCAGAGTAAAGGTCATTTGTAAACTCTTTCCTCCCCCACATCCCAAATTCTAGCACTCACAAGGTAAGGTTACATTGGAGGGCAATTCAATATTTAAAGGAAACATCTCTGTAAAATTCCAGAGTCTCAGTATTCTGGCATTTTGGAAGTAAGGGCTATTGGCAAGACTTGTATTTAAATTAAATAAAGACCCCTCTGAGCAAAGCGCTTCTAGGCCAGGCTAAAATGCTTTTTTAGATATCTCAAACCAAGTGGTTTCCACTGTGGAGTCCGAGTAGAAGGCGAGTACATTTTAACAACTAAGAGAAAGACACTTTCAAAGGCAGAAAGAAGAGAAAGAGGAGAGACTGGCTTATAAAGAGCTATTTAGGGTAATGAGAGGGAAAACACAATACTGCCAGGGCAGCTTGCCTGTTCTACTGTGCAGGCAGAGGAGCTAATTTGATCTTAATGTGTTAAAGAATTATTGATCTATTGATACAGTACAGGACTGTTATACTGGTAAAATAAAAATATTAAAAAAAAGAAAGAAAAGAAAAGAAATAGCACCTTTATGAGCAACGGAAAAGAGAAGCCTGGAATTTATTAACAAGTTCATTTGGGAACTAGTTCATTTTGTTCTTCTTTTCCAAAAAGAAAAAACAGGAAAAGTTACTGAGCAAGTAAGCTGTTGATTCATATTTATAAAGTAACAAGGAGATGAGCAGCAGTCCCCAGATTATGTCAAGAAGAGATCACATGGAAGCCATCTGATTTTCTCATGTGAGAGAGTGTCATATTTACTGGATGTTGGAGAAATAATAGTTGACATATTTCTTGGATTCAGTAGCAGTTTTCACAGTATCTTTCATGACACTCATTTGCAAACTACTGAAGCCTGATGCTCATGAAACTCTTACAATATTGTACTACATTGTTCTGAAGAAGAACAGGCACAGAGTCAATGTCAAACCAGTTGCCCTGAAGTGCTGTGCAGCACAGGACTTTTTATGGAGGTCACCTGGAGTTTGGCACTATAGAATTACCGATAGAACACCACAATCTATGGCATATGTAATATGATACTGCATTCTGTATTTTATATCTACTCAATTCTAAGTACATTTGCACAGACTTGTTAGATATGCTGCAGGAATGTTGAAGGCTAGGAGTCAGACCCAAGTAGCCATGACAAACTGCAAAAATTGTCTGGAAAAAAGCTGCATGCTATTCGGTTACAATGACCACATTTAGGCACAAAAAAAAAAATCAACTGTGAGTGTGGAGGATGGGGAGCAAGAAGTGGCTGATTCCTGGAAAAAAGATCTGGGGGTGGGGGAGTTACAGTGATACAAAAACTGGGTGTGAGCCAATAATGTTGTACTGCTGCAAACAGGCAACATACTGGGGTGTAGGAGGAGGATAGCTGTGTGGAAGATACCTGGAGAAATCCTCCTTCTGTTGCTGGCACACAGAAGATCTCAGCTGTACTGTTTTGCCTAGTTTGAGGCAGTCCCCTTCTAGGAGGAGGTGGAAAAGCCAATGGAAGAAATTTTGGGAGAGAGCAGCAAGAGCAGCTGAGTAACAATGTGTGTTCAGCCAGGGAGCTGCTGATGCTCAGTCTGGCAGAGTTGAGTCTGAGACAGAGCGTGTTTGTCCCTCCAGTTATGTTACATCAAAGGTGGTGGCAAACAGGAAAGGAGTAGTCTGATCTCTCTGTCCACAGCAAGTACATCAAGGAGACCTTAACTTGCAGTAAAAGAGCTTCAGGCATGAAGGAAGGAAAGCTTTCTAATCATGAGAGTGAGATACTAGAGGAGACTGCCCGGGAACAGGCAGAGCCCTGTGCCATCTCTCCTGGAAGATTTCCAGGGTGGGCTAAAGTAGCAGCATGAGTTTGGTCTCTCAGTAGAGAAGGTAAAGGAGAGTCTGAGTGATCTTGCAAGCTCCTTTCCTCCCTGTTTGCTGTGTTGCTCTGGCCCTAGCCCTGGTAAGCAGGGTTTATATTTCCTTGAAAAGCTGTCACCTGCTTCACTCCACAGGAAGACAGCTCAACACAAGCATCACCCACCTGGTGCTGTTGGGGCACTATTACAGCACCAGATTTTGAGCACCATTTTAGTATCATTATAGGCATCACCTGCTCCTGTTAAACAAATAAGGTCTCAGTATCTTTTATGGTGCTGTAGAGCAGCTTTATGTCAGACTAGGCTCTGACCTTTTGGATCCAGGCAAGCTGTCAGGTGTACTGAGAGCTAGGTGTGCTTTTAACTGATAATTTCAAAAATATCTTCATCCAATAAAAGCTGGTCACAACCCAGAATAAAATAAAATTGAATAGGTTTAAGTAAAATTATTAGCAATCCTTACGTGCTTCAAACAAGAAAAGGGGTGGATTCTAAGGGTATAAGGTGGTAAATGACATAAAACTTTGTGCAAGGAAGCTCTGATGGTATTTTAATTCAGATCTGTGTTGGCAACAGAAGGGTTAGTTCACTTGGCATCTTTTATCTGCCTTCAGCTTTTGTATAGGCTCAGTATCTACTATTACCTCTGCCTTGCTATTGTGAATCTGAAGAAAAGTTGTATAACATGCATAGAATTGGATAAGCAATGCACTGACATTTTTAAGAACTGTATAGCAAAATCATTCTAGAGGCATCCCAGGTGGTAATTATGTAGTCAAAAATCACTCCACTCAAATTGAAATGAATCTTCCTCTGTGAGGCAACTTATGAGGGAAGAAGGCTCCATCAGTTCATCGTGTTTCATAGCCTACATGTAGCAGAATTTTTCACAAGGAAATCTGAACTTTGTTGCAAAGGATTTTTACTCTGTTTGCAGGAAATACAATGGTACTAGAGAAAAATGCGTGTTCAAGAAAGAATGTCATGTAAAAATGGTGGTTTTTGTCAGATTCCTTAGTACAAAATAAGTGGCTTTTTATGTAATTTCAAATCCTACATTTGTAGAAAGGCTCCTAGTGTTGGCAAGAGACCCATCCTGCACGTCTCCTAAACCTGCTTCCCTCCCTGACTTCTCTTGGTCTTTATACTTTTTTATTAGCTTATGGAAGCTTATTTACACACTGCATATTTTTCAGCCTTGAAATTACTTTTGTTGCAGTCAGTTGCTTGAAAGCTCTATGTTGAATGAACCCATGTCACAAGAAATAGTCGGCTTTGCCAAGGGCCGTGCAAGTTAACCTCGTGGGTAACCTTCAGCTCTGGGATGCTCTGTAGTTTTGTTTGGAAGTGTTGTTCTACCTTCCTTGTCATTATTTTTGCAACTTTTTTTTGAAACAGATTACCCTGAGGTAATCGTGCAGTGTTCTACATTTTGCTGTAGCCTGGCAAATCTTCCCTCTTGCCATAGTGTCCCCTAGGGAAATCAGGAATGTTAATGTTGTTAGGTTTAGAACATCATTATGACTATATTTTGTAGAGATGGCAAGTGTGACTGCTACTGTAGTAATACTTATGATGACTGATGACTTGTTAAATATATATATATCTAGGTTTTTTAAAATGTGTGTAAGAGTATATGCAGAGAAGGAGAGAGGCAGAAAAAATACTTGTTCTGCATATTCACTTTGATTTAATTTTCTGATTAGTTTCCCGTGGGTAGGACAGAGGCTTCTAATACACTATTTTTATTCTCTAGGGGGTTTTGTTGTTGTTGGTTTGGTTTTTGGGGGAGTTGTTTGTTATTTGGCTGGGTTGCAGGGGAAGGTGGGTATTTAACATGCTTCTTTATTTTTTTAATTTAAAGAAAGGTGAGTTTTCTCTGGAAGCCAGGCAGCCTGAGGCAGAAATATGTTGTATATGGATTTGGTACCTAAGGATTCCCATGCAGATCAAGAGAGGACTGGGCCACACAGGCTTCAGAACAAATTTGTCCTGTGTTGTATTAGTCCCAGCAGTGCTATTTCCCAGCTGTTAGAGGAGAAATAAGCATCTGCTTTCATTAAATACCATACCTAAATAATACTCAGCATACTGAAATATTTGTGAATAACACAAAGTTTACCACCTTCTAGAAATGTTTTTTTTTCCAAATTCTGATGTTAAAATGTAATGAATAGATGGTTTTAGTGAGGGCAATTATATGAGGAAGCTTTTGTTCTTTTTGGGAGTAAATTTACATTCATGTTTTGGCATTTAGGTGCTTGTATCTGGATGTAAGGTTTGAAACAGTGGGTTAAATCCACAGTATATTTCAGAGCTACTTTCACAATGACAGCTTCATTTCCAGCACAGTCTAAAAACCTTCCTATAATTATATGATGTCCTGTAAATAAGCTGTCTCCAGAAGGCTTTAGAGAATTAAATAACCAAGGCAATACACAGCACAAAAAATAGTGCTGCAAAGACACTGTACTGCACTTGAACAAAAGCAACCAGATTAATTAAAAGATCAAAGATAGAGGAAATGGAGGAATGTGCATTTTAAGGGATCTGAAATGAGACAGACAACAAGTGAAATGACTTTTTTTGAAAGAAGAAAAATCTTTGAGTGATAGATGAGACTGGATGGCAAAAGGGTGTCAGAGCTGCCCAGGATGCCAAAGTAGCCCCAGAGGTGATGCAGGGTGGGCTAGAATTGAGCAAAGCCAGGGACAGAGTGCCAGGAGGGCAGGGCTGGCTCTGGCAGAGGCACCTTGGACAGTCACTGGGGACTGCAGGAGGGAACAGCCAGTTTTATTTTCTGTGCATCTGCCCAAGCCCTGGAAGGTGGCCTGTGGGCAAGACAAGGGGATGTGAAGCAGCTCCATTTCAGGCTGAGATGTCTTCTCAGAAATGAGGTTGCACTCCACCCCTTCATCCCCTGGGCAGAGCAGCAGACTCCAGCTCGCCCCAGTCTGGCACTGATTTGGCTCTCTGTTGTCTCAGCCCAGGGTCACAGCACTGGTGGCATCAGCCCAGATCAGGGCTGCCCCTTCCTGTCAGCAGCTCCTTGCAAGGTCTTTGCTGCATGTGGTGGCAAGTTTCTTTCTGGGTGGTGGGCAGTGAGCCCTCCAGGGTGACACTGCCAAGCTCACATGTTAAACATGTCATTTGGAACTGAGCTGGTCAACAGGATGTGTCATTAACAACAAGAGCTGAGCATCTCTGGGGAGCAGGGACACTTGCTATTATGGTCACTTGTCAGTGATTTGCTACTTTCTTTTTTCCTTGTAAAAACTGCAGGTCAAGATAATTACACCATCAGCATGAGGTATGTTAGTATGAAACCATAAATGTCTGCATTCAGAGAAAATTACAGCATGTCAGTGTTGCTGCATGGTCTGTTACAATGTCACATTGCTTATGGTGTAACTCTGCTGAGGAAAAATGTCTCTTTGGGAATGAAACATTATTAATAAGCTCCCAAACAAGTCTCTTAATGAAACATACATAATAATTGGCAATTCTTTCTTTTTCTTTGCATTTTCCCTCTGTTTGCGGGGAGGGGATCTGCCCCTCTCAGTTTTGAAGGTGAGTGACTTTCATAGGGAAATGTGTAAGACAGATAAATCATCACCTTTGCTGTTGTGTCTTCTTGTATTGTTTCCTAAGTTGCCTTGCAATGAGTTTTCTTTTTCTCATGATTCCAAGTAAACCAGGTGAAAAGAATCTGTGGTGACTGTATTCTACATCAGTTCTTACCTTTGCTTCAATGTGTGTAGTAAGATGAATAATAATTTTAATGTTAAATATGATCATGTTTATTCTTACTCTCTCTGACATTATATATTGCAGGCTCCAGAACTGATAGATACATGACTGAATTTTAGAGGTTACATATTTTCTGTTGTCTTTGATAATTCAGTAGCAAATATAAAAGCAGGAAAGCACAATTTTTCTTTTACTAAAAACCTGGGGAGGAAAAATGAGAACTAGAGAGAGCTAAGAATTACTAATTACGGAAGTGGAATGCAGCAGGGGAAAATTTAAGCTCACTTTTAATAACTTCAAAATTCCTTGTATTGTATATGAAATGTTTTCATCTTTCCCAGCAAGGAAAAGAAAATCACTATTTTTGTGAGTCATGTAGCAGTGTGCCCCTGAATTAGCTGTTTGCAGAGGTGTTGGATGCATAGCTGCAGTGCCATCCACTGAGAATACGTAGACTGATCAGTCCTCAACCTACTTTTTCTATAAGATCTATTTCTCCTTTTAAGTGGTATGCCGGTTGCTACAAGTTTCTATTTTCATTTTTGTCTTTGCTGGATGCGTGGGATTTTTTAGAAAATGTTTAGTCTTTTGTTGAGGCCAGAGGTTGCTAATGCTTCACAGATCAACCCAGACAAACTTCTAGGCTTCAAATTCCTCTAAATAAGTTCTCAATAATCTATGACTTCTAGTTCATCTTTCTGAGACACAGTAAAATTCCTTCTATCATCTTGAAGTTTGTCTGCTGGGTTGCATGGAATTGGGGAGCTTTTTATTGGCCCTCCATGGGGCTGAATTAGAGAACATCCAAATGAAGGCAAGGAAGATGGTGATGGACCTTGAGAGGAAGGTGTATGAGGAGTGGCTGAGGTCACTTGCTCTGTTCAGCCTGGAGGAGACTGAGGAAAGACCTCACTGCAGTTACAGCTTCTTGTGAGGGGAAGAGGAGGGGTAAACACTGATTTCTTCCCTATGGTGATCAGTGGCAGGACCCGAGGGAATGGCCTGAAGTTGTGCCAGGGGAGGTTTAGGTTGGGTATCAGAAAAAGGTTCTGTTTACACATGGTATTTCTAGCCAAAGGATCGAAATGTATTCGCATAGGCCAGGTCTTGGGATGTGGAGAAGGCTGTGTTAAGTGCCTCCTGCCACTGAAAGTGAAGTGACCCTCTCTGTTTTTTTCCCAGACTGATGAATCCCCTCTGCTCTGTTCCTCAATTTGCACTGTATGATGCCAGCATATCTCATGCCCTAGGGCAGGTAAACTGATATACTACTTTGCTTTTCCCTGCCCTTTCTCATGAGATGCTGTTCATTTCAGGATGCCATTCCATAATTCTGCTGGGACAGTGCTCAAGTCCTCTCAGACAAAATCCAGTCTTGAGGCCTCATCTCTCAGCAGATGGAAGGAGATACAGGTTGTAGATTTTGCCCCTTGCAATCTGCATAGCTATGCAGGGAAAATTTTCAAGTACCTGTAAGAGCACTTAATTTTTGCCATTTACCCAGATTACTTTTAGCCTTCAGCAAGGCATGATAAATTAAGGATAGAGGTTCAAGTATTTTTCTTCTGTTTCAAGAATTAATGGTGTGACAATGTAGAAAATACATGCTGCTTAGTATTTCTTCTGCCAGCAATGAGCAAGAGGCTTCAGTGTCTCTATAAAGCCTTCTATTTCATCAGAACTGCTGTCATGTATGCTGAGCTAGTGGCTCTGGACTAAGGCTGCAATGGTTGGCCTCTCTGGCATAGTGGTTCAGTACTGGTTAGTTCATGGGTGAGCTCTTCGCTAGTATTAATCATAAAGTAATATGATCAATTACTGGTTTGCTTAGTCCTTTATTAACCCAGACAAATGTCTGGTGCCAGGTCTTGGACCATCCCTACTGTTCAGTGGCATGTGCTAGCTGCCTTGAGCACCCTCAGAGTCTGCTAGGCTAGGTGAAGGACACACAAGTGTAACTGATTGTTACTTGGGTCCTTTTGTCTCGTTGGTCTGAGCATTTCCTGCATGACTTGGCTGGAGTCTTTCACATGTCCTCAGATACCTGATGTTTGATGGATAGACAGACTCACCTCCTTGGTGTACTCCAAATACTTGTAAAGAATTGAATGTCACTTAATATCATGTTCCTGGATTTTCTCTCAGCTCTATTTCTCCTGCAAGTGTCCTTGCTGAAGCTGAGACATCTGGTTGAGTTTACAATTCACCTCTAGACCCTGGCTGGTGTTTAAAACAGATTGAAGTCAGCAACACTTACAAAATCTCTATCAAAAATACTGATAAGCACCATTGCCTTTCTCAATATGATGGGACTTCTCAATGCCACAGGAAGTGATAATTTTCTCCTAGGGTAAACAGGGTGTTGTGTATTGTTTTGACAGGATCTAGATAGGAATCGTTCCTACTAAATAGGAATTTATATTCAGAATTTTGATTTTAGGACTGTGAAGCCTTCCAGCCAGAGGGTGTCCTCCCTGGAGGAGGACAGAGCCTGTTGACTCTTTCAGTAGGTGTGATTGCATTACTGTCAGACCAGACTTAGTGATTCCTCTGTGCTTAACACAATCAAGTGTTTCAGGAAGCTTGGGCTGCACAGAGAGAGAGCAGAAGACTTATTGCTTCAGCTCCAATCACCCATCACCTTGAGGGCACCATCTTGCTGTCAGCTGCCAAAACTGCTCCCAGACCTTGGCTTATCCTGCACTTCTGCCATGCAACGTGGAGGATGTCCCTCATGTCTATTCTGCAGGCACTGAAAGGCAGTCTGCTCTTTCGTGGCTATCCTAGGAGCCATATTTTTGTGTAGCAGTCACAGATTGCCTCTGTGGCATATTAATAGTGCTTGGCCACCATTCTTCAGGTGATCGTGCCACCTTAGTGGGGCTGTGGCAGATCACATTTCAGTGATTCCCCCCTTCAGCTAGAAAACCAATTGGTCATACTGGTCTAATAGCAAATTTGCAAATTTAACAGCTGAATTGCTGGCAGCTTGTTCTCATAGGGCTGAATACCTTGTACTTTGCTACATTCACACTCCCAGCTGGAAATGATGAGGTAGGTACAGCTATGGTCTGGATTGGAAAGGAAGAGGTTGACGAGTCACACTGTCCAGTGCTGATGAGGAAACACTGGCAAAAGATAATAAGCTGTATCTTTCTTCTCCCTTGACAGGCAAATTCGTTCCTCTTTTCTCATTTCTGGGTTTTCTCAGTTTAAGTCTCCTCATCCTGTGCCATTAACACACCTCATTTTGAGTTAGAGTGACCTTCCTATCTGGAAGTATTTATGTCTGTTTAGATTGTGTCTCTGCAATGCTGCCTTGTAAGCTGGAAACATCCACAGAAGTTTTGCCTTTAATTAAATGATTATTTTATTTTTCCAAGGTTATCTATAGCATGGAACTTCCAAGTTTATAATATAAGTGTTTCTTTCTAGTGCTGAGTCTTTCTGTCTTTTTTGAGAGTAGAGTAAAACAACCTGTTTTTAGACCCATTCTGTGCAAGAACAAAAATTGTGCAGAACTTTTACTGTGTATTCATATGTTTCAGATACTGTATTCAGCCACTGTGTCCTCACTTGCTTTTTACCTTCATGTCTGGGTGGGCAAGCTCCTGTAAGGACATCAAATATATCTTAAGGAGGGAAGGGAAATCACAATATGATGCTGAGTTGGCCTGTGTGTCTGCCTGTGTTGGCCCAGGGATTTCCCAAGCTGGTTCTCCAATCACCTGCCCCCAGTGCCACTCTCTCTTCCTCTGTCTGCTGGGTTTCCTTGGATTGCTTTTTGTTTTAGTGCAAGGAGCTGGTACCAGCATATTGGTGATGTCATGAGGGAAACATCATCAGCTTGAGCAAAGGTGGTGAAAGAGAAGGTTCAGCTAGACCCACTACATTTTCTTTTGGTTTATTTGGTTCATTTAGCCTTTTATTAGATGAAAAACACACTTCCTCTAGATGTTTGCACATTGAACTCCAGTTTTCCCCTTGCTCAGAGAATGGATTTTTCATTGCTTATGTGTCCTGAAGAACACAGCTGGGACAGTAAAAACAAACTGGATTTTCTTTAGGGAGCGTGCAGTTGCCAATAGGTGTGATCTGTCCCTGTGAGAGGAGGCAAGAAGGCGTGGGGATAACTAATTTAGGAGTAGCATTGCTGCTCTGGGGTCTGGCAAATGAGATGGTGACTGTTTCCTACTCTATTTGCATTTTATACATGCTTGTAACTCTAGTGCCATGCAGCTAATGTTTTTTTTTCGCTAGAAGTTCTAATAGGTAATTACAAAGCACATGGATTTACTAAACTTTATAATAATGCAAAGGAGCAATAGTAATTATTTGGACTTTCTGCCATTTTTAAAATGTTTTTTTTTCTGCCATAATCATCATGACCATGTGTGTTGAGTGTAAAATAATTCTATATAAATTAGAATATCTCACATTTACCACAACTAATGTGGTAAGATCAAGTAAAAAGGCTTTCTTGGGTAAGGTAAAAGGAATAATGCCTCATTCAAGGTAAAATGAGTAATACCCAGGCACTGCACCACATAATTCTCAGCCTGGTTTTCCTTTGTTTGGTTTAAACCATAGAGCTTTAACCTCAAGCAGGTCTCTGAAACAAGTTTGATTCTTTATATTAAAATCAACTCTGTCTATGTCAGACATTTTAATTGTGCGTGTACAGATACTTCTGCCCAGAGAGATAAAATATTAAACACATAATGAATAATGCAGCTGTCTCACAGTACTGTGATCTTTATGTGAACAAAGAAGCCATAAATTGCTTGGGTATTGAACTGGCACAACATTTCCCAGTTTAATTTGCCAGTGATTTCTGCAGTCACAGCTTATGCAGGGGTAAGCTGGATGATGTGATGTTGAAAATTGTATGGTTTTTAGAGTAGAAATGATACTTTTCCATCTCCCAGTGCAGGAGCAGAGCTATGCAGTTGTCTATTCCCTGGCAGCTAACTCAGCTGTGTGGACAGGCAAGGTTTAATGTAGCTCTGCACATCACTGGGGAGAGGAGAAGTCAATAGATGGAAACACCCATGTGAAATTACATCTTGAGCCATGGATATAAAATGGACAATGCCTTAGGTAAAGAGCTTTTCAGTAGTGACCTTTGGTTTCTAGGCTTTTTCTTTGGGGATGTATTTCACTTCTTTCTCTTGCCACACAATGTCACTATCCCTAGCTGACTCTCTGGTTTTTCCACTGAGCTTCAGCTACCCCGACCATTCCTTCCTTGCCTTTCCTCCATCCTATCACTAGTATAACCTAGCCTGCTGGCTGCAGTCTGACCTCTGGAAAATGTCGGTTTTTTCCTTCTTTTGCCTGTGGATGTATTTTTTATTTCATTTTTACATAAAAATAGGTGTTTCCAATTTTTTTCTGAAGATATCTCTGCTGCTGAAGTTGCAGTTACACAGAGGTTATTATGTCCTTTAATCTTCAGGATTAAGGAGGAATTTTCACTCCCATTCATTTTGCTGAGAACTGAGCCCTAGCACATTTCTTCTTTAAAGAAAAAACTTTAAAAAGGAAGAATTTCACTTTTAAAATCAATCACCATGGCAACCTTTACAGTGAGTTTCCAAACATAGGAAGTTGCCTTTAAGATGCATCCTCAGCTAAGAGAAAGGTGAGTTTTTACAGCTTCTAGCAATGTTCCCATAGAATATAAGGTTTTACAAGAATCAGTTAGAGGGACTTTTATATGCAAAAGGAAGTTAAATGATCCTGGTGATTTTAATTTTTTTTTTAATCAGATGCTGCATGCTAACTAAACTCATCATAATGCTGGCTTAAAATAGACTTGGAGAACTAGATAGAGCCTGGTGGTAATACTTGTGATATCACTAGATTTCATCTAAGTAGATATTTAGGTAACCATTTACCAACATTTCTTTCACACATAAAGATTATTTTTCTTTTTCTCCTTCTGGACTGCCTTTTCATGCATATTCAGAATCTTAGTGAGAAATATTTTTAAAATTGGAAAGGAAAGTGGGGTAACAAAATAGAGGGAAGAAAGCAAGGTGTTTATGCATTAAAAGAACAAAATCCTTCACACATTAGAGTCCAGTGAAATGTAACTTCAACAGTCATCTCTTATTTCTCTCAGTACTCAGCTGGATTATTTTATATCATATTTTTGGTATGTATTAGATCCAAGGAATATGCAATTTCTTTTCCCACTGGAATTTCCCCAGTGAACATATTGTATATCAGATAGAATCTTGATATTTTCCCTTAAATGGTAACTCTGGTGTGTCATTCTGAAATAATCAAAATAAGAGCATTTTAGAATTAAACTTTCTGTGTCCGAAGTAGTTGTGAGACTGGGAGAAGGAGCTTACATCCAGAGAACTTCAGTCTCTGGGCAGATTTCAGATTTTCAGGTAGGAGGCTGATGGACTGTCAAGAGAAAACCACTTTTTATCAAATTGCAAAAATACCATGGAAAACTAAAAAAAAAGCCCTCCAGTTGGTTCTACCAAGGTTGAATATAATGATCCAAAAGTGTACCAGGGTGTGTGGGAGTTCCCACACCGCATGTAGGCAGCAGGAGGGCAGGTCAGAAGAGAGCTTTCTTTTCTCCTTTCATGCAATCTGAAATTGTGAGGTCTTGAGCTGCCCACAGGAGGCTGTCTGAGCCACTTGGCTGGAGTCTGGAGTGGGCATGGTGGGCTTCCTCCAGGACATCACCACCCAGGTCTATTTATTTGGCTATATGGCCACAGTTGTATTTCACTTGGGTGAAATAGGGTCTTGTTCCCTATTTGAAAAAAGCAAGCTGTTATGCTGGAATTAGGACTAGCTGATGCTGTAAACACTCCAGTACTTCTCCCTGCACTGCATATCTGGAAGAAACAGATTATAAAACACCTCTAAGCAGGTGGAAGTTTTAAAAAGTCTTTTAAAAATGTGTTACATTAATGTAGCAAGTCAGTTAAAGGTGACAGCCTTAAGTTCAATACCTGAGTAACTCAATTAAAAATAAGTGCAGTTAAAAATAAGCTCAATTACTGCATTACTCATGTTATGTAATAACTTCAGAAAAGTTTAACTTTTAGAGCAAACTTAGCAATAGTGTTATTAACACTTATCTGAAATGCGCGCTCTTGTGAAATATTTCTGCCATCATGAAGTGGTATTTTTATTTCATGTGAAATGTGGGTAAGTAAAAGATAGCCTTTTGTACTTTTGTAATGGATCAGTGTCATCTGAAAAGTTGTTTTTTCTTATGTGTACAGGGTCCTGTGAAGAGCTTTATATTCAATTCCGAGGGCAGGTGAAGCTTGGCAGGGTGTTAGGTCAGTGAGCAGTTCAGCAAGCAATACATTTGCAAAATACCATTGAGGCATGGGATGGGGTCTGCAAGAAAGCTGATAGTGGGTCATGCCAAGGGACTGCAAGTTTAACAAGAATCTTTCAGAAAAGAAGTGACTGTTGTGAATTATGGTGGCCAGGTTTCTGAAAAACTGGCTGACAGATTGACCATATGCAGGTTGGCAGATGTTCTCCTTCCCCAACCCTTCTGATAGTTTGGATTATAGCTGGCTCACAGTCTTTCTCGTATCATCCATCAGCATGTAGTAAAACCTAGTGCATAATTTGTTTTACTGAGAAAATCATGTTGTCCTGCATTTACAGACAATACATGTTCATTTCTATTGAAAGGATGAACAGTAGATTTTGTGCATCATAAGTAACAATTACAGTTTTACAATAAAGGAGATGAGATGAAATGAGCTGTGCCCTGGCACAATAAGAGAGGAAAAAAAGAATTTTCATACATTTATAATATCTTGCACTTGTAAAAATGAGAAAGAAAGCAGAGAGGGATTTATCACTGAATTAAGAACATATATGGTCTCTGTATTAGTTGGATTTGAATTTAGAGTCAGTGAAAATTATCACTGAATTCTAAATTGCAGATATTCAGAGACTGGATTGAAGTAACTGCCTTGAGATATTTTCTTTTGATTGAAGGTAATTTGTAAAACATTTTGACTTATACCATTAAATTCCAAGAAGGAAAAAACAGTTATGGAACTAATAGAGGCACCAAATAGCTCAAGCATATTTGGACAGCAGTTTTTAGGACTTACAAATGTTTATGCCTCATCTTTGCATCTGGACTCACGTTTGGTTCTGATATATTCATCCATAAAATGGATTGTTAACTAGAAGACTGGAAAGAAAATAAAGAAAGGCTCAGTATTGTCAATGATGAAACTGTTTTTATCTTGACTGGCTTAGATTTATTTTTTAAAGGTCCCATAATGAAAAATTGCATTTTGAGAGGAATATGTTTTCAGAGTTGCAAAGGCAGAAGCAAACCCAAAACCCAGTAGTTTTTGAAAAAGAGTGTGTCACAATCAGTTCCTTGCCATGGCTTGATCACTGAAGGTGCTATTCTCAGAAGTCATTAAATGAAGACCATGCCCAGTTTTCAACAAGGAGAGGTGCCACATAAGGAGATGCAAAACATCATGAACATTATCTGGAATTAGAGAAAATGCTAACAGATGATATTCTTATCTAATATTAATTTTCTTACACTTTTATCCACTTCAGTTCTAACTCATGTACATATTTGACTTCTAGACAGACAGTATGCTTTATTGATTGAAGCATTAAAATCATATATGGAAATTTATTCCAAGATTTCTGTTCATGTAATTGTAATTATGACTGCTATGGTTCATCAAAAGCCTCTTGTTAGCTGGCTCATATTGCTTTGTAAATGAAGAAAAATATTTCTGATTGGTGGTTAAGTACTTATAAAAAATTAACAAAAATATTGTTTCGAAACCCAGACTTTTCAGGATTTAGAATTGTGTTCATAAAGGATTAGAAGGAAGAAATGAGTCCAGGGAGACCTGTGGTTTTCAGTGCCATTTTGATTCTGTAGATCAGATATAATGTGAAGAAATTCTCTTGACTCTTTCTTTCAGGGAGTTTACAAAACAGCTTTGTGGAGTTATGCCTAACCAGGCATCTCCTCTGGGAAGGAATGAGACAAGTGGATTGTTAGGTTATTTTTATATTGTTGGGACTTGGGTGGGGGTTTTTTTGTAAAAAAATGAATTTTGCCTGTAGAAGGCTTGATGTTATATTTGTTTTGGTTTTTTATTTGTTTTTTTTTTTTTCCCCAATGACCAGCTTCCCATCAGTTTATTTATTTGCCCTACTAGTAGACTATTGTCTTGGTTTCTCAATAGACTGCTGCCCATGTATCTGAATTTTCTTTTTGTGGATGTTGTATCACCATAGGAGCAGAGTAGACAATCACATTTAATTGTTCAGATACTGTGTATTGCTCAAAGACAGACCCAGTTATGACACATTAAGATCTCAGAATCTCTTCAGGATTATAGAGGCAGTTTTGGTGATGACATTTCAGTTTAGGATTTGTTCCTAGAGATTGTGTTCTACACATCTTTTAGTGAAGATACTCAGCTATTGTCAAAATGGTACTTGTGAAGAGAAACTGACTCGCTGCCTGAACTGTCTGTTGGTTTGAATTCTCCAAACTACTGTGACATTCAGAACAAATTCAGCATCATTTTCAGATTGAAATGTTCTTAAAAATATAATTTTCAGTATACTTGCAATACTTGCAAGTGCAACTTAGAGATATTTGTAATATTTTTTATATATGCATTGAGATTTTTAAAATATCCTTTTTTACTTTCACTTGGTGATTTTTAAAATGAATGGACAGTAATGGGACATTGAGTGTCAGGGTTATGAGTGAAGGAAAAGTTTTATGAACGAATATTTATGAATGCTCTTTCGCTGAGAAGATACCAATCACATGAGCTAAATTTAGGCACAGGTTTCTTTTATTATAGATTCTATAATCAAGCTGTTTTAGGTGGATTCCGAAAATTCATGTCTCTTCTGTCCCTCCTCTTAAAAAGTAGGAACATCAAATTAATATCCAGTGTTTTATGTAGTACATAAAACATAACTTAAAGTCTATCTTGCATATTTTGCATGTTTTTCTTTGCATGTTTAATAGCAGAAAATTATTTATGAAAGAACAGTAGGCCTTACCCTTGCACAAGGCTGTTATTCAGTGAAGGAGTTAGACCATGAACAGTCTTTTATAAAAACAAATCTGTTAGAGACATTGCACACTACAATGCAGCTACTGAATTTATAGTGTTCTACCATTTCTTTTCATTCTGCTATAAAGAGCTCAGGAAATTCAATTGGTGTTTATGACTAGAGAGCTTTTTTTACATCTCTATGGACTTTGCCAAATTCAGCCAATCATTATGTGGCTACTGTTGTCTTTCAGGGTTTATTAGTCTTCCATCAGAAATTCTAGCTAAGAAGAGTGAGCAAGACCTGTGCTTTGCTCTATCCAGATAAGCATAAACTGAGAACAATCAGCTAGATGTCTCTGAGGACCATGTATATAAAAATGGTAGGCTTATGTATTCTTTTTGGTGGTGTTTTGTTATTGTTAATGGTCTGAAGTATTGCCAGAAAGATGAGGTGGCATCTGCTGCACACTACGTCTGCCATTTCTTCTGGGGATCACCTTAACTTTATGGCCATTTAGAAAGCTTGGCATCATAAGCTTTATTACAACCAAAATCATGACTTTCCAAGAGGGAGTATGCTGAAAACTAGTGGTGCACAAGAGAAAGACAAGTAGTACACATTCCTCAACATTTCTGGTAAAACTGGCCCTTGTTAATGTCTGCCATGGAAGAGCCTGATCTCGACACAGGTGCTGCAGCGAGCAGGGCTGTGGAGGCTGGAGCTTCTTCCTTGCAGAGCAATGACATCCAGGCTCTGATAGAACCTACCACAGCACATCCCTCCAGCCCATATGAGAGCCTGCCTCAGGAGGGGTGGGGGACCTCCCAACCTCCTCCCAGTGGGGATCCAGCATCAAATCCTGCACACATGAGATGCAAAAGCCCACTCGTCCACAATGGACAGCTGTTTCAAAGCGCACAAACCCTCTCAGGCATTGGACTGGACCCAACACATATGATCTGTTTACTCAGTGTAATGGTTTTGAAAGCAAAACCAGTGAAAGACTCTAAGTCAGAAATACAATTTAATAGGAAAAAAAAGAGAAAAATAAAATACATGCAATAGTACAAAAGAAAAACCACTGACAGAGTCAGAATACAACCTGACACCCCGATAGTTAGGGTGGTGGTAGCGGTCCAGATGAAGTGGTATTGTTGAAGTAGTGATCCTGTAGAAAGGTCTGGTAGCTCTTGTCCTCTGGAAACCAGTGGTAAGGGCTGCTTTGGTGTTCCAAATCTCAGATTTTATCCAGGTAGGAAATGTTCGGCTCCTCCCCCTGGGTGGAGCATCTCAGAATGGGTTGATGTAATTTTATCAGTCATACAGTGGGACTCAATGGCCCATTAACAGAAGATATCTTCCTGGAGGAAGGATGGGTCTTGGAAAAGATAAAGAACATTGCCCCACCTGGTTTTAACAGATGGTCCATTAGCAGAGAATATCTCCCACAAAGATAAGAATCACTGCCCCAACCTGGTTTCAGCAGATGGTGATAGAATACATACTTTTGGGCACATCTTTACATTGTAACCTAGGACAACTGATTAGATCAACTTTGTTTTTTGGGGAAAAGTTTGTGAAGAAAATACAGATTTTTACATTTAGATGTCTGACAGGTATTGTAGTCCTCTGAAAATTAAAATAGATTGCCTAATTTCTTTCAAAGCTCTTTTTAAAGCAGCTTAAACTTTTAAACTTGCTCAAGATTTGACTTTTTCAGGAATTTATGGTGCACAGCAACAGCATGTAGAAGTGCTCATTTAAGTGTACCTCTGGTAGTCTGTAGAGGTACCAGTCTCTGATCAGGACTTTCAAAAAGGTGTTTTATTCACTAGTAAGAGGCTTAACATGCCAGCCAGGCAGAGACAGGAAGGTGGTGGCAGGGAGATAGGCCAAGAGATGTCTGGAAATGTGCTGTAGAGTACATCTCAGCATCTTGATTTCCAGTTCTGGTGGTGGAGAATATAGTGATGCTAATATTGTTTTGGGAATGTTTTGGTATATTGTGCTTTGGGAAGGGAAGTTGGTGAATTCCTTGTCTTATGAGTAGGAAATGTGTAACACAAACTTCTTGCAGATAGTGTTTTTCCTCTCTTCTATCTGGCACTTGTTGCATCTGGTAACTTGGTGTTGAATTGTTGACTCACCCTCTTTCCCCCCAGTTCTGGAGCTTCCTGAGTATATTGAGAAAGAATAAAAAGTATTTCTCAAAATTATTCTGATATTTTAGTTGTTTCATTTTCATTCAGAATCATGCTTGGTGCCTGGTATTTGACAGTTTAATTGCTTGTAGTTTGAAATTGCATACCTGAAACCTGGTAAACTGCTGTTATTATTTCTAGTTGCAGTTAGTGATTGCTATATAAGTATTAAAGGTTCAGGAATGCTATTAGTTCATGTGTCTAGGATACAGAAATT
>JAOTQP010000870.1:45842861-45889691 GCA_026413545.1 Cichladusa arquata
AAAAAGAGAAAAATAAAATACATGCAATAGTACAAAAGAAAAACCACTGACAGAGTCAGAATACAACCTGACACCCTGCTAGGTAGCATGGTGGTAGCTGTCTGGATGATGTAGTCTCGTTGAAGCAGTGATCCTATAGAAAGGTCTGGTAGCTCTTGCCCTCTGGAAACCAGTAAGTAAAGGCAGCTTTGGTGTTCTAAATCTCAGTTTTGATCTAGGTAGGAAATGTTTGACTCCTCCCCCTGGGTGGAGCATCTCCCAATGGGATGATGTGATTTTATCACTCATGCAGTGGGACTCAATGGCCCATTAACAGAAGATATCTTCCTGAAGGAAGGATGGGTGTAGGAAAAATAAAAAACAGTGCCCCATCTAGTTTTTAACAGATGGCCCATTAGCAGAGGATATCTCCACAGAGATAAGAATCACTGCCCCACCTGGTTTTAGCAGATGATGATAGAATACATACTTTTGGGTATATCTTTACATTGTAACTTAGGACACTCAGATACATATCTATCCAGATGCCCGTTTACTTTAAAAGCATTTTAGTAAAGTTTATACTTTGCTGCAACATTATCTATAAGATAATTTTTCCTATTTGGCGGAGGGAGAAGTAGAGGTAAATTTTGTGGTCTTGAGGCCTGCCCCTGAAGACATTGGCTGTGTAACTTCGATGTTAATGTATCATTGAAAGTAAAAGTCAATTGATGGTTGATAAAGCTAACTGTGAGCATGGAGGATTTTGACAGCAAGACTGTAAAAGGCCCCATATCCAGGGCTGTAGGTGAAGGAAGGGAAGTGCACTTGATCTGCTGCTTGAGGCTGTCCCAGAGAGCATGATCAGGGCCTGGCACTGAAACAGCAAGAGGGCACCGATGGCAGACCATCAGGGCACTGTCTGACAGACCCATGTCCCCTGGAATGGGATGCAAAAAGAGGAAGTTAAATTAAACCTAGTTGCTGTGCTGAAAATGGTTACTATCTGTGCCATAGAACACACACATTCAGACATATCCTGAGATATCTTCTTTTCCCATCTGTGAAGTCTCCTGAGGTTTTTTTTCTGTTTCACAGATGATGTCTCAGATTGATTGCACTGTTCTGCATTATGGAGAATATCCGATTAAATCAGATAAAATGAGACTTGTGGTATTTGCAATGTAGCAGTTGACATTCAAGCAGCAAATTAAAATGGGAGGGAAAAGAGAATTCTCTGCTTTTAAATCTACCTCCACCACTTAGAATATATCTGCATTGTTAGTGCTGCTTTTCATTCCTTGGCCAGTAAAAAGCATCTGGGTCTTGACTTGGTGCTTTGTTTCACAGAGCACTGTGGTTTGCCCCAATGTCTATATAATGTATTACTGCTGTGTGTGCATTTACCTTTTATTCTATGGATAAAAAGCTCAAAATCAGTGCAAACAGCTTTAATGAGAATGCTCTGGTCTTTGAAGATCAGAATAATAGCTACTTGCTAAGAAAGAAAGTGATTTTAAATGCTGTGCTTACCACAGGTGAAAGTAAGTTTTAAATCATCTCAGTATTGAGTCTATTTTCAGCTAGTAAATGCTGTGCATATATAATAAAATGAATAAGACAAGATTAACTGCCTCTTCTCATTTCCAAATCAATAAGAGACACTTAGGGAGACAGATTGAATCTTCAATTATTTTTTTAAGGAAAAACTGCCTCAAAGAAATAAGTGTTGATGTGATGTTATTTGTTGTGACAGAAACTGAAATATGAATCTGTTGTTTTTTGTATGATCCTACATTCATTCTAATGCAAGTCTATGCCACTTGATTATAGAAACAGTGAGTCAAAATCTGAAATATCCAATCCAGAGAATTTCTAATATTCTTGCTTACCTTCCCCCGCTTTGAATTTATTTTTCAGCACATTTCTACATAATGCTTAAAATATTTCTGTCAAAATTTGCTTCTGGACACTTGAGATATTTAATCTTGGTTGGACTTCTTGTATTAATTGTATTTTTTTATATTATTATGATTTGTTTTGCCCTCCGGTTTTAATGTTTATGATTTTAATTATTTCTTACTATTTGTATATTAAAGTAGGATTAATTGATGATTGGCAATACAGATAGTGTTTCAGTAATTGAAATGATAATTGTTTCTTTGGCTTACTCAGAGATAACTGGTATTCTACATTGTAATTTGTATTCTATTCTATTGGTTAGATTGCATCTTCCAAAGCATCAAGTTAAAAAAAAAAAAGAAAGAAAGAAAGAAAAAAGGCTATATATTCCAGTCCAGCTCAGTTCAGAATAATTTTCCCAACAAAATTTTTGACAGTAATTATATGGGGTTTTCTTTTCCAGAAGAAAAAGACAATTTTTTCATAGAAAAACACTTTACTGAAAATGTTTTATCAGCCTCAGTTTTTGATTTCTATTGTGTTTATCAGATTTCAAGGCGTGGTATTTTTCCTCACTGCAATTTTCATACTGGGGCAAGCAAAGGAACTTTTTGAAATGCATTTTGTTTTTTTTTTTTCAAATTACTCTTCAGCATGCATGTGGTTCTAACACTAGTGGAAGTCCAATAGGAACAATAAAGTAAATCAAAATAGATGCTAAACAAACAGAAAGAGAACAGTAAAAATTATAACAATAAAAATGCAGACAATCTCCAGAAGAGTTCAGGCAGCTGGGTTGGTGACAAATGACACTGGTTTCAGGTGGCTGGGTGAACTGAAATGAGGTATATTTTGCACACAATTGTTAGGCATTCATTCTTGTAGCTTGGTAAATATAACATATACGTACTTTACAGTATGAGGGTTTTTTATACAGAGGAACTAAAGAATGAATTGTCAGACAGAAATAAAAGTACAAGGCTTAAAAATTAATCACCTTAGGGTGGAAAAGAGTTCCATTTATTCAGCTGGGTTCATACAACTTGCATAGGCATCACCTTGTGTTCAGCACCACGGCCCTGCAAAATGCCTGCAACAATCTCTGTTAGTTCAACAGCAATCCTAAAGAGCTTTATATTCACTTAGCCAAACATTTCATACCAAAGGAAGACAAGTGGTTTATCACTTGAGTGAAAAGCACAAGAGTGCCATGTAGACCATTAAAGTAGGACTATTATGACTCTCTCCGAGATATTTCCATGCCTTCAAGTTGTTATCTTGCCTCTCAGGGAGAACTGTGGGAGTTTTTCAGTTATGCTAAATAATCACTGTTGAATGTTAGCTTGTTGTAATTCAATAAACCACCTTCAGGGTTATAAGAACAAGCCTTTGATAGCAGCCTAAGATGGGCATGATCTTTTTATTCATTAGGACTTTGACAGACTTAAGTTAATACTGGCTCTGGATGCAGTTTTACCACAGGTAATGTAGCCACTTTTGTAGGGAAGAATAAGGTATTCTGTAAACCTATATTCCCCTGGAATCTGTGGGTCTTTAACAGTTCACTTCTAAATCAGTGCAGATAAAACTGAATAAAACCCAGTTTGTCCACAAGCCCCTTCCTGAAGTCCTGGTTATAGTTCAGATATCCTTTTGATCCCACTTAAAACGCAGATCCTGACATGACCAGTGACTTGCAGGTTTGGGATGATGCTGACCTCCTCCCCTTAAAGGCAGGTAATGGACAAAAAGGTAATGCACTGGCTTTGTGAAGGTTCATTTCTCTGATAGAAAAGGCTGTACAGCAATGCTTGTAGAGAAGTGACAAACATGAGATCTAGAAAGCAACTGTTGTGGAAAAAGATGCAACATAGAAATGAGAAAAATAATGCAGCTTAGTTTCACTCAGTCTTTGTTTGATATAGGGACCTCAAGCAAATAGTTAGAAGAGAGAGTCCTGAGTCACTGAAAAATTGCCCAAAGAGCTGGCAAGTATGACAGGGAGGCAAAATCTGTCTTCAAG
This sequence comes from Cichladusa arquata, assembly GCA_026413545.1. Classification (NCBI taxonomy): domain Eukaryota; kingdom Metazoa; phylum Chordata; class Aves; order Passeriformes; family Muscicapidae; genus Cichladusa; species Cichladusa arquata. The sequence continues at coordinate 45,846,766 of JAOTQP010000870.1, forward strand.
TATCTTGTGGCAAATGAAATTACAAGATAAAGAATAAAATGAGAAACTTCATTGTGTCACTGTGTAAATCCTCAGTGAAAGCACAGCCTGAACATTATGGGCATTTCTGGTGTTACTTCTTGAACCTTTCTTAGTGTGCATTTCAGGTCTTAATCCTTTGAAAAAAGCAAGGAACAGAAGATGGTTGATTGGAAATATACAACAGTTATTAGTAAAAAGCAACAGTTTAAACTAGGTCTCCTAAGCTCAGGAACAGACAATAGAGCTGGGGGTATGATAGAGCTCTGTAGTATCATGAGTGGATAGAGAGGGAAAGGGAAGAGGTCATTCATTATCTCTTTCAATACAATACTTCCATGGATAACATGTTTCAGACAAAAAATAAAAAAGAAAGAAAAATTTCAAAAGAGTTATTCCTTCACCAACTGTATCTCTAAGCTCTGTGGTTTCTTTCCATGGAAAATTATATGTTCGAAAAATGGACCTAAATTCAGAAGCCAACTGGAAAAAATTTTGACAAAAATTAATTAGAAAATAACATTTAGGGAATATCATCTGAAACTACTACAGACTTCGGAAATCCTGTAATGTCTCCAATATTTAGGAGGAAGCAGGGTAGGAGGAGCAATCATGCAAAATCTTGACATGTAGCTTGTCAAGATGTACAGGATTACTATTTCTCTCCTGGGAGTGCAGTTCCTGGGAAATTCTGTAGGTAGTAGCTTTTCTGTTTGCTTACCTGAAGGCTTGCAGTTGTGAGGTGTTTTTTACATCTGAAGTAGTCACAAGTGTTTCAATATTTCCAAAGCTATACTTGAAGCACAATCTGATCTTAGATATGATTTCATAATCACATGTTATCAGTGGCAAGGGACTTGATGCTGTGTAAAAAAAAAATGATACTTAAACTTTTGAGAAATGATTTTATTAATATGGGAATCCTAATGATGTTGTAACAGTTTTCACCAAGTTAAGGATGCTTTCTGGATGTATTTGTTTCCTAAATAATACATAAGGTGAGAAAAAAGGAACTGCCTTTAGACTATGCTTTGAGACGTGTACAGAGGACAGCAGGAGAATTTTTCTCTCATGTTCCTTCATTTCCACCTAGGATTCAGAGCAAGGAAAAGAGTCCATCATGGCATCAAGCACAGCTGTTTCTCTGCTGAGTCTCAAATTAAACTGGGTTTGCATGAGAAACCTTTTACATTGTTTCTCTTTCTGAGATCTCATTTATCAAGGCTATCCTTAAAACGTGAAAAAGCTGAAGCTGTCTGCAGAGCATCATTGACTTTAATGGGAAATGTGGCAATTTGCACAAGGTGAGGAAAGAGTACTTAGCTTATTAAGGTGGACAAATTAGCTCACTTTCTCCTTTCCTGTGTGTAGAAGTTGAAAGGAACTAAATTTTCCCATTTGTAAACTGCTCCTTAAAGCCTCATTTTCTGCTCTCTGCTCATGCTTACAAAGTGCTTCCTTATGATCTTGCTTATCTGTGCCTTGATGACTGCAGTCTTTCCAGAGCTGCTTTACTTTTTGTGGCCCTATGTGACACAGCAGCTGATATTTTCTCCTCACTTCTTTCTCTGTGCTCCCCTGTATTTGGTCTGCTGTGAAAAGGGCCTTGAAAATAGAGCCTACCACAGTCTGTTCCTAAGACCCTCCACACAGGGCTGAAACAAAATAAAAAACACACAAAGAAAAGATAAATAGATGGAATAATTAGCCCCCAACAGGAGCAGTGACACTAATGATGTAACACTGAAATGACTTCCTGCACCTGCCAGAACTACTTTGTTATCCCAGGGAAGGTCTACAAAGCAGCTCAGGACACTTGAGGCTAATCAAGCACTGTTAGCTAATGGATGGTTTGTATGACTTTGTAACTCTTCACTGTATCATTATTGCCTATTCATATTCATATAATCTCTGTCCAGAGAAAAACACTTCAGAGAGGAACCTATAAATAAATGCCTGTAACCCAAAGTGGTACAAGATGGAAGAGAACTGGGGCTGGCACAAGCCTGACTGTCGCTATGGGGATGCCTTCCCAGGTCCAGAGGTGTCTCAGTCCCTGCACAGCATAATTTGGCCTTTCTGACCCAAATTCAGGTGCAAGTGCCTTCTCCATCAGCACCAGAGCCAAGTTACTGTGCTGAGTCACATAGCAGAGGTGCATGGTGCACAACCAAAGCAGATGTCCATCAGATGCATCAGCAGAGTGATTTCTGAGTAGTGCAGGATGTTGTTGTTCAACTTTGTAGGACCTGATGAGCCAACAAAACAAGTATCAGTCACACAGAACTTTGCATGCAGGTCCACTGCAGTGCTTTGAACTTTAGTATTTTCTCCCTCCTTTTTCTTCTTTATGTTTGATTTTATTGCTTCATGACTTGGAAGTACTTCATTACTCCCTTTTAATGTTCTCATAAGCAGGTTTTATCTGGAGCGTTACAAATCCCTAAGTTTCATAAGCATATGATCACTTTATAAGAGACAAAATATCCTCAATGTGGAAGGATTGATGGTTTGAAAAATTCTATATTAAAATTGGAGCAATAAAAGTTATCCAGAAGCAGGATAGAAGCTGCTCTTCTCTGCTGGCAAACTGCACAGCTGAGATGCATTGTCAGGAAGGTGTTTGTCTTACATGAACCTGCAAGCTCAGAGTCAGGAGAGAACAAAAGGTCAGTAAGAGGAGCAGCTCCTCATGGAGACAAAAAGTTTGTATGAGAAAAAATAAAAAAAAGGTAGAAATACAGGTAAGGAAGAGAAAGGCACGTGAAGATTTGAAAATACAGAGAACAATTTTTTATGCACATAGGAAATAAAAAGAGCTGAGTAATATACACAATACTTAGAGGCTCAAATCTCATCCAGCTTCCAAACACCAAACTACTTTCCACTCTTACTGCAGCCAGCCAGGTGCAGATAGCTGAGCCCTGTCCAGAAGCCAGGCCTCCAAACTGAAAAGTCAGCTGTGGATGCTGGACAGTATTTGAGTCTTTCACTTGCATTTGCACTGAAGCCCTGGCTCAAAGTGGTGTTTCTGTGCAACTACATTAAGCCAGAGGGCAAGGCAGGAGAAACCCCTGGCTTTTTTTTAGTGTCTATGCTACCTGTCAGAGAATGCCAGTGTGATTGTACCCAGCTACTGAGTATGGATGCCAAGCTCACTTAAAAATCACCATGCTGCAGGGACAGGTATAACCAAAGGCCATACAGCCAGGCATGCAATGGTAGGGGATTTTGGTGTGAGTAACTAGATGGCCAAGCCTAAAGACAGGAGAAAAACTCCACCAGATACAGTTAGTTGAAGACCCAGACTGCAGTGTGCTGCTGGAGAACTTCTCTTTTTTTCTGGATGTCTTGTGTAGGTATTGTCATGGTGCAAAAAAATAATTGATGTCAACTTTAACACCTGCTCTTCAGAGACCTCTTTGGTGTTTTCTCACATCTCTGATCCACAAACCCTGGGATTCAGCAGCAGCATGGGTTATTTGCAGGAAGAATAGGGAGAGTTTACTCTAGAGTCTGCTTAGTGCCAATAGTTCTCCAGGTTTTCATCTGCCATAAGCTACATCCATTGTTCCCAATCTCTTTTCTACTTCTGATTCCCCCTCCCTTTGTCTGTGCTTTTCTGCATGTTATCTGGGGTTGTATTTTTGACAACCAAAATCTCTTTTAAAAGAACTTTCGCCCACATGAAAACAAAGTAATGCTGCAGCTTACTGCAGTATTACTGGCATACATTTTTTTAGACTTGTAGTTTAACAAAAGAAATGCACATAGAATAGCAAGACCTGATCTTTCTCTGGAAAAACCTGAAATTGTAATTAAATAAGGACACTTGCATCTTTGTCCTGTACCTGGTTCTCAGGAAAATAATGGAAATTAATTCTCCTAATAAGAGGATATCTTTTGTGAGAAAAATAACTGCAGTACCAATGAGATTGGAGTGAAGAACTTCCAAATATACTGTATGCATTTGTGACATGTTGTATGGTTGGCTTTGGGTACTTTTAAATATCACTAAAGAAAATTGTAAAAGTAAAATTTTCAGTGATGTTGGAACATTCTTCCTCATGTAGTTTGGAGGTATGATTTACTGTCTTTCCTTAGTGGAAGAAGCAAAAGTTTGCATATAACCAGCAGCAAATTGTTGATGGAACCTAATTTTGGATGTGATCAATCTGCAAATGTTGCAGTTCTTAGGAATAGCAATCTGGCAGCAGTGTCCTTTATTTTGATGTCTGAAAAAGAACGTGCTGCAGAAATAGTTTAGGAAGCTCAGTCACAGCTGCACAAGAGTTTATAGACCATTTTCAGAATGTGAAGAAGCAACTTCACTTGAACCTCCGAGTAATGTAGCAGCCAGTTTATGTTTGGAACCAGTTCCTAAAATAGATCCCTATTTTCATGACCAAATGAAAGCACAGCCTTACTGAGATCCAGCCAGAAAGTGTGTGTTGATGGCAGGCTCAAGTTTAGTGCTGAGCATTGGCTGACTCCACCATAAACCTCAGAGGAATGAGATGTGGCAATCTGTGGTGATGCTTAAAGAAAATGGTTGTTGTTAATTTTTTAATACTTTAGGGATAATTGCTCAATATTATGAGCATCACAATTTCTAGTGACAGCAGAAGAAATAAAGAGCTCATTTTACAGCTGGAGCTTAGCTTCTGACTTTTTGAAGCCCCTTACAGCTAGCATGGTCAAAGAAACAGGTTGTCCAGGCAAGCTCATTGTCATTCTGTTCATATGGATTGATATGCTGCCTTTCACAAGGATAAGGTGTCTGGGGTTTGCTCTGTATCCTAAGGATGTGATTTCAACAGTGTTTAGAAGCTGGCAGTTACATTAGCCCTAAAAGCAGGAAGCAGGTGAGCAGTTGCTGTAGGAAACTCCTCGTGCCTTCACATTTCCTGCAGGAGATCAGCTCTGGAGTCAAGAAGCAAAGGCAAGTATTGAGTGCACAGCTTCAATTCTGAATGCACAAAGCCATCAGAAAAGAAAGCAGTTTGCACAGCCTTTGCTCCTGTGGGCAACCCCACTGTTTTCACAAATTGCCTACAGAAGTGGTGGCTCTCTTCCCCATGGTAGTATATTATGGATCAAAGTTTAATATTTCAGGGATTATAAACCTTTAAACCTTTAACCTTATAAACATTGACTTCCAAGGGAGCTTGAAGAGCAGAGTCATTAATGCATTTTTGGACATTGAAGTTCACAAAACTACGCAATCTAATCAATAATATCTAACGATTTTGAGTGACTGCACTTTGCAATATCCACATTTTCAGTTTTTAGGGTCTGCTTTCCATCTGCTTTTTTAGTTTGCTTATTTATATCTGATTAGGGTGTTTCATTTGGGTTTTTTTTAAAAACAGAGATAATTTGCTGGCAGAAGCAATGAGAGTCACAAGTAAATTAAGCATAAAACAGTAATGTAGAATTATCATTCAGCTTTCTTGCCCAAAAGAGATTGTCTGAGGGTTTTCAACCAGAGTATGCTGTAAGAAGTTCAAGTGGAGTTGGAGCAATTGCATCAACGTGAACAGGAGGAAGTCAGAATCAGCAATTTACTATAAGATAGCATTTCTTTCTAAGACTCTGCATTAGCCACATAGGAAATTTTAACTTTGCTTTTCTCTTTGGCAAAATAAACCCTGTTTTCTAATCAAAATTTCAGTATAAAACAATGATTATGTGACAAATTTGAGAATTTTGACATATTTCCAGTACTGATGGTAAGGTTTCACGAAACAGGACAAAAAGGAATTTTTTCCAAGCTTAAGGTCTTACTATTGTGGTCTGTAGCCTTACTGCTTTCTTCGAAAGAGTCCTTTTTTTCCTTAAAAACTACTTGTAGCTCACTTGTAGCATCTTTTCCATATGATGAGACTTCCTAGTATTGGTAAAGGCTCAGAAAAAAAGAAATAACTTCTGACAAGTTCTAATCCATCAATGAGAAAACTGTCATTTAATAAACGTTGTGGTATCTACATCATTAATGTTGTAATTTGTGAGCTGTATGGGTATTTGGAAGGTATAGAAGATATTTCCTCCTGCAGACCAATAAAGTGATAAACCATGATTGTGTATTAATTTAAATATCTATTACTGCAACTGAATCTGATGCCTACAACATAGCACAAAAGGTGTTCACATTTTTAATTTTCCAAGATAATTAATCTTTTAGAGTTCTCTTATTGCTTTTCTTTTTTTTTTTTTTCCCTTTAAGAAGGTTGTTGCTGCTCCATTTTAAACCCTGACAATTTATATTTTAGTTATTCCATGTTGATCTCTCATATCTAACAGTACTAATTCTTATTCCTGTCAGGTATAAATTTATCTCTTCATGGGGCTGAAAAGCGTGTGCAAGTCTGTCAGAGGAGAACTGCAGCAAGCTACCCAGTGTCACAGCATCCACCTGTGGATGGGCATCCTTCAATCCCACAAGCCAGAGGGTCAATAAAAATGGAAGCCTCATCTTCTGGATCTACAATTTCATCAGTCACTGGTGGAAAAGCAAAAGCCCATCAGCCAGGTAGCAGACTTGCCTTTGTACCTTTTCCAGTCCCATTCCAAGTGTGATGTGCCATGACATGGCAAAGCTGATGTTAATAGCACGAGATCATGCTTGTGTGGAGACCAGTCTATGGATTGTCAGAATTACTAATTGATATTTTGTTTACATTTGAGGTCTTTGTCAATTAGAGATTATAGGGTGGAACAGTGGTAGGGACAGCTGAAAGTAGGAAATAAAAACTTCAGTTCAATCATAAAAACCCCTACAGTGTGTAGTGGTATCCAAAATGTTAATGCAGAGAGATTTGGGATATTGCTTTTTTATACCACTTCCCTTATATATGTATAATTTTGTTAAGCCTTCAGCTAGTTGCTCTAGAGGCTACAGACATCCCCCATGGAATTCAGTAATTGACACTAAAATTGGTTTTGACCAAATACACAATCAAGGGCATAGATCAAACTCTTTCTTGCTGTAGCACTAACGAACTTGTGGATCTGCATGAGATCTTACAACATAGGTTAACTGGTTAACAAAATGAAACTTTTCAAAAGAAAGTCAGAATCTCCAGGGAACCATCAAATTCTAATTGGCATCATGAGTTCATTCCTTGTTATGATAATTGCCAGTGCTATTTTAGAAATATCTTTTCTTATGGCAGGAGAGTACATTTGTACTGGCCATGCTCAGTCATTCTTCACAGTGAAAATTAAGCTCCAAATTTCTTTCTTGAGCAGAGCAAATTAAAGCTGCCCATGAAGTCAATTTTGTAGCATATTTATTGGAGGGCCTCAATAATCTTCCAGGGTTGCTGCCAGAAAAGAGCATAATATATGATGTATGTAGCTATTTGGGTGCTAGGAGGCAGAGTCTATTTGTGTGAGACAGAGGTTCTGCCTGCAAACTCTTAGTGTACCCCCCTTAACTTGCAGATCTAGTAGATGACTTGATTTTTATAGAAGTTTAAATTTTAGATTTTCTATTATAAGTCGCTATACAAGTCTACTGCCATGAGTTTCATGCACTCATAGTATTTAGTCACTCATAATCTTTGTCAACACAGATTAAAGAATTTGCAGTGACTCATAACCATATGCTTTGTTTATTTTAGTTCTTCTGTTCACTTGTTTGTCCTGTTTTTTCAGCTTCTGTCTTTTCCATTGAAGTACAGAAATTACTACTACTGAAATGTTGCTGTTGCTAAAGATATACAATGATGTATGCAGCATGTTAAGAGATTGACAAAAAAGTCCTGCATCACAGGTTTTAAAAAAAGTATCTTGAATGTACAAAATAACAACATTTATTTTGAGATGCTACATATTCTACAGTTTTCTGTTGATAAGTATGGCCTGTGCTTTAATATAAAACGATGTGGAAGCAGCAAATTCTGGCCTCTGATTGAGAAAAAGATGCCTTTTTAAGTAGACCCCAGAGCTTTCCTGAAATGGAACTCATTAGTGACCATTTGGATAATGATTATCTTTCAGTATATGGGATTACTTTTATCTGTCATTTCCTCCTCTTAGGACAGTAAGAGCATCTATGACCTACGGAGAACATTTTTTATGTAACAGGAGTCTTCTCTTGACTAACTTACAGTCCCATTTTTTCATCTGAAATGAAGTATTATTTCTATGATTTGTCTCTGCCTTTTCAGTTCTATTTGAGACCACTAAATTTGTGTTTGTGTCCAAGTTAAACTGCAACCATTTGAGCTGTATGCAAGTAGACCTGAAAAGGTTATGGTCACCACCAACAGCAATGAATAGCACTCCTAAGAGGAAATTCTAATTTAAACAAAAAATCACGTCTTTCACTCAAACTCAGTCACAAATTAACAGCTGTAGCTTTGTAATTAGCTCAAGACATCAATTATCCAGTGGCAGTACCTTATCTAAGATACCATGAGTTGTTTGATATCTTAGAAAGACAATGTTCTTTTGTATATTAATTACTCAGATACCAGATCTTACAGCACTCTTCTCTAAGCTATTGTCCTGCTACTGCTTGAGGTAAATTTGTAGGGTTTTGTTCCATCTAATTTTCAGTAGTTCATGCAATTTGGGGTTGGTAACTGCTGTTACCACCATCAAGTAGCTCTCACTGCTGGAGTAGTGTATGCTTTACTCACTCCAAAATTCTCTTTGTCCAGTTACAAATATTCCAAACATGAAGACAGTCTAGCATAATAGAAGGTATTTTTAGGACTTAAAATGGCATTTTAATTCTTATCAGTAAAAGAGACTAGAACCATGGAAAGTAAAGCTCCTTGATAAAGTGAAGGTTGAGAGTATTTTTTTCTTTGATAGCACACTACTTCTGTTTTCTTCACAGCACCTTTTTCCCCGTGCACCGTTTCTTCTTTCAAGAATAACAACTTCTATAATCTGTCATGAATTCTATTTATATGACAGCAGTTTCCTTTGAATGAAGTTCAAAGATAGCTGTATTCTAAGGACAAGAAGCAGTAGATACTGTTCATTGTTCCACCATTCCTTTCCAATTATTTCCCTAACAGTTTTATTTGTAACTAGTAAGGAGCCTGAGGCTCATGACTTTTATTATTATTCTAGGTGTTAGAGAGGCTAGGGAGAGTGGTTTGTCTGTACTGTACCTTATTTAAAAATAAATAAAATTTTAAAACTTTTTTGTGCAAGCTTGCAAAGAGGTATTGCTCAGTCATGAGCAGATCTACAACTTCGGAGCTTGGTTTTTAAGCAGATATAAAGGTATCAAGTAACTGAAACAAAACACTGAGGAAAATGGAGAAACAAGCGGAAGAAAAAGGCTGTTAAAGGGGAAGACTGCTGACATCTTTGCAGGTGCACCCATATGAGGTGCACAAAGATGAGTATAGCAATCAGATGATAAATTTAGATGTCATGGCAAATACGTATTTCTTTTCAAAGTCAGGGATAACATGTTTTTAGTTTTAGTTTCCAGTTATCATCTTCTATGTCTATGAGCAGTTGTGGTGTGTTGTAGCTGGTGGGGTACAAGGCTGCTGAGGTGAGTTCAAAGCCATTGGGGCAGGCTGTGGACTGCAGTGAATTGGCACAAAGCTCCTGAAGAAAGTGTAGAATAGTTGTGTCTGTGCTGCACACAGAAGGCTCACTTTGAAAGCAATAGTGTCAGCATTTAGGCTCTCTATATAAGAGCAACAGAACAAAGTATGAAACAAGTCGGGAGAGGGTTAATCTGTCATCCCAGGCCATTCCCTCAATGTCAGGGTTAGGAAAATCTGGGGACAAAAACCCCCCTCACCTCCCTTCTGATGGCATTGCACCTTTGCTGTGCAGCAAGCAGTACTTTGGTTTCTGGGCTTCTGTCTACTCTTTCCACTGTTACTCTGTTCCAAATTAGAACAACATTACATTGCTTCATTCTCTTGGTGACAAATTCCTTTATTTTCAGATTCTGGAGAACTTGTCAAACCTCATTTTTCTAGGAGTGCCTAAATTTCCTGGCTGTGGAAAAACTGTCTTATTTAATGTTAAACAGCAGTAAATTCTTTCACTGTGTAAAGCTCTGGAATCTTCTTAGCTATTCTCCACTTGCATCATTTCCTAACGCTTGTTACCCATTTTATAATAACAGGAATTCTGAGGTTCCCTGGCAAGATTTTCTCTCTCTGTGCTTCTGATAAAGCCTTAATGCATTTTGAGGTTTAGATATATTAGTGTATGTACAGTAATGCAGATTGTCATTTGTATCACTTATACATATCAGTACTGCAGGCAATCTTCACAACCAGAATGAAGGGTTATCTTAGAAATAATTTATTTCTAAATTTTATTTAACATGTAAAGATTCTTCACTCTGGGAAACATAAAAACATTCTAGAAAATTCTGCGTTCGATAATTTACTCTTCAAAAAGATCCCTTTCAAAGCCGAAGAACTGTACATTTTGGAAAGAATGTTTCTTGCTACCTGAAGTTGTGTAGGCATGTCCATGATACTTGAAAGAACTTTATGTGCTGAAAGGACTATTTTCTGGCATTATGGTAAAAGTCTGTTGGGGTCATTAGAATTCACTGAGAAACTTTTCCTGCACTCTCTTGCTTTTTGTGATAATAAGTATTTGATGAATTAGAAGTTTAAAAGAAGGTATGTTTGCCTTGGACAGGTTTTCCTTTATGTTTGGGTCCTCTTTTTTTACTGTTTATCAATCTGTAGCATTTTTATTGATGACTGAACTTATTGAGCTTGTAAATAAGAAAGAAGAACTAGGAGGCTTGGCCAACAGAAAAACTGAGGTGAGGTAAAAGGCATGGTTCTTGAAACTAGCAACCAAAATTAAAGGAAAAAAGGAAACTTGTTTCACAAGCTTAGCCACAAATTAATTAACTTTGAATTATCAAAAACCTAAAATTGAAGCCTTCAACAATGATAATTTACTGGGCAAAATAGATCCTTTTCTCATGACAAAATATGCATATGCTTGTTAGCATTCACATTTGATTGTAAATGGTCTTTAGAAGATCTGTGTTAGTCAGATATGACTTGCTGGTTAAATCACGTTTTCTTTTCTTTGCTGACTGGCAGGACGTGTGGCATGCATCTCTCCCAGATTAAAGGAATAAAACCCTGCAAATAATTCTGCCAGGAAGCTCTGTCATGCATATATTTCTTGGCAGCAAATGCATGCATGGCATAGGGATGGCTGATGTAAATTCATCTGGAAATTTGAATTCACACTAACAGTAATGCTGTTATCTTACTTGTCTAACATTATTAGGGGAACAATCTTTTCCAATATGCCTTCTGCTGGGTGTACGTAGAACTTTCTCTCATGTGGAATGAAGCATAGAAAATGCAAACAGATTTCAAAAAAGTTTAGTATTCCCCTCATTAAGCTAATTTTCATATTAAACCCCCCACATGTTTACAAGAATCATTCCTATGCAGAAGGGACATTAATGTCAGAGAAACCAGCCTGCATATTTAACTTCTCCCTTTATCTATGTGCTCAAAGCAATGCAAGTTCAAAGGATGGAGCAAAATTCCTCCCATGTTGGTGCTTCAAGTGTGATCTGAAAACACCTCCCTGCTGAACACAGACTGCTCATTCTCCTGGCTGTTGGTGCTCTGCAGTTTCTGCAAAGCCCTTAACAAGAAGAATAGTTTGCCTCAATGGCCACGAGGACCTTTTGTCACTGGACTGAGGGGCAGAACACCACATGGTGATTATGCAGTTCTTTGAAATTAAGAGCTGAACTAGCTAGCAGATGATGCAGAGCTTGAAATCATCTATCACTTTGCTTAAGTCATTCAGCCTATTTCATTCAGCCCTTTACTTTTCTATGACAAAAGTAACTTCTTTGAAAATTCCTGGTCCTAAGGTATCAAGTCTCCTGGAATGTTTATTCTGGCACTTTGGAGAACACTTTTGCAGCAGCATGCTAACAAAAACAACAACAACAACAACAAAAAAGCACTGGTTTTCAATGCTATCTGTCTTGCTTAATTTAAATGTATTTGATGCAGGCAGAAATTGCATCCCTCTGTATAAATTTGTGCTTCATGTGGCACGCACAAATACTGAATCTATCTGGGAGGGACCTGTGCATGCTCTTAATAAGGAGATTCAAAAATAATATTGATAATTTTAAGTGGTGACTTTGAGGGTATTTTGCTTCTCTGGGAGCTGTATGTTTTTAAACTTAACTCTTTTCGAAGATTTTTCTTCCTTCCTTCTTTGATCACTCTCCTGTTCACTGTTATAAAAAATCTTCCATTCAGCCCTACAATCAATTATACATGGTTACTTTAAAATCAGAACAGTTCACCCTCAGATTTCAGCTCTCCTTGCTGCTGTTAGTTTGAAATATGTAGTTGCCTCACAAAGGCTGAAAAATGCCACTGTCTGTGGATGTTCCTGATGGTTCTACCAGCAGAGAGTTTCTTTTCAAGGGGGAAAGACAGGAAAAGGCTTAGGACTAAACTCACTGATCCTAGAGCAAGGCTGTAATGTCCTGAGGCCAGTACAACACAGCTGTCTTGAAACACCTTGACCATTCTATTCTGAAGAAAATAGAAAATATACAAAATTTTGCGAAGTTTCTGAGAAAGTAATGACCCATTTAATCTAAAATACAACTTATAATTCAAGGAACAGTGAGAGAGACTTTGAATAATAAGTTATTATGTTCCTGTAATGCTTGACTGGGAAAATGGAGCTTTTTCTTAGCTCTACAGTTCTTGCTTAAAGGGTTTTAGTGTTATGTAAGACTCTATTTCTAATGTTAAATATGTTACATATATTCCAAAGAAAGATTCTTGCAAGAAGACTGTCAAAAGATGGAACAAACTAGTTTCTACTTTGGCAGAGATGCTTTTAAAGTCAGAAAAGGGATTTGACTAAAATAGGGCTGCATAGTACTGCTAATTTCTACGAAAGGTTTGTATCATGCCAGAAGATAGCAAGACCTCTTTCCTAACACCACGCCTGCTGGTTCATTCTGATATATCAAAATTAAACCAGACCTTCGTTTATCATTAAAAAAACCAAACAAACAAAAGAAAAGCAAACCCAAACAAACAAACAAAACCAAACCAACCAACAAAAAACCCAACCTAAACCAAAACAAAACAAATCAGGAGGGGAGGACTTATGCCTTGGATGAGTAGATATGATGCAGGTAAGCACTTCTAGGGTTCTAATGGACCCACTAGAAATTCCAACCAGTGTACTGTGGCACCAAAAAAGCTCAGAAGCCCTAAAGAGTTGCACAAAACTCACCACAACTTAGACCAGGTATAAGGGCAGCAGCAAAGCAATAAGGTGTCACCATATCTAATGTGTCCTTTGTTTCTGAGATCTTCCTTTGGGCCATACAAATTTGGGTCATACAGACCACTGACTGTTCCTGTGCCATGCATGGGTGGATGTCTCAGGAAAGCAAATATGTCCTCTGAGTGCTGGGATCTTCACAGAGGTACAATATTTGCTGCTCCCATCCTTGGGAGTGCAGTTCTGTACTGTTTTATGCTTTAGAGGTCCAATGGAGCACAAAGCATATGACTTTTAGAGGGGTTCTTCTTCACTGGTAATATTCAGGGTGGTTAAAATAGAAAAACGGAGATGGCATTACAGTTTGGTACTTCATTTAGACCTTGCTTTAGGAATGCACCAAACACAGAAAAGGAATTCAGGACCTATTCCACTGATGAAAGATTTTAAGGGTCATCAAAATGCCACATTTTTTCAACTGCACCATTTTTGTTGCCAGAATGCCTGAAAATTATGACCCTTGCTATTCCCATACTCTCCTATTGCTTGTGAGAAAGACTCTCCTTAGTGCTAGTTGCTGAAAATAATCTCTTTTGGGTAGGCATCTTATGTGAACAGCCCAATACTACTTCATGCATTTTAATATCAAAGTGCTCTATTTCTCCTTTGCAGATTTTGGTAATTATAGTAGGTTGCAAGGCTATATAAGAAAGGTCATCTGCACCAACATAAAGGGCTTGATTCCTGCTGTTTGTAAGGTTCTCTCAAAGGTTTTGAGAAAGAGTATTTTTACAAAATAGTATATTAATATTGGTCCCATTCTTGCACTCCAGTTTGTAACTGAATTATTATTTTTATCATAACCTTTCCCTAATTCGGTCTCCACACATCCAGCCTGGAAATTGGAACCAAAAATCTCTCTGTGATAGACTAGGGTGGGATTCATTGACCTGTATTTAGTTTCTGTACAGGAAAGCATATTTCATGGGGTCTGCATGGTAGCTCTTGTCAGAGACAAAAGTAAGAAAGACTTTGCAATGACAGTGGATTTCTGGGCTTCATGGCCTAGCCTGGGAAAGAGCTTATGATGCTGTAGCTGAGGAGCAGGCCCTCCAGCTCACGAAAACTGGAAACAAGGTAAGTAAAAAGGGGAGGGAGGAATTTGGTGGCGACCAAATTGGTTAGCTCAAAAGTGACAGAGAATATAGAAGGAACAGATTTGTGGGAAAATGAATATTGGTAGCTGGGAATGTTTATCATCCAAATGGAACCTTCCACTCCAGAGATCTCTAAATCTTTCCAAGCTGGCAGGGTCAGACTGGGTATGGACTGAATGTACTTGTACTGTTCTTACTCCCTTTGGCTAAGCATTTGGTGCCAGAAACAGGATCCTGCTCTGCATAGACCTCTGTTCTGCTGTCCTGTCTGCAGCATAACCATGTTCACAATGCTGTGTTATGTTCATTCCTCAGCAGCCTTAGGACAGATTAAATTCTCCAAATGGTTTAACTGCTGATACTCTCTGCCAGAATTAATTACCAGGTTATGTTTAGACTGTGAAGGCAGTGCTGTGGTACAATGTGAGTTCAACTGGTTGTTACATTAAAACACACCTGAAAGAGACACCTGGTATCTTTTAAAAGCTGTCTTGATGTCCCACATTATAATAGAGTAAATCTTCAGTGCACTGAAGTTTTCTGTTGGATTGTTCCATGTGCAGCCAGATTTTCTGTTTGTCTCATCAATAAACTACTGACTTGAGAACCGGGAGAGGGTTTTGCAATAAACTGTTTGTTCAGCAAAGGTTTTCCTCTCCTCCCGTTTATGGATCGCCTGCTAATGACTCCTGATATTGGTGAAGGGATTTATCAATCACAAGTAGTCAGATTTTTCAAACAAGGAAAAATGTTTGAACACATGTCATAGGGATCCTTGATAGTTGTGTTTTTGTATGTGTGCTCACAGTGTAAGAGGAAAGAGGAGAAGCTAAAAATCATTCTTACTACTATTGTTATAGAAATAAGGGTAGTAGGAAATTAACTGAATTGTTCTATGTGTTTAGATCTTAGACTTCTTTCAAGATCCTTATTTGCAATATACAACTGTGGAGGAATGTCTTTGCTTAGCTATACTCTGTGGCTTTGTGCCATTTTCAGACTGTATCTTGTGAATATCCATCTCAGGCATTGTGACACTTGAAGAAGGGAGCTTTGTTCCCCATAGGAGGGACACTTTGGTGCCCTGTCTCTTTGTATAATCACTGAAGTCCTTTTAGGAGGTGATTCCAAAGGCTTGTTGTGCAACTCTACTGATTGCTGAAGAATCTGAACCAGGGCCAAATAGAGCCAAGTGATTGGAAATGTTAGGCATAGGAATGTGTTACATTCTATGCTTGGGGCTTCTGTGTGAATATTTGGGTTCTTTCAATAATCAGAACACTGAGGCATCCTCTGAGCATAGAAGTGAAATCAAGCAAGAGGTTGTGGGCTTTTGCAGAGCAGTCCAGTAGATTGCCATATGGGTTCTGCCCACGTGGGAGGTGCAGATTATCAGCTCTCTGAAGTTGTGATCCTGTTCAAATTCACTGCTTAAGGGGTACCTCCCCCTAGATGATGTGAGCACAGTGTTGATGGGTTTGACTGCACTCATGCCCACAGCTCATTCTGGGCAGTGATGGAATTGGAAGTATGAGAATTGAGGGCATTTTCAAGGTATTGCTTCTAACCTAGGGCTATCTGTCCATTTTTCCTATGGTTGTCTTTGGAAAAGGCATTCACAGCATGAAAGAGAAAGAGCAAGTGCTGAACATAGAACTCCCCACATCTCTACAGTTAAATGGCACAAACTGTGTGTTTGATGCCAGCCAGGGTTTAATGGAGGGGAGCGTGGACACCATATGCCATCCAAATACCATAGTCTGTGATAAATCAGTAATATTATGTGTTCAGAAATCTCCCCTTCACTACTGCTGCTTCTGGAAGGTAAGAAAACAGTTTGTTCTGACATATTTAAACATATGTCATGTCTTGCATATGTCATGTATTACAATGCAAAGGGAATATATTTTTAAATTTCCTCTCAAAAGTAATTCCAGTATTTTTATGGCTTGCCTTTGACATGACCATGCACATGAGCATACGTAGACGCTATGGCATAGGTGCCTCATTTTAGCCAGAATGATTTGGGGTTTGAAATTTTTTTTCCAAATATTCCTTGGATTTTTGTATTGAAAATGAAGAAGTCTTATATTTTTATACCTATAATTTTCAAAACAAAAATATATTTTTGTGCTTTTGCACTCTACTTGGATGCTAACAGGCAGACACATTATTTTATTCATAAACAATGTGAAAACCATTAAGATAAATGATGTTTCCTGCATACTAGAAGACGATGTGTTTAGCTATACCAAATAGTGATAGACTGTACACTTTTGTTTTAAGCTAATTGATAGGCCAATTAAGAATATCAAAAGTTATATGAAAGTTCTTATGTATTTATAGACATCTATGGCAACCTACCACGCCAGAATTTTTTCAAAGGTCTGCAAGTAATTCCACAGTGTATCCGATCTTTTCAGTCTTGGAAACACATTGTGTGTATTAATGCTATTATTATGGAGTATTTTATCTTAAATCAGAAGTCTCCAAAGTCTCTCAATGTGTATCATTGACAATTACATAAAATTTTTTCAAAACTGTGGATGTTTGTAGCTAGACAGGGCAAATCCTGTGACATATATTAAAGGTAAGTACCTTGTATTGTGAAAAACTGAGGCTTTTATGTCACTACACATACAAGTGTAGATGTGGCAGGCAGCTGGTCTTACTCTGATGTTACACTGCCTTAAATGTAAAAATATGTCAGCCAGTTCTCAGAAACAGAGAATTAAACACATGAGTTTTCCTGCCCTTATCCCCACTGCCATCTTCAAAAGGAACCCAGGACTGAAAACAAGCATTGAAATTAAAGGAGAAGGGAACCCACCACACACCCCCACCTCCTCTGTAGATATTTGAAATTGTGTTGAAGCTGTAGGGTAGAGGAAGCTTAGTGCTGCTGGCAAGGAGCAAGGATGGAAGGAAATTTTCTGTGTAACAGTCTTTTTCCAGAAAGGAGTCAAGTGTTGGGCTGGTGAACCAAAGTTGCAGTTTGCAAACAAAGACTTTTTCTTGTGTGCAGGGAAGAGGAAGCTTAAGACAGGACACAAGACATGTTTCTGCATCCTGCACGGAGAACATAGTTAGCAATTATAATTTTGCACTGTGAAACTCTGCACTATTGTACATGAGGGATTTAAGGGCAGAAACAAAAAATTAAATACTTTTGATATATTAAAATCTATCTAATGTAATCACTGAAGTACAATTGATGTGTACAGTATTCACCTTATGCTGTGGGAGAGAAAAATGCCCAGGCAGGAGGAATATAACAATACTAGTTCATGAGGAGCAAAAAATAACATGATGCAGGATTTCTGACAGAAAACACTCTCTGACCAATGTAGCAAAGGCAGCTTTCTCTGAAAGACTTGTTATGATACACATCAGCCTTCCACTTAATGAAATAATTATCTATCTCTGAGCTACTGCTTTTAGGCCAACTTTATCTTGCTAGGAAGACATGTGTATATTAATATGTATTTGCATACATTCTATGACTCATAGAACAGCTTGTGTTTTTTTCTGAAGCAATAATTGAACTAAAATCGTTTTCATCTGCTGCAGTTGCATTTCCAGAGCATGGGGCAGATCCTGGTTAGGCCAGCTACGTTGTGCATTTTGTTTCCACTCCTGTCCAGAAATGAGAAGTGCCAGAACTGAGAATAGTAAAGCTGTGCTGTACACACACCTGCAGACCCCTGACTAACACTTATAGGAAATGTTTAATGCAATTTCTCCTTCAAACTCTGCTTTTGCCACAGATTACCTGCTGAGAACTCACAGGAAGAAGCCAATGGAAAATGTGTCTGCAGGGTTGATTCTTTATCCCATATTGACATGGATTTGCCTAGAGTGAAAAAGGCACAATGCACAGCAGCTTTCTGCTTGCTTTAAAGAAGCAGGTCTGCCAAGAAGGAGCAACTGCTCTGTCGAACTTAACAGTACTTAGTGTAGCAAAACACGTTAGAATTATGTTTATTCTTATATTTATTCTTATATTTATTCTTCTTATTTTTATTTATTCTCTTCATGGAAGATGGCAAAATCTCTTTAGTTACTTTGGTACACAAATCCCTTCTCTGATACATTTGGTCATTTTTGTATTTAGAAGCATGCTAAAATTCTGACTGAGAACAAAGCATCTCATTTAGCCTCTAAAAATTAAAGGTCTTTTTAAAATCTCTTTTTTTTTCTAACCTAATTAATTGGGACCCTTCAAGACAAATAAAGGAAAAAGTATGGTATTTTATGCACAACTTTATGCATCAATGAATAAATCAGAGTGCCATGAGGTATTTTAGAATATTGTTTCAGTTGAGCTAGAAAGTCTCAGTAAGCTGAGAAAAACCTCAGACTGATCTTTGAAAAAAAAAAAAAATCTAATATTTACTTCACTTTTGTATGTGTTTATTTCTCATACTTCCATGGAAAGAGAGTCTTTACCATCCTCTCAGATAATATTGCTTAGATTTTACTCAGTGGGACATGTCATTGATAAAGTATAGATCAGCAGCTGCTAAAGCAAGAAGGAAATGCTAAAGGCAGGTTAGTGATCCATCAATAGCCACAGTGATATCAGATACTGTCTTTGCATGTAGTATTGCAGATCTCTGGTGAGGTAAAGAAAATAAATCTCTGGAGCATGGCTGAGGTCACTGGGGCTTTTTCCAAAGACCAACTAGTTTAAAACCTCTGTCTGATAACAAGCCAGAAATCATTAATTTGGCCAGTCCACAACCCATCACATAAGTGGTGTTTCTCTCAACTACAAAAATGCAGTAGTCCCTCCTGAAAAGTAGATGCTGATGGAGAGGGAGGAGGATACAAGCCCCAGTGCCCTAATTCAAGCCTTTATTGACATAATTAAGGCCATGGGAGAAGAAAGCATTCCTGCTACCCCTAATTTAAAAGTGTTGTTGGTACATTTTTTCCCCATGTATTGGTGAAGACAAGTTTGCAATTAGCTATGTGTTTTATCACAAATGACTGGTAGAAGATTATGCCTCCAATTTTGGCTGAAATCAGGCTGGATGCTGTTAATCTGATACTTGTGCACTGAGGATCAGACAAGCATAGAACACTGTCATTTCTGTGGGTTGCTGAACTCTCTCTATACTGCAAGAGGATCAAATACAGGAGAGGAAATTTAAATACAGCAAAATTGTCCTGACTTCATTGTCTGAAATACAGTCAGGTTTAGGCTGGTCATTTTCTGACCACTTCCTAGGCATTTTGGTTTTTGTTATTTAAAGAGGGAGTTTGAAGTCAGCTATGTACATTCTCCAGGAGTTTAATTTTATTAACAGATCTATGGTTAGATAGTGCATCACATATCAGCACTTTGGGACCTCCACAGCTGACTGCCACCTCCTTTCTCCCTTGCCCAATTAGTTCAGATCTGCTGGAGATGCTGCAGGGATCCTGCTAGCTTCATCTCTTCTGAGGAACAGTGACTTAAATGTAACAAGGATGGAGGGCTTGGGGGAAGAAAGGGTATTTTATATTTGTCCATATTGTCATTAATTTGCTCTAACTAGGGTTGAAATGCAGAACAAAGACTGTTGGATGTGAGGATGCAAGTATGAAATGGTTTATGTTAAAAGTGGTATCTGAGTATTTAAGAAGAAAGTGAATTATATAATTTGCAAAGCTGCTGTCCATTGATTACTTTTCTACTTCCATCATATTGTTTGTGTGTATTTTTCAGCAGCTGGAGTATATTTTCTTCGGCCTTAGAAATCTCTTTTGGAGCAAATCTTAGCCTCTCATCTCAGAGGCCATCTGCAGATTTCCCTGGGCTGCTATTGTATGAATAATCAGTTGTCTCACTTAAGAAATTCTCTTTGTTCTACATCATTAAATGCTGACTCCTGCTGCTGCTATGACAGATCATGTTGCAGATATCTGTCTCTGATGTTAACAGTGAATCTCTGCTGTGGAACAAAAGAATGTGCTGAAGCAAGCACAAGACAATTTAAATTTATAATATTTTAACACTGAAAAATAATAAAGGATGAAGCTGGTCAAAGTGCACCCATTTTGAGATCTGTATTTCCAAAAAGTGAAGAAGGGGCTTTAAAATACTTTTGAGTATGTTTGTGTCTATGAATATTATTTGTTGCTCCCATCAAGACAGTGGTGAGATAGTAATTTGGCAAGGAGAAGGGGAAAATACAATGGGCTAGGCCAGAATTCAAAATAAGAGCAGCTTGCTATAGGCAGACTGTAGATGAAAGGAAAATGCTTCTTTCTAAAGCATGAGTGATAGCATCTAGTGAAGCAGAGTTATCTAAATGACCTGAAGGTTTGTTCTTCCACCTTGGCCACTCCTTGCAAGGTACTCAAGAGCATCATGTCTAACAGATGACTTGGTGAAAGGTTTTCCTGCTACTCTTTGAAAACCAGAGGTATTCCCAGCAGTCTCCTCTTTCTCTCTGTCTGCATCCAAATACCCTGTAGCCAGCATCTTGTGCCTGTTTGCCCATTTTTTATCTACTCTAAATATGCAGCCACCTTTCTCTGCATGGAAAGTGTCTGTTTTCAAAACTTTCTGCTTTCTTTGCTCATTCTGAAAGAGCACTGAAATGGGCAAATCTTATATCTATTTTTGTGTGTAAATAGGTTTGAAACTGTGACCCGCCAGAATAAGTTTTTATTCTTCAATGCTTTTAAACAGCAACTATTACATACCAATGTGGATCCATTTTAAATGGAGTCCAGTGCTGGACTTCTTCCTAGACTATGTCACGCCATCAGGTTGGCATATGAGAAGTTACAGTGTCCTGCATCTGAAACATGCTGTCCGTGCTCTTTTTGTCCTAATAGTTGTTTCCTGTCTTGCAACTTACTTCGTGTGTTTTATTTTAGTCTGTTTGTTCCTGTGTCATTTGTAACAACATCTCTTGTTTGTTTTCACATTTGGGAGTTAGTTTTGTAGATGGTATGGTGAGGTAATGCTCATGGCATGGCAGCATATGATCACCTGAAGAGGGAGTTGCCAGTGGCGACTCTGCATCATTGCTGATACCAGAGAATGTGGTTGTTTCATTCTATTTAGCTTTAAATCAGTTCATATTCTATCTGAAGCTCCTTGGTTTGAAGCAAATTTGGTTCTGCTAAGGAGGAAAAATGGAAATACCTTCATTCAATGTGTATGTTTCCTCACCTGAAGCCCCTTGGCTGGATTTTCTACTGCACTGTCACAAACCCCATCAATCTCTTCAATTTCTTCAGAAGGAAGAGAGGATTTGCAGGTTAACCAGCTGGAAACGCAAATATGGATAAAACCAGACATCCAGAAGACAGATGTGGACTTTTCAGAAATTCTTAATGCAATACAAGAAAGTAAGTTCTTCCTTGGATGCAAAATTGTGTTTACGGTAGAAGATTCAATTGAGATGTATTGAAATTATAACTGAAGGCACACACAAAGTGATGAAATGAATGATAAGTATCTATTATTAAAATCTCTCAGGAAGTGCAATGGATTATTGAGGGCTAGTAAGAAATCTTTTGCTATCAGAGAAGTTATAGTAAGATTTGAATTGCTGTGTGCCAAAGGATTCCAGCAGTATATATTTTCTATGCAGACACAATCAGAAATAGTAAGATTCCTGATAGTTTAATCAATTATTTGCATTCCTGAGTATCTGTGTGAACTAATAATGACATTAAAATGCTGCAGGCAGGGTTTGAAGTCTGGATTTGAAGTTCCAGTTGTTCCAAAGTGTTGGGCTGTATTCACCTTTTTGAAGCTGGTATTTTCTGGGAGAAGTCATGAGGTCACAACAAGTGAAGGTCTGCATGTCTTAGATGCTGCACAAAATAATCTCTTTTTATATGTAATGGTCTGTGGACTAAGAATTCATTGGTTCACCCTTCTTAAATCCAACTGCAGAATGATCTCAACACTTGTGCTAGAAGTAGTGCTACTCTTGTTAATAACAGGGGAAGACACTACCCCTACCCAAAACTGATGCAATTCTGGAATCCAATAGAATCTGGAATTTCAGTGAGAGTTTTTCATGGTGGTTTGAAATTCTTATGCAGGCTGAGAATCAAAATGCAAGGCATGGCTTCCTGGCTTCCTTATTTTCCAGTTAGATTTTAAACTGGGTGTTTGGTACAGCAACTTTCTAGAGTGAGAAACAGCAGATTACATTTTAGAGTCATAAAGGTTGAATAAGAATGTGTAAAAACCCAGACTCTGCCTGATTTTTGCCATGTGAATAAGGAACCACACAGTGGTAGAATCAGGCTGTTTAGTGGTGGTATTTGTCTGGGGGTGGAAGCAAAATGCTCAGGTTAGCATGATGATGGGGGTAATAATTTGAAATTTAATCACCTTATTACTTAAGCTATAGATTTAGGATGAATTCCATGTTTTCTGATTTCAAAAGCTTTTCCCATCAGGAAATCTTAATGTTAGGTTTTGTCTTTTCTCCACACCAGCTCAGTCCAAATATAGGCCTGGGGGCAGTCAGGAGAGACTGAAAAGGCACTGTAGAGCCTTTCAGAGCTGAAGAGAAAAAATGGCTAAGGTGGAAAAATAATTTAATGTGGGAGTATTTCAAGAAATAACGTTTTGATTTATGGATTATTTACAAGATATTTGAGAAGGGTGTAGCTTTTATAGCCTTGGAGAGTGTTTTTCCTTTATCCAGAGCAGACACAGATGCTGTTGGGTAGTTAACGTCTATGTCCTTTAGCTACATCTCCTTCATCAAAGACAAAAGGAATTCTGTACAACCCACAAGAGGCTTGTTGTGTGTCCAGGGGCATTATTGTCGCCTGCAGCCTGTTGCAAACATCATCTAATTGGGATAAACATGTCTAAATATTCTTTCTAGGGTAGTTGCCCTGAACAATCAGTGTTACTTTTATTCACAGTTGTTAGCAATGAATGATAATTTAAAACAGGCTAATGATGCTTTTAGAAACCAAATAATTTTTCTTGCTAAGATAAACTTTGGAATATTGACCACCAGCTAGCATTATCCAAAGTGAGAATATCCTTGATGGCTTGGTGGGACTTTTGCTAATAAAATGACAGTGAACAGAAACATGATCTCTGAGCATGTTTCCATCTTCTCACACAGTAATATAGTCAGGTCCCATTTTTTCATGAAAGTTCTTATTTTTAGGCACTTCAGTTTCAGCATCCACCTTCAGAAAGTTAAAGGAGTTATCTTGTTTTTGAGTCCTATCTTGTATCAGCATCTTGATCTGAAGTGACTTTTGGACCCACTGAGATTGTGTGTGGACTCCTGCTCAGAATTTATCAGCATGCAGATTTCAAAATATGTAGTTCTACTATATATGGGATGAAAATATTTGTATACCCACCTTTTTCCCCTTTTATTCTTCAAGAGATTCTGAATTATCAAGTAATTTTTATTTTTTTCCTGCAAAATAGAGCGTGAGGGGGAGAAAATAGTTTGCATATTTAAGCTGATATAAAACCAGAGGGAGAATTCTTAATATCTCCTGTAGCAATGCATGTGCTGCTCTGTATTCCTGTTAAATTTCACTGCTTAAAAATACATGACTGTACAGTAGCACCAGCCTGTCTCTCAAATAGCATTTATATATATAATAAAGCCATTATATATCATTCTGTTAAGGAAATTTGTGGGTATATGCACATCAGAGTCTGAAGGGGACAAGAAAAATGGAACCCTGATTGTCCTTTTAGCAACATTTGGCCATGTAGGTGCTCAGTCCCTTGGAGTGGAGGGGCTGAGTTACCTACAAGCAGCAGGAGAGTTACCTTGGAAGTGCCACCACCATTACTAATGTAAAGTAAATAGCAATAGCTATATAAATTATCTATTTGGTTTTGTAGAACAGTATTTTATTAATTTATTTTTAAGTAAATAATGAGACTTGGGGTAGAAAAATTATCTCAGCAAATGTTGGGGCCCCATATTTTCTGTAGTGACCAACCAACGCATCAATTATCTGTGTATTTCTGATATAAACAATTTTCCACTGCAGGCAATCTGGACAAATCCTGGTAGCTAATTTCACTAACCTGAGAGTTCACTAAGATGAGAGTTGCTTCCACAACTTCTTCACTGCTGAGATCGACTGCATTGAAAAATGACTTTAAAATAAGATTTTTTTGTCCTCAGGATAATCCAGTAATTCTGTGTTTCCAGCCTCCAGACACATTCACTTTCTTATGCCCCAACTTCTGTATCTCAAAACATCCACTTAAAAAACTATACATTTTGCAAACCAAAGCATTACCAGCACTTCAAGAAACAGCAATTCTAGTATCTCAGAGGCCTCATCTTTTATACCAAAGCAGTCATAATGTCAGAACAAAAATGGCTTAAATTCCCTCGAGTATAGCAACAGGCAAAACTTTCATTTTTACAGCTTTCATTGACACTGTCTGCAACAGGTATATGTATCTTGAATAATCTTCAGAAAGCTTCACTATTTAATTGTTTTGGGGGTGTTTTCCACAGTTGTTTTCAGATTATATTGAGGTTTTAATTGTATACAGATTCATGTGTCACTGTCATGGAGACACTGATGGGTTTTAATTCAGTGAAGTTCAACTAATTCAAGATGTTTTCTGTTTCAGTTATTCTTTCTGTTGATTATTGAGATCAGTTCTTCTCATATGAACACAAAAACGTCTGTGCAAAATTGTGTGCAAAATCTGGTCACGATCTACATCCAAATTATAATCTGATGGGGTGGAATGTTTCTAGTCTTGACTTTTGAGAGTGTTGGGACAGTGAAGAACATGAGATTATCTGTGCTGTGCTTTGTTGTGGCAGTTCCCCTCTCTTTCATAAGCATCTCTAGTATGATTTTTGTGGATTGAAATGAATGAAGGTGGGAAAATAAATCTGTAATATTACTGCTTCATGTGGTACTAGTTGGGATCTCTTTGTTGTCTTTTAAGTCTCCTAAAGCCTCTGTGACTTCCCCTAGGACAAACTGGAGGCAGCCACAGTGACACTGAGGAGCTGCAGGCTCTCATCACATATAACCAAACAACACCAGAAACTCAGAATCTCTCTTACTAACTGTGCTGCTTAGGTTGCATGAGGCACATTAGCCTAGTATTTAGAGTGGATTAATTTGGACACGAGAACTTCTTTGTTGTTTATGAAGCTTTTAGTTGTTTTCCAATCAAAACTCTTGTAATTAAAAATACAATTTCTTTCATTAACCTTGTCCCTATTTTATGCATGAAAATGAAGATGTAAGATTCTTGATTATTTTGATAGGGTTTTTTTTTTTTTTTATTACCTACAGATGTAATAATATACTTTAGATGCTGTAAAAGACACATAAAAAAAAAAGGGGAGGAATTTTTTTCCTGTGCTTATGATTGACAAGGAAAGGGTAGCATATTTAAATTGCCACATATGTCTGTTTTAAGGATGAATATTATGGATAAGACTCTCCTGATTGTGAGCATGAAAAATAGGCCAGCTGCAGAGACTGGGGAGTTGGTGTTATCAGCAATTTTTTTAAAGGATTCTGAAACTGGGCTGTGACCCCTGAAGAAGGGAAAGGTGAAAAGGAGGTCACAAAACACTCATGATCACTGGGAACAGTTAGTGGCTGTTGATTTCTGGCAGCAATCCAGCTCTCCACAGTGGGGGAATGGATTTTTTCACCTGCAGCCAGTAGTTAGAAATGGAACTTAAGTTGCTGCCAGCACTTAGAGGGTTTTAGCTGTTAGTATAGATTCTCACCAACAGGAATTACAATTGCCTGTCACTAAATTAGGGGAGCTGAGGACAAGCAAAAGCAACAAGGGTTTCTTGCACAAAAGAAGAATTATTCCAAAAGTCAGTCAAGCTTGCAAGAAATGTGAATGGGGATAAGGGGTTGGACTAATTTCTGTCAAGACTATTAGATATGTGCTCCCAGTGTAGTCAGTGGAAGAGGCTCAGTAGCTGGGACCTTTGGGGGTCCCTTCTAACAGTTATAACTCTATTTTCATAATCTTGGATTTTGCCCATGAAGCATGAGACTGGAGACCTGAAGTCCCTCCACAGCTGAAACGTGTTCTTCAGCTAAGGCATTTTTCTTCTCCTGGCACACATCTCTTCACCATGTTTTTCACCAGACCTGTAGTGCATGGAGTGCAGAGTGAACCTGCCTGACATTAATATCTATACTTTTTATCAGGGTTGGTTTACCACAGCTTAAACCTGTAGATGTAAGGACTGCTTCATGCAAGACTGAGTGCTGTGTGGTAGGTGGATCTGAAAGTGTCAGATTTATGTGCATCAAAACATGCCAAGCTGGGAAAAGGGAATTACCTGCCCAGGTTTGTTTACTCAATGCCTTTCAAGAAACAGTATTTATTTAAGGCCTTCTGCCTCTGGCTGTTCCACAGATCTGTGCAGCTTTGAACATCACACTTTGTATAGTAGGTTAAAATTCTGCCTCCTTATAATGAGAAACTTTCAGAGACAATAGTAATCCAGAAGCTAGTCATTTAAGCCATTTGCCCCAAAAGAAGCTGAGAAGATAGCTAATCTCTTTTATTGTGACAGCAAATTGTTATTTTTCATCAGAGGGGTGTTGTAGTGTCCTAAATTTTTATGTGGCTCATTGATGAAGAAAGCATTCCAACAATGCTCATCAGATTTTAAAATTAATGTAGTAGATACTTATACCAGAACTAAAAAGTGAAATTATTGATGGGTTATACTTGCTATCTTCATTTGGTTCAGTGGTGATTTGAATGTGTATTTTTATTTTTGTTTCTTAGTAGCTAAGGATGTCAACATTTTTTTTGATGAGTTAGAAGGTGTGAACAGCCCTTCCAAAGATGATGATTCCCTGCTTCACCATGGTAACTTGACCAGTACTTCTGATGATGCCAGCAGGCTGGAAGTTGTGGGAGAGGTAAGGACACACAGAATTATTAATACAATATTTATTCATGCCCATTTTAAAGATGTAATAAATGTAATTTGATTTAATATCTCATTTTCTACCATCAAATTGTGTCTAATCTTTCCCATGAGAACTGGTTTTCCATTCTAAGATTACCATGCTGAAATATAGAATATCTCAAATTCAAAAGTTTTGATTTCATGCACCCTCAGTGAAACACCTATACAAATCTAAGGCTTCAATGCTTCTGAAAATGCTGGAAAAGTTTTCCCTATATTCATCCTTTAAGGGGAAATAGTGTGGAGGGGATTTATCTATGAGTCCCATGAGAAGCATTAGGTGTCAGTTAAGAGACATATTGCCAAAGAAGAACAATTCTGCATAATGGTGATTCAGAGAACAGATCAGGGAGGGAACTTTCAGCACATAGTCCCTTTTAAAATCAGTCTTAAAGCAGACAAAGTGTAATGCACCCAAGATGAAAATTTGTGCCTTAATTTCTTCCTGTGTCTTTTGTGAAGAAAGGAACAATATGCCCTATAACTTTGCCTCCCACTGCCCTGCCAGCCATGGGTGTTAGGGTTGTTTCCTCAGCAAGTGAAGAGACCAGGAACTCCTCTCCTTTCCTCCACCTCAGGAATGGGGCTACATTTAGACTTGCTGGACTGGTCTGAGGTTACCTGCAAGCTGTGCCTGAGGAATTTTTGGCAGAGGGCTGACTGGAACAGATCAGAACTGGCAGGGACCATGCTAGTAATTAAAAAGAGTGGAAAACCACAGGACATTGCTGAGGGCCCTGCCCTGACCCTCTTTTGTTTACTAGTTTTGATAGAGTTTAGAAGAGGCAATTAAAGATTATCTTTGTCAGGAGCTAGAGGATTTTGTGGTGCAAGTTCTTTTGTGCAACACTGCTGAGGAGAGAGCCAGAGATTTTCTTTGTTCTAGAAATTCAGCCCATAGAGAGCTGAGCTCCTCGAATGTTTAGACAGATAATTAAAGCAACAAAATTCAGGGCACCCTGAATATGTTTGACCTTGCTCACAATTTAATCTTCTTTAATCATAACTCTTCCCTGGCTTCCCATACAACATCCAAAGGACTCTCTTTGCCTGCTTGCACTGTAATAGGTTAATCTGACATGATATTCTCGTGTTGCATTTTGGGACCATGTACCATATGGTATTTAGCAGAAAGGAACAGGTGAAAGGCACATTATTTTTGTAAGTTAAAGAGGAAAAATTAGCAGCAAATGATCAGAAGGACATGCTGCTGTTAATGTAGTAACATTGAAAAAACAATACTCAAACCCTCTTTTTTTTCCCTCTTAGATGTGTTCTTTTTTGTTTTTTTAAAGGGAAAGGGGAAACCTTTGAGGAATATGAACAGATTTAAGGGGTCTTTTTGTAACCATAACTGAGGAAAATAGCAATGTAAGTCACATATATAGGTATAAGATAGGGGGAAAAAAAAGAAAATTGAAAGTCTTAATGGGACTCCAGGGATGCTGCAGCCTAAAAATGTTTCGATGTACTTGGTCCCTGCTAAACTCTAGAGGGAAAAGATACAGTGTTCAGATGATGTATGGTTTGTAGGGATGTGTGTGGATAAGCCCTTTGGCCTAAAGCTCCCCTAGTGTATGCATGTGTATGAATCATGTCTGAATGCTGATGGTTCCCAGCTGAGCACCTGGGAACATAAAAACCACTGTATTCATTGGAAAACAAGTCCAAATTATACAACATGCATTACAATACAGTCATAAAGATAGACAGAAATGCTAAGCTTCTTGTTGGAGAGAAGTCTTCATTGTTCTACTTTCTCCCAGCATCCTGTTTAGATGAAAGCATGGAGGTTTGACATATGTGACTACACACTTTTTCACCAAAAAACAGCAGTCAGACCTAGTGCTATGTATTTTTTCTTCATCAGCTTAGGAAAAGTGAATTTTGATGTTGTAAGGGAGGTAAGGGAAAGGTAATATCTGGAGGAAGGGAGGACAAACTTCTGTCTGGAATAGCAGAAGCCTGTAATACTTGGATGATGCAGAAGTCCTGCAGCTGACACTGCTGAGCCTGCCCTGACTGTCTCATATTAGATACCCAAGAGCTCTTGCAAGTCCAAACTCAGTCTATAAAGTTGCCTTAGAGCCTGTAACAGAGGGCCAGAGAAAGGTTTTCTTCCCAGAGGCCTTAAGAATCTAAAAGGCTTTATCAGTCTGGATTTGACATACAGTGTTCCTAAAATGAAAAGGGCCTTCAAGTACAGATAAGAGTGTCCAAGCCACCTTTCTGAGTGAAAAATTACAGTACTGTAGTTGTAGTTGGTAGTGTTTCACAAGTTCAAGAGAAGTAATTGTCCCAGGCAATCATATTTGTAGTGGAAGAAGTCTGACAAGTCAAATACCTTGGCTAAATCTCATAGATACTCTTTAATATAAGGTTCTGTGTTCACTGATGAGTCAGTGCAGGGCAAACCAATTTTCTTCAGAGAAAGAGGAACCATAGGAAGGGGCAAATCAATTTTTCCAGTGGTCACTACTGCATGCAGAGAAGGACACATTCCTTATGGTACTCTCAGGATGGGTCTGAGTTCACATGAGGAGTGTACATTTGAAGTGGATCCATCAGTTGCCCCTCCCCATGATTTCTTTGCAATCCAGAGCAGTGTTCGGTTTTAAACCTGTATTCCTTATGGATGTAAATCCAGTGAGTCTTTTGGACCAGACTACAGTGGGCCCAAAGTGAGCCCTTAAGCCTACATAGTGTGCACAGCAGATCCTCAGCATGGATTGTTTTGCTGTACAGCTGCTTTCCTATTGTGCCAAAAATTCATGTTGACTCTGACTACTGAGCAGAAGGCTTGCCAAGGGGGTTAGAAATCACAACAGGATCACCAGGCTGACCCATAGCCCCATAATCTCTGCTACACCCTTCCTCTATTTAAATAACCTTAAATACCCTTTGGGCTGTTGGGGCTCTTTTTATGTCTTCTCAACATAAAGAGATTTTTAATGGGAAAAAGAAATAAATGTGCCTCCTGAGCTGTTTTCACATTTAATGTTCTATGAAAAATATTTCTCATATCTTGATAATATCATTTATCAGCATGATATGCAGTACAGATATAAATAGTTTGCTACTGTTTTTTC
Source organism: Cichladusa arquata (assembly GCA_026413545.1). NCBI lineage: Eukaryota > Metazoa > Chordata > Aves > Passeriformes > Muscicapidae > Cichladusa > Cichladusa arquata. Next base: position 45,877,225 of record JAOTQP010000870.1, read on the forward strand.
CTTAGAGATTTTTTTTTTCTTGTCTTCTTTTTGGGCTTTAAGAACTGTTCCACTGTATCAAGTCTGCCCTAAGTTGTGTCAGGAGCTAGGCACTGTAATGAAAGAATGCTAGAAAAATTCTCTTCTTCCTTTAGTGAGCTGGATGTACCAAGGGGATGGGATTTCCATTTGGGATGCTTTCATTGGTTTTTCCATTTAATGAAAATTCCTGCTGAGAATCAGAAGGATAGCTTACACCAAACTCTTTGAATGGAAAAATTGTTTTTGGAGGATTTTTCCTGTAAAAATATTTTTTTCAATTATAATTTTCAGCTTGTGATTTAAATTCAGAAGTAACTCTCTTGTGGAGGAAGTATTTTGAAAATTCCCTCCTTCCCCCAGAAGTGAAAGGCAAAATATTATTTTTTTTTTCAAATACTTGATTGCATATTATAGGGCAGGGCTATTTTTGGCAGGAATAGCAGACAAGCTTTGGAAAAACAGAGATAAATTAGCTTAACCTTCCCTTCACCTTTGATCTGGACTAATCTTGAAGTTCCTGAAGGTCATTGCCCTTTATACTGCTCAGAGGGAGTGCTTTTGTTCCCACATGTTCTTCATGGTGTACATTTCCTGTATGAAACACTCCAGCCATTGCAAACTGCCATGCAATTTCAACTTGACTGAAAGTGAAAGCTTAAATCCTGGGCAGGACTTGTATAATGTAGAAGTAGTGTCAAATTGTGAGGAGGATCTGTAGAGAATTTCATCTCATTACTTATTGGAAAAAGACCAGGAGCTTGGTCTTTTATATCTCAGGAGAGTGATCTGTTTGTCCTCTCAGTGAAATCAAGTTGTGTTTTTGTGTCAGGCCAAACATTTTAACAGGCTTTTTGGTTTGTTTTGTTGTTTTTTTTGTTTTGTTTTGTTTGTTTGTTTGGTTGGTTGGTTGGTTGGTTTGGTTTTTAAAGAAAAGAGACAATTATTTATTGCTTCTACTGTTTTTATGTGCTGCTACACCTAACACCAGGAATTCTTTCCAAATAAATCCATCCTCAGCTGTTCCTTAAGCAAGGAGTAGTCTGTAGTTAGTTTGATGAGGTATGGTGAGGTTAGTACAGAACTTTCATATTGCTGTCTGTGTCCTATGGGGCAAAGTAATGAAAATCTCTGTGCCAGGTATTAGTCTTTCTCATTATGGTAAATGTTAATGATAATGTTAATGTTTACTCTTTTCACATGTACATTCAGCCATATTAAGTTCTTAATTCTAAACCTACACTTCAGTAACACTATTCTCTTCTCTATTTTATGATAAATTATTCCTGACCTTATGGAGGGTGAAGGGTGGTGGGGGAGGGAGGTTCTCTTGTGTTTTCTGTGGTTTCCTATCCCATCCCCATATGTCCAAGCATTTTCCTAAGACCTCCTGATGCCCCTTAAGATCCCCTTTGGTAGGGAAGTCTGTGCCCCTCTCAGATGAAGTCAGAAGCACTGCATGTGAAGAGCCTAAAACTTGAACAGCTTGTTGTGATTCGTCATCTTTCCTGTTGAGCATTACTGAAAACTGATGATGCAAACAGCAATGCAGCAACTATCAAGGCAAATTAGCACGACTGAATTGCTTGATTTTCTCTTTACAGGAGGTACCTGACAAGAACAAAACCAATGGATTGTATTTTAGAGATGGGAAATGTCGGATTGACTACATCCTTGTGTATAGAAAGTCTAATCCACAGACAGAGAAGAGGGAAGTATTTGAGAGAAATATCAGAGCAGAAGGACTTCAAATGGAAAAAGAAGTAAGAGATCTTCCTTAAAAAAACTTTCATGTTGAAGCTATATAAAATCTGGGGGTATGATTTGTTTACTCTCAAACTCCTTCACTCTGTTGTAGCAGTAGAAAAATGCTTTTAAGCATGCCTAAATATAGGCCAGAGCAGTGCAAAAGTATACCCTAAAGGAAAATCAGACACAGGGACTGAAGGCCAAAACAAGCCATTACAGTCATCTTTTTCAACCTTATGCACAAATAGGCCACAGAATTTCATCCAGTGTGCTGTGCAATATGAAAAAACAAGTGCTGGGTTTGAATGGCCTGAATTCTACTGAGTGCAATCCATATTTCTGCACCTACATTTTCTTCTAGCCAGGTGCTCCACTGTTTGCTGAGGCTCCTGGTACTCTTTCAGAGACCTAACTAAATCCCTGCCTTTCTTTATCTGTCAGCTTAGGCATAGCAACATGAGAAGTATTTCAGTAGTTTGAAAACAGCTTAAAGTTTCTCTGTCTTCACCCTAAGCATTGAAATAATGTACATATGAATCATTTATATCTCTGTTATTTCCAACATAAGGTCCTAAATCAGTAGATCTTTTATGGACAAGAGTGTAGAAATTAATGCAAAGTGTCTAAAATGTTAGCAGGAGTAAAGTTTAAAGAGACCATATCTCTCTTGCCTTCCTTAAACTTTGATAACGTGCTTAAGCAGGGCTTAAACCTCACTTCCGTCTAGATCAGGTATTGCTGAATGTTTACTTTTATTTGTGCCTGGTGGACTCACACTCATGATAATATGCATTGTCTTGCTGCCACTGATGGGAACACAAGAGGAATTTTCAGGATATAGACTTTGATCAAATATGTAGGTGTTACACGTTATCTCCCTTTCTTCCACTGAATTATTGGTAGATGTGTACATATTCTGTCTGTGTGCCTGAAGTGCACACTTCTTTGGAGAGCACTGGGGAGGAAAAAAGGGAAGCCTTTACAGAAGAATGAAAATATTTCTTTTCTTCAAATGTTTTTGATTGAACACAGGTACTTGTGTGTGTAAGTGTATTAAGAGTGTTTCACTGGTTACACCAAAAGTTACCCTGAACTATTCCTTCAAATAAGCTGGAAGTCATCATCTTCAGTGCTGCAGTAATTGATAGATGTTTTCAATGTCAGAGATTGTTCATTATTACATTTTCTGTATACATGCTACTGCCTATAGGAGCCGTAACCCAACATCCAAGAGCATGAGAGTGTTGCTGCAGCTACTCACCTTCACATCCCAGAATTCTGCTCTGCTTCCACCAGGAGAGAGGCTGACAAAGTCTCTGAAATTTGGGCAGTGTGGAAAATCCTAGAATCCTCCCTATTAATACATATGTCCAATGGTTTCAAATAAATATTTTCCTACTTTGTGGTTTTTGCAGTTTTTTTACTGTGCTAAGGTCAGCAGTGAAAGCTATGAAATCACTTCATATTTTAAGTACTATGAATGTTATTGCAACATTCTGCACTGAAAACTTTTCAAAATCCATGATTTAAGCACTTACTGTAGAGGTTTTTTTTGGCTTTCAAGACCATTTATTTGGACTTTGCTGCCTAGGCTGCATGAATGATCTGCCAATTTGATTATTCATTTCAGTTTCTATTTTGCTAGTGACATGCAGTTTTATTTCTTACTAATCTCATTTGCCCTTGGTGTGACTTCTTGCCAGCATCAGTAATTGTACATTTTCTAAACTCAGAATGATCAAAATGAGGTTGTGCTACATGACTCGGGCAAATGTTTTTAAAATCTAGGGTAGCAATCTTTTTTAACATATGACTCTGACCTAAAATTAAGCCCTAGCATGTACATTTTATGATCAAGTTAGTTTCTAAATTTAATTATAATCCTGGAGGTAATATATACGTTCTTAGTACACTCCCTCCCCCATCCCCAGAGATTAAGAACGGTGCTGCATAACACTCAGCTTTAAACTAAGCTGAGTGATCACCTAGTGTCTAGATTATTTCTCATTATTTTTACTTCTCCTTTTTTCGAGACTGCACATCATTTTGAGTGTTAATTCTGGAAAATTTCAACTGCAGGGTTTTTTCAAGATGTTCACATGCAATACACTGCTTCCACTGAGTAAAGTTTGCTCCCTGATGAAATGACAAAATTCTCTGTGGCTTTGGCCACAGGACATATCCAGAGGCAATAGGTAGTAACTGTTGGAGTGAAAGAAACTTTTTAGCCCCTGTGAATTTTGTGTGGTTGTTGGTTCATTCTCCTTTGACTACTGGCTGTTCATAGTTTGGCATTTCTCCCTGTCGTTTTAATGTGAAACCATTGAAAACTTGCAGAGTTATCCACATTGCGATTTCAAGCCCATATGCCTCACTGCAGGGAGGGAGAAATGCACTGCAGTGGCTCTCTGACAAGTGCAGCACAGTGAAATTCCCAGGAAGTGGTGAATGCAGGGAGCAGAGTGTTCACTTAGCAGCACGAAATGAGAAAGTGAATCTGAAATGAATTCACAACAGTTGAGATAACTTCAGGCACAATGTCAAAATCATGTAGCTAAGAAGGGTCTGAACAGTTATATGTTTCTGACTCTAGGAAAAGGTGATAATGTTTTGCAGGTATTTCCAATGAGTTCACACTCACAGTCCAACTGTACCACACCACTCTGCCTTGGAAGCTCTGATAGATTTGGTGCTCAGTATATAGAGTAGTAAAGAATGAAGGGATCCCAGACCGAGGAACAGTTAATTAAAATAATGAAAATTTTAACCAAAAAAATAGAAATAATGAAATAATAGAGAGAAAATAGTGATAAAACATCTTTAAAGAGTGGAAAAAAAATTAAAAATAGTAAAAATAAAATTAAATAGTAAAGATTTTAAATTTAAAACTCTAAGAGTGAATGCTAATTGAATGGTACAGCACAAGTCATTTTATGACACTTCACCCTCCTTTTCTGTGTACATTAGTTCTGGATAGGATGAGTGTGTTAACCCTGTCACAGTCAGACACTTCTAGACCACATCCAACACATGTGATCACATGCAGAGATGTTCAAATAAGGCAATCAAAAATTTAGGTCACTCCTGGAAAAGAGACTGTATTTTCTTTTCAGCCAGGTGTAAAATTTCCTTTGTTGATATGTCCTCTTTTCCAATGTCTCACAAGTGAGATGAGTATGATATTGTGGCTCTGGGATCCCTGATGACCCTGCTGCTCTCATTTTTCAATACTCTTTGAAAAAAGACTTATGTGTGGGGAAATGGAGAGGACAGTCTCTGAGTGGAGCATGTTCTTATGGGAGATGAGGTACCAGTCACACTGTAAGTTTGTAGGCACTGATACCATCTGTAAATATCACATGAGACTCATTCCTCCCAGAGCTGGTGTGCAAAAGGTTAACAGGGTGCTACTGTCCACATTCTGATGGCACATTGCAAATTTATCTAAATACAAGATAAACCTGAGATTTAGATCAATGTCTGACATGCAGAAGAGAATTACTTGCTACCACTTTTATGTGAAGAGAAAATATAGATAGTGTCTGTCATTCCAAATTAAATGTTCATCCCTGTGGCCCAGCAATTTCTGGAAAACCTGTCTTTTCAAGAGAGAATGAAGAGTCAGAATTACTTTGAGCCCATTATATTTTCCACAAGAATAAATGTTTATAAATTCAACCTCTTGGCTAAAATCTGGAGGAGTACCTTTTCCCCAAATTATTCCTGCAAAATGAATTACTGTTTACCTAAATGACCAGGTAGAAATAAGTTGCTGTCAAGAGTATCTATGCAGTTCTGGTACACAAATGCAGTATTTCAGATATTTTTCAGTAAGATAGTTTAAACTACACAATGATAATAGACCATGCTCAGAGGTAGCCAGCATGCAGCAGCTGACATGTATTACTCATTCACTTGCAAACTTTTTAAGCTGCACTGTAAGGTAATGCAAATGCAGGATAGAGGTAGGAAATTCATGCTGGATGATCAAACACAGACCACACTTGCATTTGTAACTTGTACTAGAGAAAAAGAAGACAGCTGTCTGGCATTTAACTAAAACCAGTGTATCCAAAATGAATCTGATGTTGGGCTGGGATCTGATCATGTAGCCCTAGGAACAGACATTTAGTTTGAGCTTGGCATGATTTGTTTGGTTTTTCTGCTTCTCATGACTACACTAACCTAAGTCATCCAGAGTATTTCTACTACTAAATGTACTTGATACATTATGCTTATATTCAAAGTTTTTAATTTATAGATTATAAGTTGATTTCATGAATTTTACTTGAAAAAGCAATTGATAGACAAGTAGAAAGTGAATGATAGAAATGTAGTAAATGAGAACTAACTACATAAGTCATGAAAATAGTATTCAGTGTTTTTTATATTATTTTATATATTTTTTATATTTTTGGTAACTAAAGTCTCTATATAAAAGCAATTAACTACTTTAAACCAATAGCACTCCTTACTGCCCTGGAAACCAGGTCTCCTCACAACTCCTGAATGCAGAATATGCTTCAGAAATTAGCTTCAGGTATTTTACAAGTAAGAGCCAATCCATCTGGGTTTCTGCCAGCACACTGTTCTTTGCATCTCCCTGATAAAAAGGTGTCAGTGTAGTGCTGGTCCAGTTTTTGGAAGAATCCAAGTTGTGTGGGTTTTTGCATTACTACCTGATTAAAAATTTAAACTTTGCCACCATAAGTGTCAAGCTGTCACCATGGCACCTCTAATTGCATTTTCTCTCTGCCTCAAGCAGCAGCTGACATTTCTGGTGCAACATCTGGCAGCAAAAGCAGCTGGTGCATACAACAGGCAGTAGAAATATATAATAGGTGTTCTCCAGGGAAAACCCAAAAGGACAAGAAAGAAAAGCACAGTGTAAGCTTTAGGTGTGTTGTATGAACAAATATCTACTAGTGGGTGTACTTTGAGTCTTAAGTTATGTTAACATGACCCTAGAAGTTACCTTTTGAAATCTTTTTCAGTAGTTGATGCAATATAATTACTAAATAATATTATTTCATAACTTTTCAAGTTTGCAAGCAGATGTAGATGGGTTCCTGAAGACCTAGTAATAGTTGTGCAAAGCAGTTACTTTAAATGTGGCTGTAACTTCGTGCTAATGGGGCAGGGCATAAGAAGCTAGGAACATGTACTCAGGAAGATCCTTAAATTTAGCAGCAAGTTGGAGTCTGCCTTCAAGATGATGAATGTTGAGAGAAATTAAAGATGACAGAAAGAGCACGCAGAGTATCTCTGTGACTTTTAGCACATCCCTGAGTGTAAAGGGAAAATAGGCTTATGACCATGTCAAAGTGAGGTAAAACTTAGAAATAAAGAGCATGAAAAAGCTAAGAACTTCAAAGACTGAAACTTCTGAGCACTAGCTGTTCAGAAAGTTGCGATGTGAAAGAGATATTATAATCAACAGCTATTGCTTCTGTACTTAATCAAATACTATCATATTTCTGGAAAAAAATATATCTACTCCTTTTTGTTGTTGCTGTTGTTAGTACTGCAGAGCCAAAACAGTTATAAGAGACTTTTTTCTGGTTTGTGCGTCATCACTGCAATTGTTCATGAGATTCCTGTTACATAAACGTTTTTTCTGATTGTGATTCATAGGTAGAAAAGAATTAAACTGACTTCCAGACCCCAAGTGGTGCTTGCAGGTCTGAGTTAGAAAAGGTGTTTTATAAACGTAGCTTATGTAATTTGGTTCTCTGAGCAGTGCACAATAAAATCTCCGTGCCTTTATAGTTGATTCCAAGTTTATTTTTCAGTTATGATTCAGTTTATCCAGTTACTGAAAGAACAACAACTTTCTCATAGTTTATTGCTCCTATAGGTGTTAATTTAATCAACCAGGCAGACAGTTTAAACCAGAGTGCTTAGTCTATGGTCTATGGTCGACTTTGTGCAACTTACCAGGAGAGTTTGTGTGGTAGCCAGGAGCAAGCTGCAGGTCAGCTGGAAAATCTTTTCCTGGCTGCTAGTTTTTATTTGGTGCTCATATCCTTTCCCTGTCATGTTGAGCTTCTGCACATATGAAAAGCACCCATCCACTAGAGAAAATGGTGGCTAGGGAAAGCTTCTACCACTGAAATTGTATCAGCTGTCTTCTGAGCTTTTTGACAGAAGGGAAGATAGCTATGAGCATGACTACATGAGAGTGGTGATTATCCCAATTATCCCTGCTGTGCATGCATGGTAGGTCAAGCAACATGCAGGATGTCACCTGTGGTGGCAGGTTTCCTTTGGGCCAAACTGGCTTTTGGGCAAAACTAGGCTTTCTTGATCTTGAGAAGATGAGACCTTGTATTGGGTTTGCATGGCCAGGTTTTGGTGGTAAGTGGGACTTAGGGATGGCTTCTATGAGAAGCTGTTAGAAATTTCCCTCCCATCTATCAGAGCCAGTGCCACACAGCTCCAAGATGAACCCGCTGCTGGCCAAGACTGAGCCCGTCAACAGCAATGGTAGCACCTCTGTGATAAAGTATTTAAAAAGAGGAAAAAGCCTGCTGCAGAACAGCAGCCAAAAGAAAGGAATGAGGATATGTGAGAGGAACAGCTCTGCAGGCACCAAGGTCAGTGAAGAAGGAAGGGGAGGAGGTGCTCTAGCTGCTGGAGCTGATTCCCCTGCAGCCCATGGTGCATACCGTGGGGAGGCAGCTGTGCCCCTGCAGCCCATGGGGGTCACCAGGAGAGCAGATATCCACTGTAACCTCTGGAGAGCCCCACACTGGAGCACGTGGATGCCCCAAGGAGGCTGTGAGCCTGTGGGAAGCCCACACTGGACCTGTGGCCTCCTGGAGAGAAGAGCCCATGCTGGAGCATATTTGTTGGTAAGACTTGTGACCCTGTGCAAGAGACACACGCTGGAACACTGTCTATTCTAATTTGATTGATAATAAATTCAACTAATTTCTGCATGTTGAGTGTGTTTGGCCCTCGATGGTAACAGCTGGGTGATTGCTCTTTGTCCTTATCTAGATATGTGAGCTTCCTCTTCTATTTTCTCCCCTGTCCTGATGGAAAAGAGAGTGATGGAATGCCTTTAGTGGGTATCTGGCATGCAGCCAGGGTCAACTCACCACAGGTGTAGTTCAACGTTACTTCACCATTGTAACCAGTAACAAAAATTCCATAGCTTTCATGGACTTTAGTAAGTTGTTGCAGTCTCACTTTTCTGATCCAATTATTCAATATGTAAATATCTACAGACAATGATCTTACAGTACAAATTATGCAGCCTGCAGGCTCTGTATTTTCATGAGCAGCATAACATATTATTATTATTAGCAGGTGTAGTTTGTTATTTAATGTTTTAAGCACTGTGTCTGGTTGCATCCACAAATCATGGACAGGAGCATCAATAGGACATAAACTATGCCTCCAAAAAGGGAACCAGACTGAAATGCAAACCTTACCACAAGCATTATAAATGAAAGTGCTTCCAGCTATTTAATTTTAAACATTGGGCTGTTCATTTCACCTCAATTCAGACACAGCAAGTGGAAATCAGACTGGTCTTATTATCTAATGCACATAGCAAAAGGAGTCTCTTTTCAGCAATGTTTTACAAACAAATGTGTTGGTACAAGCAGAACAATATCCTTTCCCAGGGAATATTCTGTACAAAAAAATGATGTGGACTAAACAGTGGAGAAGTTTCTATCTGCCTGAACTTCTGAGGGAAAACTTTTAGATTTCAGATGCTATGTATACTGTATAGCACAATGGCAATTTAGAAGAAAAAATTGATGAGATAGATGAAAGTCTGGATAGGTCAGGTCTGAATTGAAATTTCAGAGTCCAGTTCTTCAAGATGAATTTCTTGATTATCTGAGGGAGCCCATAAACTAATATTTTTCTGAGTTGACAAGTGCCAGCCTTTAACAGGGCATTGTAAAACCAGTAGACTAAGCGAATGTTGCTGAAAACTTGATCCATTAAAAAGAATATATGGTATTTTCAAGGAATAGGGAGGTAATACAGAAAATGCATAGATAACTGAATATGAATTTCAATTAGCCCCTGACATGCTTCTTTCAGGAACAGGTAAAATTTCTTGCCAAAGAATTTGCTGTCATCAAAATCCACAAATCAGAACGCCAATAATCTTTTGAAGGAAAGAAACCAGACAGGCAATAGATTAAGAAAAAATTATGATGGTTATATATGAGATGTCCCCTATATGTCAAAAGTCACCTTTCCCTTTACAATAACTGATCTTAAACTGCAATTATTTTAGAGGTGTTGTTTCACCTGCCAGCAGCATCAGGAATAAGCATAATGCACAAGGCTACAGTCACTTAATGCACAGTGAGAATTTTCATTGCCCAAATGTGACATGACTGGTTTGCTGCAACACTCCCTTATAGTAATGGCTTAATAAGCAAAAAACTATTCTAGGGAGCAGAAACACAGAGTATATAGAAACCCAGCAGCAGGCTTTGTGTTCTCATTTTATCTTAAAGATTTTGGTGTTGAACTTGTTTTGAGAAGACAGCACAGTGTTTACAGCATTGTGCATCTAAAACAAATGGTAATGGTTAGCCTTGGGGACATTTACATCTTCCCCTAAAGCCTGAGGTGGTGTGGGGCTGCCCCCCTGGAAGTAGTGCCAAGAGAGAAGCATGAACCTGGAAGGGACAGGTCCCTTTCTCACTGCTCTGGGCACAAGGACTCCAGGCCCTCTCATTGTCCGATTTTCTTTGTTTTACAGGGTTGCGCCAGAGGTGGAGCAAGTGCAGATTTGGTGCTCTGTGCCTTGGATTAACTGCATTTCAGTTGTGGCAACATAACAAAATAGAAGTAGTCAATTACATCAGCGCTCCACTTCCTTTCAGTTTATGGGTCTCTGGGCCCAAATGGAATGCAGAATTATCCACTGCATGTTTACATATTTGTTTCTTGCTGCTTGAGTGGTAATGAAGTGGTGTTGTAAATGAAGTTTAAAAAAGCCTGACCTGAGGGAAAATGCTTCTGAGATAGCCACACTAACTAAAACTTCAGGCAGTTAATCATGTCCTCCTGTTTAACATCTTTTCTGGTTTACAAAACTCTCTTTTGTGCACAAATTATCTTTTATTTTGTTATCTGAAACCTCTTGAAAGAACCTGTAAAACTACATTTTAGACAAAACAATATGAAAACCTTTTTGCTTCCCCTTGGAGGTCTTTGTGGTGCTCTACTTACTACTCTTTTTAGGTACAGCTTGTTTTTGTTAATAGACTCTAATAGACCTTTCCATTTATAACCAGATTGACTCCCCTTTCTTAAAATATAATAACTTTTTGCTTACTTTTTTGCCTAAAAGCCATCTCTGACACCTTTTTAACTTCAAAATTTTTCATAAACAATAAAGCCTCGACAGTAAAAATATAGATAGGAGAAGAACAAAATAGAGACATACATCTGGAAACCATGACTCTGTACTTTGTCTTGCAATATGCAAAATGCATGTCCTGCTCCTCAAGAAATTTGTCTTTTCGTATTTAGATTTCTGCATCTTTTTGTGCCCTGTAAGTTAGTAATCTATTCTGTGACCTCATTTTCTGGAGAATCTGGAGAAGCTCCAGAGTGCTGGTGGGAAGGCACATCTGAAGGTCAACTTCGTGTCTCACCAGTGCTAGATCAGGATGGTCATGGCTATTTTCTATAGAATTCTATAAATTTTCTATAGATGGCCCTTCATCACCAGAGTTCTTGAAGTCGTACTGTGAGTGCTATTGCTATTGGAAACTGTGACTTTCTGAGACAAGATTTTATTAAACAAATGTCCTGAAACAGCAGTTGAGAGGTTAGAAGCTGTGATTTTTAGAACATTCCAGGTCAATGTTCTTGTGCAAATTTATGGATTTTATCATTAGCTTCAGAAATTCACAGGAGAGAAGAATTCAAGTAATGAAATACAGAAAGTACTGACCAAATTCAAGAGGCCTTTTAAAGTACAGAGGACACTGATGGCTTTGTTATTTCCCTCTGTCCTCTCTGAAGAATGAATAGGGTGGGATGGGAGAAATGGATGGCAGCCAAGGCCTTATAAAATGCTCTGAATCAAATGCTGCTGGCTGTGATGTGTCCCAGACAGCTGAGCAGTGCACTAGAGGCACTCATGAAGGTGTGGTTGTAGGAAGTTAACACATCTCTGCTACTCCAGAAGTTGATGTGGATGGTGAGGAAGGTAACAGGAGTCCAGGGAAAATAAGGTGGTTGTACTGCAAAGCCCCAAGAGGTAAAAAAAAGAAATCATATTGAATGTAGCTGTTGACAATGTACATAATCTGACTAGGTTGGAACAAGCCCTTAATATGCATCAGTTCATCTCATTCTGAGGAAAATAGAGCAAATTAATTACATCTTGAAGGTGCCTGTTCCTCTCCATTGCAGACATCTAAACTTAGTTGCCCTGAATCACACCTGTGGTGTTTGCTCCTTGGGAGTAAGCCTTCAGGGAACTTCTCAGGATTAGTGAGCTTAGAGATAGTGCCAGTGTTTTGATACAAATATAGTGGCCTACCAGTATCCAGCAGGAGAAACTGGGTCAAATACCTGTCACACACCGTATCTATGAACTACTCCAGATAAGCCTTTCTGTTTGCCCTCTGTCCAGGTGTTATCTATAGGTTTATATTAATAGATCTGTGGATTGCAAGATCATCCCCAGTACTGGTGTAATGTAAAGT
>JAOTQP010000870.1:45909790-46008942 GCA_026413545.1 Cichladusa arquata
GGATAGGATAGGATAGGATAGGATAGGATAGGATAGGATAGGATAGGATAGGATAGGATAGGATAGGATAGGATAGTTCAGTTGGAAGGAACTTGCTCCAATTACATGATCTGAACTGTTGAGAGTGAGTTATGGCTATCATTTGGGGATGGGAGGTTGTATTTATTATATATATTATATTTTTATTGTGTATTTCATATATACATATTTGTGTATATTATTTAAATATATATTGTTTGTATATCTTTTTCTGTCAGTCTCCAAAAAAATACCTTTTTAGTAGAAGATTTGAATAGAAGAATGCATTAGTATGGATTATTTGCATATGGGAATAATCTGGGAAGAAAACATGGGAGAATAGTTAGAAAATTAAGGTTTTTAAAGAAAACTAAAATTTTCACTGATTTCGCAGGAAGGCAGACATCACAGAGCATTTTATGGTGTAATGAAAGAAATCCATTTTCCAAACTCACATGAGCAGATTCAGTGAGATTTTCCCTCTGTTCTGCATGTGTTGAATATCCAACAGCAAATTATTGGTTTTGAAATAAAAATGAAAGTAAAAATATCTGTAGTCTTTCACAGGAATTATTCCAGGAATACCCATAAAACTTTTTACAGCATAACATCTTTTATAGTTATACCAGTAACATTAGAATATCACCAGATTAAAATAAGAGTGTGAGCTTTCTTTTAGGAGTGTGAACAGACTGCTTACACAACATAGTTGATGTATATTCCTGTGTTAAAGATTTACAGGACACCCTGGTGCCTACTTAAGGCTGATAAACCGGTGGAGGCTGGAAGAGGTGAGTGTTCAGTAACTGCACACTGATTTAGCTGCTGCCACAGATGCCATGAATGCAGGCAGAGGCAGACACATAAATCTGCCCAGGCATTTTTGTGTGTGTTATTGGGTTTCCAGTTGCTGTCTGACTCCACACTATTGGCACTACCATTTGCTACAAAAGCATCTATATATTGATATATATATTCCCTTTTCAATGCTAGCAGTTCTAGTGTTTGCATCACATTCGAGCAGTGATATCAGATGGTTTAAAGATTACTCACATATTTACATTGGAAGTATTTTATCCTTGGAACGAATCAAAGACAAATATGAATCTGCTTCTAAAAAAATCCCTTCTTCTCTGTTTTTCTAGCTTTGTGGACCAGAGAGCTAAAATAATAAAGTAAGGAATTAAAAATTCACATAAAATTTATGTGAAATTCGACCAAAACCACTAAACAAACTTCCCAAACAAGCTACTGGCATAAATGTCAGACTGTCTCATGTCTATAAAATCAAATTAATGAAAAGCAATGAGAGTTTGGCTTTGCAATTTACTCAAGGACCTATCCCATTTTATTTATTTTTTTAATAAATACATTCAGAATTCAAAGCTCATTTGACAGCTTTAGGAGATGAACAGCAGCGTTTTCTGGACCAGTAATTTACTTTCCAGTGCTGCTATGTGCACACTGAAATCCCATGGTTTCTTTCCTGCTTCACAGATGAATATTTGAAACAACTTTGCAGATAAATGACAAATGGTAAGTGAAAAATGCCTGCCAACTTGAATTTTCAAACACTTTTGGATACATAAATATTTTGGTTAATAAAGGCCATTCAAATATTATCAAAACAAACAAATAAACACAGACAAACAAAAGTATTTGAATTTTAATAAAACCATCTTAATTTTGTAGAGAATTCTGTTCATTCAAGGAAGCCCAAAAAAAAAAATGTCTTGACTTCATTGGCTGTATCTGTGCTAGGTCTTATTAGAACTAACCTGCTTTAGAATACCATGTTCAGATATCCCTCCAATACCCCTCTCTTCACCTGTTGAATTTAGCCAAGTCTGACATTTAGTAACACTAGTCCAGTGTCTATGGACATGCTGAGACCACAGTTCACAAATTACTGATGTTATGGTTGTAACATCACTGCTACTTCAACACTTCACCTGCCTCTCTCAGGGTATATTCACTCATTGAATATACCTAACGTTTAGAATTATGATATTTACCAATATTTAGGACTGATTTCTAAAAAGAGAAGGATGATGATTTAATAATAATGATGGAGAAGTAAAAAATAAAAAAAAATTAAAAAAAAAATTTTTAAAAATCCCAAAATAAAAGAACAACCCTGTCACCCCGTTAATCTAAAGAGATGCTAAATTAGGTCTACAGAAACCTCAGCAGGGATTCAAGTTCTGAGAGCTGAATAATGCATTATGTATAAGAAATTAAAGTCTCATTTTATTTCGGGTCATATCTAATTTTTCTCCCTAAAAGTTAAAGAGAAATAATTCCAGTTCTGTGACTGTGATTTGTTTACTTATTTGATTACTTATCTGTAATACCCAAGATTTTAAAATACAGCTTGAACTACACTGTTTGGATCTGCAAAGCCAAGTGCACAAACTGCTGTTTGAGGGTAGAAAGATTTTGGTCCCTTTCTGTTTTTCCCAATACTAGGTAAAAAACATCTCTCCCAAAAACAGCACCACAGCTTCAGGGTCTGGAGCCACTGCTATAGCAAGCATGTAATCAGCAAGAAACTCTAAGAATTATTGCTGAGCAGTTAGAGATTTTTAGTTCTCCAAGGAGAGAATAGCTTTGCATGATCTCCACTGTCACAGATGTTAAACAGTATTCAGTTAATAGCTCTAGATCTGTCATCTAGGCACAAACTGTTTCATTTATGTGCAGCCAGGAGGGATTTTCTCTTCATGCTTTGACTTGATGCACAATGACCCTCCCCAAAAACTATTGAAATCAATGGGGAAACTTGGTGTCCTTTGCCTCTGCCCTGCCCACATTTGCACAGCACTTTGGAAGCACTAATGTGAAAACTGCACTGGTTTCAGCTGACTCTGACCTCTGCAGAGAATTAGCTGATAAGCTTAAAATGCTGACAGGATGACACAGTGTCATCTGTTCCCAGGAGTTTACACTTCTTTAAAAATAAGGAGAATGCATTTAATTTCCTTTTAGTAAATGATCCAGTATCATTTATAGCCTTTAAAAAATGCATTAAAACTCAGTATAATTCCTGTTTAACATTTTGTTCCTTTTTTTTTTTTCCTGTAGTGCCACCCTAGTGGATGCCTTATTGATCTCTGTATGCAAATGGGTATTATAATGGTGTTAAAGCAGACATGGAATAATTTCATGGAATTGGGATATCCGTAAGTAAATATAATAGCTATGCTTCTGTAGGTCACAGAATACTAAGGTTATGCTTTCCTTATCATCAGTTAATAAAAGAAAGATGCAGTAATCATTACAACAGAAAATCCTCCCCCAGGATACAGAACTCCAGAAATATAGATGATGTTTGGGGCTTTTTTCCACATTGGACACAGTTTGCAAAAGTGAAAGTGTCATATAAATATTAACAAGTAATACATGGGAAGTACTCGATTTTGTTGAATTTTATTCTATGTTCTAAAACTCTTTAAAAATAACTGTGTGACCACTGTATTGCTTACATGAAAAATATTATATGTATAATTTCTTAGCTATACTAGTAAATTCTAAATTCAATTTCTTGTTGGGTGATAAAAGATGCCTGAAAGAGCAGGTACAATCTGGAAAAAATGCACATGCACTCTGAAAGAGAAAAATTTACTTACTGGTAGGTAGACAAGTTCCCTTGTGATCTTCAAGGTAACATAAGCTGTGCCCTTGCTAAAAGGTTGGCAATTATTCATTTCCTATTGATTAATTCCTTATTGACTAGTATTTAATGAGCATGTTTATTATTATTAACACAGGTTTAGTATGATCAGTGTGGTTGATGCTAGAGACGATGATGGTCATCAGGGGAAATTAGCAAGTGTGAAAATCTAAGAGAGAGTTGGCGTTGTCAGAAAGTTTCCCCTTGCAAAGTTCAGAGGGATTTACTGTTTCTCCGTGTTTCCTGGGCCTAGCTCTCCTTGCCAGAAGTTTGCAGATCTTAGGGCTGCAGGGATTAGTTGGGATGGGCAGGAGGGAACAGTAGCAGCAGTATTGATCCTTCTGTTTTCATTCCCTACCTCTTTTGTCAGTTTTCATTAGAACTCTCTGCTTTCTATTAATACAGACTTCGAAACTTAACAAAGAGCACAGAAGAAAAATAAAAGAAGGTGATTAATAGAGATAGGAGGAGATTGTTTAAGAATAAGTGATTTAATAGGAATAAACTGCTTCAGGTGAGGTGAATCTTGAGTCACAAAGAAAATCACAACATAAAAGACACAGCTACGACACTTTGAAATGCTTCAACTTATTCTGATGAGAGATGTGTTTGCTCTCCAGACCCTCCAGTCCACCTTCTAGACCTGAAATTCTGCAAGCAGGTGCATTTCCTTTTTGTATGGAAAACACCTTTCTGCTAAAAGCTTGATGGCAGCCAACACAATGTGGTTGGCCAGAGGGCTTGGAGGCAACCCTGCAATCTGTAGCTGAATTCAGTTGGGCTAAACTCTTCTTCTTTAAGGAAGACAGGAAAAGCTGTAACCTTTCTGATAAATTTTATAAATGGAAAAATAATCTCTAAGATTCAAGAAAACAAGCAGCTGTCCAAATCCTTATCCAAATCCAATTACTGTTTGCACCATTTGTCACTTTGCACCATTCACAGACCAGACCAGGCCACTGTGAGGGCAAGAAGTGAAGCACTGTCAGGAATAGGACAGAATTATTTGGGTGATCTATCATGTTTTATCTTGCTGAGACCAAGTGGCCAACCACAACTTCAGAGAAAATCTCTGTCACTGTGGTTTGGGGTTTATTTGCTCTCTATTCTAACTCTTAACTAGGATCCTTTGTTGGCCAAACCAGTGCAACTCCCTGAAAAGGGAACAGTATCTTCCCCCTGGTGTCCAGTACAGATCCCCCATTTCTTGAGATGGAGGTAGCTCGTGTGTCAGCCATCCATCTCTCAGCCACCATATGTTGTCTGTAGTTCAGACACTTCTTTCTGCCCCTTTCTCCTCTGAATTTTTAGCTGCAGACACCATTCAGGGTTGCTTTTTCCTTTCCAGGACTGCCCAGAGACTGTTACCCTGCACACTGTAGGGCCTTGCAGGGATGCCAGGTCACACACAGGAAAGCATTGAGCAGCATCAGCACTCTTATTTACTGAGCTCAGCTATCTCCACACAGCATTGCATTCTGCCATATAAACAGACCCTGAAAGGATTTGCCATTTTGTGCAGAGGAAAAGAAGTAAATAAATAATGAAAACACGCCAAAATCCTTTTACCACTTTAACAAATCTGTATCTGTTTTCATACCTATTATGCTGTGTCATCAGCCACATGTATTATTGATGCTCTATTTTCCTGTACATGGGGAAATGAATTTTGCAAGATATGTTATGTCCAGTGAACCTCTTCCAATTTTGTGATAAATAGCCATTAATATTCTTTACTTTGTTTCTTTTATTTAATTTAAAATGTAGGCTAATTCAAAACTGGTGGACCAGGAGAAAACTACGGCAAGAGTATGGCACACAGGGAAAAACAAGCTTCCCACAGTGGGAAAAGGACTATAATCTGCAGCCTATGAATGCTTATGGACTCTTTGATGAATACCTAGAAATGAGTATGGCTCTAACCTTTGTTCTCTCTCTTTTACTAGATTTTAATGTTGTTACTTTTTTGTTAATGTGAGCTGGTGAATTCTTTTAATTATCACTATATAAAGCTAAGGAGACTGCAAAAAGGTTTTCATTCTCACAGGTTAGGTGAGGAATGGGAGTAAGTTTCTAACAACCAAACCAATGTAGTTAAGCACACTGCTGATGGTTTGCTAACCTCCCATCTATGAAACACTTCCCGTTCTGGATTTGTCTCTGCAGACCAGAGCCTAGTTCTTTATCTGCATACATTTCTGAAGAACTTTGCTGTTATTTTCTAAAGAAAGTTGCCTTGTGCTTTTACTCTGAAGTGCATGGTACAGACCTGCACTCTTGTTTATGTTTAAAATCCTCCCTCATTTACTACCTTACATTTACAAAGAAACTTGCTGCCAAAAGGCACTGCTCTATCCAGAGGAGAAAGGAGAATAACTCCTAAAAAAAAAAAAAAAATCAACTTTGGCCCTATGTGACTGAACTTCATATGTCATGATTGGTTTTTTCTTTTCTCCCTCACACAATTCTTTTCAATGAGAAATCTGATAATCTGAAAATCTGCTGCTAGAAACTTAAACAAAATTTCAAACTGCTTCCCATCTGAATTATTAAAAGAGATGTATCCATCCCTAATCTTTGCAAATATTGAGAGATCCTAGTTGATGCTGGAGAAAAATGTCCCTTTCTAAAAGCAGTTTATTCACCTCTGAACTTCACCCCAAATTACAAAATTTAGATGCTCTTGTCCATTCCAGGGTCAGATGTGCATTTTCTCTTTTCATTCTTTCTTCTAACTTTTGACAAGAATTTGCTGTACAGCTGCCACTAGACCATTATATAGAACAACATAATAAGAAATGTCTGTATACTTTGTACATACTGCTTATTTGCATACACTCTTTAGACCTTGGCATTAGATCCTAACAATTACACTGTGTGTGATATTTCCTTTTTTTCCCCCCAGTTCTTCAGTTTGGGTTCACGACGATTTTCGTGGCAGCTTTTCCACTGGCACCACTTCTGGCCTTACTAAACAATATTATTGAAATTCGGCTTGATGCTTACAAATTTGTTACTCAGTGGAGAAGACCTTTAGCTTCAAGAGCCAAAGATATAGGTGAGCTCTTTGTATGGTGTTTTTTATATGTATCTGTTATTTGTCAAAGCTTTGACCATTCCAAGTAAGAGCAAATTAAGGTATTTTCAGTCATCTTCCCAATTGATAATATACCCCTTGATTGTTTAAAAAATCTTCAGGTATCTGATGCCAGTCTACTTATGCAATTAATAGTCTATATTGGAAAATGTCTTTTAATTATTTTTTGGGGGACTTAACAGCCAAGGTGTAAAGTGATCAGTGTTCTCTGCAGGTGCTTTTTTGTAGCAGACACACTGTGCAAACACATGCTGCTGCTCAGCTTGAATATAATAACCAGACAGATCAGATGAAACTTGAAAGTCAAGTTCAATGGCCACCATGCTGTAAGGGAGCTGTATGTATTATATTTACCTGGCCTAAACCAAGCTCCCCTGTGACTCAGGGACAGCTCACACCGGGTCCCTGGTGGGTCAGACAAGGTGGGTCTGGATCCCAGCACACAACGTGCTCCCAGTGACTCACACCTGCATTGCCAAACACAAGGTCCACATAACTCCGAGGTCATCCGGCCACACACTATTGCAAAGGAACTCTGAACTTATTTTGACTACAAATCTCTTCTGTCCTTGCAGTATGCAAAAGCAGAACACCTTTAGGAAGAGCTCTAAAATAAAGGCATCTGCCCAATGCTGAATCCCAGGTGTTTTCAGAGGGGAAAACATAAAGTCTCACTAACCAACTGCATTGCAAAAATCCATAGCCCCCACTAAGAAATAGCAGAAGCTCAGGCTTTGTGCTCATAGAACATTATACCATGTGCCTAAAGTCTGTGACTGACTAAAGCTTGAATGTGAACAGTGTGAATCTGTGGGCTTTGGCACAAGCCTGGACAACAGCCAGTACACTGCAGACATAATTTCTAAAAAAACCAGTTATATAATGTAATTGATTGAAGCATGGAAAAATACATTTTTTCATGTTGATTCAGGTGTGTTTTCTCAAAATAAATTGCATTCAGCAATGTTTTCAGGGGCAGTTTGATGCCTCATTTAATTAATGGGTATGTCTGACTTCTCTTTAGTGTGATTCACAGTGATGAGAACTCACTGTTCAATGAGAACATTTATTTTTACTCAGTGACTCTTGGATAAAAACTACATAAAAACACCTTGTGCACTGGGGGAAACTACTTCAGATCATGTAGTATTTCAAGCACTTTGGTTCTCATTTTTCCTGGAGCAAACATACTGTCCTTGTTGAACAGGCATCTGGTATGGGATCCTGGAAGGCATTGGAATTCTTTCTGTTATCACAAATGCATTTGTTATAGCAGTGACATCGGATTTCATCCCTCGCCTTGTTTATGCTTACAAATACGGACCTTGTGCTGGCCAAGGAGAAGCAGGACAAAAGTAAGGCTTTTTGGGGGGAGGGAGGAAACAGATGTGCACAAAAATAACTTGCTGCTTGAATAGATGTAGTATTACTGTCTGTGTATGTTCTGATTCCACTAAACCAAATGTACTGTTTGTGTTTAGGTAACAGATGCCAGCCATAGGTACTGATGCTCTGCATGTTCACACAATGGGGTGCTGAGTGGTTGTGATTCATGACGTTAATTCGAGGCAAACGTGGCAGAGCAATTTCAGAGATTTAGTGTGTGTGACGGGATGTTGCCCAAGCTGCACTTCCCAGCTGGTAGTACATGGATATAAGCCTCTCTTTTTTTCTGAAGCAATGCTGGTACTAATCAGTAAAGAAATTGTGGAGCATTTTAAACTTGTACACTGGGATTTTCTCCTGATGTAATATTCAGCATGTATTACTCAAAAAAATAGTGTCTAGCAAGAGGAAGCAATTTCCAACTAATGCATCAAGATATACTTACAGAGAAAAGTAATTTATTTTTCTTCTAAAACTAGAGTTCTTAGATTAAATCTTCCAGCAGACATTTTTGATCTGAATCCCTGCTGCCTAAGTGGATTTTCTTTCAGTGTTGCTAAACACTGAGATTATATTAACATGTGCACACTACCAGCAAGTATGGGATAGTTGCTGCATGGCCACTTGTGAAATCTCAGCTGTTGGGCTCTGGGAAGGTCAATGAATCCAGCCAGACACAGAGTTTGCAAATGCTCTAGCAGTGCCATTAGCAAGGAACCCTGCTGTTCAAAGAAACCCAGGCTAAACACTAGACAGTGACAGAGAGCTTGCATTCTGCTGTTGGACACATGGTAGATTGATTTTTTACTCCCTGCTGCAGAAAGTGAGTTCGTCTGTTGCTGCTTTTTTGACATCTTTTGACTGTCAATACATTTAATCATCCTGATGGAAGAAGGGCATCTGGTGTGGCAGCTCCCAATTAGCAGATCTGCTGTCCTGCAAGGAGTTGGGCATTTTAGCTGGAGCTAGAGAAGATGTTCTGTTTGCTTTCATGAAGAGTTAAAATCCCATGGGGGTAAAGTGGTTTGGTGCCAGTTATTCCTGAGCATGTGCCTCTGCTCGTGCCATTACAAAGATCTGCAGGATATTGTGGCACTGTAAGCAACTCTCATTGCTAAGGAGAGCATAAAGAATAGCATATTCAAAAATTCACAGGAATAGTGAGTTTTCTCAAATTAAGGTGTGAAGACCGACTGTTATTGAACAGCTTAAAAGAGAGAGGTACTCTTTCCTTTCAATAGACATCTGTAGGTATTGGATCCATATGACACACAGTGATACTAGAAAATACTGGAATTAAACTAAGTTCCAAATCTAATCAGTATGTGGACAAGCCAGATGGTGTTCAAATATAATTTCTCAAAGACTGTAAAGTCCATATTTAGAAAAACCAAAACCAAAAGCCCCCAGCCCTTACTGTGCATTATACTCTGCACCAAGCTGAATAGTGTGCCTACACTTACTTGTGTTTGGGCAGTGCAGCATGAACAGCACAACACATTTTGGCCAGAACTCCTCAGCTTTACTGACACAAGCTTGAGCTTTCTATTGACACCCACAGCCCTTCAACAGGGGACATAACTTCTCCTATTTAGTGTTCTCTAAATTTTGCCTGGCTCTCACAGTGCTCAGTCACCCTAGGATCTTCTAGAAAGGAGTTCCTCTGATTAACTGGACGTTTTCTAAAAAGCTGTTTTACGTGTAATATCTTTCCATCTGATTTAGTCTCCCTTTGTGCTAGTACCATGAGTGTAACACTGGGAATATTTTGATTATCTTCCTAACACTCCTCATTATTTTTCTCTGCCACAATTGTGTCACCATTTAGGTAACTTTTCAAAAGTAACCAGTCCTAATCTTCACCATTCCTTCTCCCACGGAAATCTACCATTGCTTCACTTTTATTGTTCATCTGACCTACTTCAGCATTTCTTTTATGTTGCCTTAACATCCCTTTCAAATATTAATAAGCATCAAAATTGTACTTTGGATTTTATGAAAACCAAAGAACATTCTCCTGGATACAACAGTTAATGGAAAAACCTTGCTGTGTCCTGCTGACACCATTTTGTCCCCTCTAGGTGTATGGTTGGCTATGTTAATGCCAGTTTATCAGTATTTCTGGTGTCTGACTTTGAAAACCGTTCAGAGCCAACATCAAATGGAAGTGAATTCTCTGGTTCACCATTAAAATATTGCAGGTAAGTTTCTGGTCAACATACTTCTTACTTCAGGACAATGAAATGGAGAAGCATCAAAATAAATCTGGAGTTGAAACTAATTTTTAAAAGTTAAAAATGGAAAATGTGTTGCTCAGGGTCATGCTCTTCCTGATACTGCTTGGCTGTTACCTGCATGATTCCTTCCTCAGATAAAAGAGAAGCCAAAAAGTTGGTAGGAGAAGGATGGAGGAGTTGATTGGCTGGAGGATGGAGGAGTTGGTATCTGGAGGATATTCCTAATGCAGGACTTTCATGGTGTCATAGCTTGACTCAGACACAATCATCACAGATAAATATGGTATCAAAGGACCAGTAATAGGTGCCTGATTACTTAGGTACCAGTGAGATCCAGTTTTGATGAGATTATATCACAGGATATGCACAGGGAAGTCAAGGTTGCTCAGGCCACACTGAGGTATTTCACAAGTCTGACAGACATAAACAGGCTCTGTCATAAGCTACCTTTATGAAACCTCAAACCCAGCATTTCCAAATTGTTGAATTGTTACTATGTTTATGTCGTTGCTTACTGATGTAATTATTATTACTTGATGTAATTATTATTAGTAATCACATTCTTGTGGTTTGAATCAAAAGAAGATGAGCAGTTAATTATCTGCATGTCTTTGTCCTCAACAACAGATTGGAGAAATTGCAGTCTGAGAAAATCTGAAATGGCAGATTTGCACCTGAGTGATTTTGATGGCCAAAACCCTCAAGGATCTACATAAAGGTCTTAAATGGTGTCCCAACCAAAAATACCAAACAAATACAGCTATCATTTTTTAATTGCAGTGTTACATTACAAGCATGAGACCTGGTAGTCCTTTAGCAGATATGCTTAGTCCCAGTATTTTTCACTGTGAAGAGCTAAAATGTCCTTTTATGAGTGCCCAAAGAACAAAAGATACTCTGTGATAAGACAAACGTCTGTGATACAGCAAAAGTCAGTGATACTTGCAATATTGTGATGTGTTTATGAATAGGAAGAATTATGAGTGGTATAGCATAATAAACATGGGGAGGGGGTGGCACTAATGCTTTCATTTAACTGACTCATATTTAAGACTGTTGCAACTTATTTGGCAGAAAGAGTATTCCAATGCTGAATTCACCTGTGGAGCAGAACCACAGTGAAAATATTCCATTCCACATTGTTTGCTGTAGCATTATTTAATAATTTTTTGTCATTCTGACCATTCTCTTCCCCTCCTTTAATTCCCTTCTTCCCCAACTTCTAGCATGAAGTTGCTGCTCCTTAAATGTGATTATGGAAATCCCATAATAAAAAAAAAAAAATTAATATCCCCTAAACAGAACGCTATTTAAATTGGTGTGATAAATGTCCAAAAGATATATCTGTTCTTTTGGGAAACACTGAATTGTTATGTATATCCACCCCTGAAAGAAAATTAACATCTTTCTTCAGCTGAGATTATCAGCTTCTTACCCACCTGCATTCTGCTAAAACATCAGTCATTTTAATTGCACTTCAAGGCAGATATTGATAGGGAGGTAAGGAAATACTATGTTCTACTGTGTAATAGTGTAGGCATTTTCCAAGAAGGAATTTTTCTGAAAAAAAATCCCAGTTAACTTCTGCTTGCCTGGAACACTGGAACAGAGATGGTGCTGCACTGTTCTGGTTGTATATAAAAGGTTTTCCCATTTTTTCATGTGTAATATATATATATATATATACTCTACTGAAACTTGGTGCAGGGGATCTTGGTGCAGGGATTTCTCTTTTTGGGATGCTTAGGACATAGTAAAACATCCTAAACTATGAAGTCAAAATGCTACTTGGCACAAGGAAAGATCATCTCCGGTTTATTCTAGAAATACTGTGATTTCTGAGGGATTTGATGCTGACTAAGATGTCAAGACAGTTTATTTCAGTTTGTGTAGCACCCTCTGCAATCTAAGAAGATAAAGATTCATGGAGAAATATGGATTATCATGGAGATTAAATAATTGTTTGCATATTTTATTCATCTGAATTTTCATTAGTTTCTTAAAACTAACTTAGTGATCAACCTGTATTATTTACTATGGTATTTTCAATATTTTTTTACAGTGAGTTTTCTGTCTCGTCTAGGAAACAGATTAAGAAGCAAACAGTTTTTACACTACTTTTAAATAAGTTTTCCAAAGTACTATTTTAGAATGAACAAACTTCTGGTAAAAATGGATTCCAAAATGTGTGACTTAAACAGATTCATGGTTTGTAAACACAATCTTGGAGTATTCCTGGATGCAACTTTCCCAATAGATATCTACAGTTAAATTTTGGAGACCTAAACTCTTCCAAGAAACACTCTGTGAGACAAGACACTAGATCACTTTCTCACATGGTCCTCACAGTGTCACTGTGCCAAGAGATGCAGTGCTGGCTCTGCTGAAGTCAGGATGAATCATGTTTTATACCAGGGATGGACAACTAATTGACCAAGAGCCAGGTGGAGTCCATGGGGCATTTTTATATGGATTTTGGGAGAACTATCAGGCTGACAAAACTGGGGGCTTTTTAGGTTTAAAATGTCCTTGAAGTGGGAACAAAGTGTCCCTCAAAAGAGCACAGCATGCGACCCTTCTCCAAGTTCTGAGGAGTTGCCTGAAAGGCACATGTTGTGCTGCCAAGGGAGATCCTGTAGGGTCAAAGCACCCACTGTCCTGTGTATTTGCCTCATGGGTTTTCTTCAGACAGACACTGATTTGGGTCCTTTGCACCCAATTTCCATTAGCACTTCTGGAGTGCATCTTACTGGTAGGTTTCAGTTGAAAGTAAGTCCATTTGCACAAAAAAAGTGTGATAAGTGATCAGGACACTTGCTTCAAAAGCACAGCCTTAGAAGCAAGCAGTATTGAGGTAACCTACACAGTTTGAACTGAGCTCATTCTTGGTGCAGAAACTGTAGTGATCAATGAAAGATGAGTTTTGGTTTTGCCTATGGCCAGGCAGCAGTGCAGATCTTGCTAACTCCATGCTGTGCTTGTGTTTCAGGTACAGGGACTACCGAGACCCTCCCGACTCGCCGGTGCCCTACGGTTACACGCTGCAGTTCTGGCACGTCCTAGCAGCACGCTTGGCTTTCATCATTGTGTTTGAGGTCAGTGGCCACTCACATGGCAGGACAAAACCAAAAAGAAAACTAATTTCTCTCTGAAGCTTTGCATTGGGCTGATCTATGATGGCAGATGTTGAGGTGTTTCTGTCTTCGTTTCTTCTACTTATATTGTGCTTTGTATTCTCAGCTTTGTTTTCTGAACAGTCACAGGCATAGAGATTCTCACAGAAAAGGGAATATAACACTGGAAACTATAGCAGTGACTTGCAAAGAGGGGGAAATAAATGAAGATTTTATTTACTTGTTTAGTAACTTGCCTAGGTTGGGAAGCCATATGCTGACTGTTGTGTGAGAATAGGGAAGAAGGAACATGAGAAGAAAATACAAAGTCTGAGCAACGGAGAAACAATGATAGTTAAAATTACAGTATTTACACATCTAGCTTTTGTTCTTGTTTGGTTTTTTTTAATGCCCTTTATTCCTCCAAAATGATTGGCATTACAAAAACGATGACAGTGAAAAGGATTCCATATCTTTGTCTATGTTCATAGTATTAGTATTTACTAATACTTGTTTTCTCCCTGAGGTTTTTAATTTTCCATTCCTTTTTTTTGTGTTCACAGCACCTTGTCTTTTGCATAAAGCATCTGATCTCCTACTTAATTCCAGATCTTCCAAAAGATCTGAGAGATCGAATGAGGAGAGAAAAGTACCTGATTCAGGAAATGATGTATGAAGCTGAACTAGAACGTTTGCAAAAAGAGCGGAAGGAAAGAAAAAAGAATGGAAAATCGTATCACAATGAGTGGCCATGACAGGATGGGGGAGAAACTGCTTAAAAGAAGATAAGAACTCTTGTTTATAAAAAAATCCTGGTTTTCTACAGCAGAGAGTGCACTGAAAGGAATAGTCAGTAATGTTGTGTGCACTTAGCTCATGTGTGCCCCTGTTCAATAGGGTGGATTTTGTCATAAGCCTTTTGAAATTAGAGGTGTTTCCAAGGCTTAGTCTTCTCCAGAGCTGATGTCAACATGCACACATCAGACCAACACTAAGGCTCTGCACTCTTGCCAGGAAGCTCCCAGGCCCTGACCAGAATTCGAGGCCCTGAACTTCACAGCAGTTACAAAACTTCACAGAACTTGGTGATCTTACAGATCATTCTCATGGAGCTGCTACTTCACAAGCAGTGACTGCGCCTTGGCAACGTGGCAGTGTTTGTCCGTGTGTGTGGCCACCACCTGCAGCACGTGCATGGCAGCATTGCTCTCTTCCACAGTGGACCCAACCGCCTTAGTTTGCATTTGCCACCAGTTAAGGTCACCTAGGTGGAGCATTTCCATTACTCAACAACACTGAAGTACTGTCTAGAAGATGATGCGTGATCATGAGTCTGAGCAGCTGGTCTAACAATGCTGAAAAATGTAGGCATCACAAGTGCAGACAGATAGCCAAGCACCTAAATGTGGCCAGAGGTATCTAGCTGTAGGGTCAGTTATTTGGAAATGACACTGTGAAAAGTCGGTAATAAATGTTAAAGTTTTGAACAGTGCCTTTTCAGCTATAGGACTGTCTGGTGTCTGAAGGAATCAAATCAGGTTAGAGCATCTTGCCCAGAACTGTGAGGTCTAGTCAGGAATTAGGGTGTACTTACACAAGTAACAGATGTCAGATGATGTCTTAAAGACCTATCTGCCTAAGTAAAACAAACATAAAAACAGACAGATGAACAAGGTCAGCAGAATAAAACACAACCATCCAGAATATCTACACTTGTAGCACTTTCTGTATTCATCATTCCATTATCTCTGGAGGGAAAAAGCAAAACTACAGACTGCAGTATGAAACAGCTTGAAATCCTTAATGCAGAGCAATTCTACACAGGCTGCAAATTAGACTTGGGCAAAAAAGTCACTGTCAATATCCTTTAGCAAATTCGTTAGTATTGAGAAATTAAAAATTTCTGATTTAATCAAGAAATTAAAAATTTCCAGACTGTTAACCCAAAAGGGTGGACTTGTAACTTTGAAGACATAACAAGTGTTGGATGGAGCAATGTGGATCAAAATATTGAGTATTGTGAAAGCTCTTCAATCAGTTGTTTCTAAAAGTTATTCTGGAAGTAATTTGATAGAAGGAGTAGAATTTGCCCTTCTGGACAGACTACACAATGCAAGATCCTATGGATGGATACCTCAAGCTCCACATGACAAGAAGACCATTTGCACCAAGACAAATATCACCAAATTAGATCTATTAACTTTTTTCCACTGCAAAGGAGAACTGTGCTATTTGCATGAGAGGAGGAAGCTTTAATGAAAGGCAATATAATTTGAGGAAGGAGAGGGATGTTAGAAAATGTGAACACTCTCCTCTCTGCAGCCACTGCCTGCCTACACAAAAAAGCAAGGGACCTCCTCCAGTAGCAACCCACCATCCTACCTGAAGAGGATAAATGACATAGCAGCTCCATTTTATCAGCTGCTCCTGGCCCAAGCCTGAAAGTCCCATGAGACAACATAAGCACTGAAGGAATTTCAGGATTAGTCTGTTCTGTGTTGGCTCAGTGACAAATTGAGTGGGCAGCACAACTAGTGGTTGTGGGGTACATTTCTGACTAATGGGGAAGTGAACTTGTTCATCTTTGCTTCTGCTTACAGCAGCTGTGGACACATCCCAGAGGACAGTGGGGAAACAGGAGTATTTCTGTCTCTGTAAATAGGGGGTGGGGATCAGATAATGTTGGTCTCCAATCCACTCATGCCAGTTGGGTTAGTATTCACCATCCAACACCTACAGATGCAGCCTGGGAATTCTGGGGCAGGATCACTGTGCAAAATCATATTCAGACCAAATTCTCATGAATAATTCGATTATTTTGGATACCCACTGTTTAATGTCTAAACCAACAGATGACCAGAGCTTAGAAACTGCTAAATATTAAAGTGAGACATGAGTCATGCATAAAATCAGTGTCACCCATATGACCAAAATGGACCTTTGCAAATCCCTGCAGTAAGATGCAGCTTTGTCAATTTAGATCTCAGTAACTTCCAAGAACTGAACTGAAACACAGTAGAATATAAACTGACTTCCACTCCAGAGAAGCCACTGCAACAAAATGTGCCAAAACCAATAATGTGCAGCAGAAACACAATAGATAATAATTGCTTTTGAGAGTAGTTTTCAGGATAGCTCCATTATGATGAATTTTCCTGACAGCACATTGCTAGAAGTTGTGTCCCATCTGCTCTAAATGAGACCATAAGTTGGCTGCTTGCCAGGCTTGTGCTGAGTATGATGCTGCAAGGGGCTCTGACCTCCCTGGCAGACCCTGAATACATCTCTGTCACTTCATTTTGACCAGTCAACCCGTTGAGGTTTCTCTGTTGCTGGTCTGATGAATGGATTTTCCTGGAGTCCTTCAGAGCTACATAGCAGAACATTCAGGAAAGATGCCCCCTTCTTATTTATTAGAAAAAATACAAATATTAGTATAATAATAATAAATTGAATTTTAATAGTCTTTAGAGAACTAATTTATGCCATTCTCTTCCTGATCTGATGATGGGTTTTGTTTAAATCTCCATGTGACAGTCCTGTATGTTGTTTACTTATTCCTTACTTATTCCAACTCCACAAGAGCACTACCTTCAAGGGAATGAGAAAAAAATGCAACCTCAATGCATGGCACCGACATTTCACATAGCAAGCAGGACAGCACACATCAGAGGATTTACTGTGAAATCATCTGGCAATCAGCATAGGATTGTTCTCCATAGGCCATTCTTGACAGCAGCATGTACTTCATGAGCAGTTGCACACCAGTTTTTAAAACCAGGGGGAAAAATGTACATTGGGACTGTTTTTCAGCCCGTTTGCTAAGTTTTTTGCATTCTGTCCCAAGCTGGTTTTACAGATCTTAGAATAAAAAATGTAAATGAACAGCCTAGATACTCTGACAAAAGAAAAATCTAGGAATAGAACATCATCTACATTCAAGCCACCAAATACTATGACAGAAACTGTGTTTACAAATCAGTTCTTTTTTATTTTAAATCTTTCTGAGGGGAGTTACATTATTGACCATATATATTATATATATATATATATAAAGTATATAGAGAGATTGTTTATTTGTAAATAGAAAAATTCTATGAAGAAGAATGTCAAGTTTTCACACTTTAAAAAAAATCATCAACATAAAGCCATGTCTAATGCTTGTATAATGTGATGTAATAAACTTTAAAAATAAATTATGCATACAAAATATTTACTGCTTGTCATTGATGAGTTTCTTTCTGTTTACCTTATTTGTTCAGCAAGCAAACTGACCAGTCAGATGGAAGTAAAACTTAAATGCAGGCCAAAAAGAGACAAAACCTATCACTATTTTCTCTCTGTGGTTCTTTTGTGTAATCACATAGTCAAATATTGTTACTGTTGTGGTTATAGGGTTGGGGATTTTTAATGTTTTTACTTAAACAGGTTCCTAATTGTTTTGCCTCACAACCCTGCCAGATGCTGCATGTAATTTGGATGCTGTGGAGTGCTCCCACTCCTGTGAAATGAATAAATTTTGAGCATCCCACATTTCTTTACCAGGTGAGCTTTCAGCTGGGAGAGATGAAGGATCAGCAAGAATTTTCTTGCTTTTACACAGACAAAGAAGGTTCTTGCTTAGAGTTCAGCTAGCAGAGGACAGTATATTTTCCTGGAGAAAATACTATTGAAAATTGAGGAATTGTCATAACTAATGATGTCAATTAAGAGGAATATAGAAAAAAATAAAGCCAAAAGAGTCACTTTATAGTTCGGCAGCAGTCATGGGAGGTTAGATAGCAAGAAATGGGGTAGTTGCAGAGGTCACCTGCAAAGTGTAAGGGTGTTTGTCTCTAAACCACTTACAGCAAGATATACTTCCCAGTCAAAACTCATCTTGATGTTATGATCGTGGACCAATAAATATCACCTGGCACAAACTTTCACTTCATACCTAAATTCAAGTTAAATGACTGCTCAGTGCTTAAATAGTGACTTCAGCAATAAAGGGAAGGTAAGATGGTAATTTATGTGTTTACTTTGTTTTAAACAACTAAGTGAATTCAAAGCACAGAGAAAAAAACCCTACATTTTTGAAGTATGATAACCAGGAAGATTAGTCTTCATGAACAAAACAGGCAGAAGTTACAGATGATCTAAGAGAGTCTAAGGCAGCATCAACGACAGCACAGTAATTTCAGCAGAGAGTGATGCAGAAAGGACATGCTGATGCTGTTTCACACAGCAGTCACCCTCTGGAGAAGCACAATCAGTTTGGAATTCAGCATTTGGATTGGGAGGGCTGTAGCCATCCTGGCAGGCATACAGATCAAGTGCTTGCTGCAGGCTTCTGCTCTCTCTTACAGCTTACTCTCACTCACAAAGCACAGGTACACAGAGGCACATCAGTCCACTTCAGCACTGCAGCAGCATGGAGATAGCTGTGCTTACCCTCTTTCAGATCTGTGGGCTGAAAGTAGCTGGTAAGTATAAATTATTATATTCTAAGGCTGAAGAAGTATTCCATAGCACAGAATGGAGTATCTGTTTCTGGGTGATGAAGGCAAGGCACAAGGTTGAATGAGCTGCAGTTATCTTCTGAGATTTAAGAAGCATAGCCAGCTGATTCAGTCAATAGGATAATTGTCTCAGAGTAACTCAGAGTGTCCCAAAACAGAGATATTCCTGTCCTGAATCCTAGAAAACTTTATTCAGGATGCCATTGTTTGTCTCAGACCTTTAATATAGGGACACAAGACATAACTCATGGGATCTATCCCATTTGATCATAGCCCTTCCACACAGTGGCTTTAGGCACTGACCCGAACCCAGAGCTGCAGCAGAGGAAAGTGAGAAAAGGGGCTGGCCCTAAACCCTGCACTGCATAACACAAGAAAAATGCTTCAGGAGGCATGGGGGAAACCTGCCTCCACCACCCAGTTTTGCACTGGGTTCACCGATGGAGTCATGGCCTTGGTGACAACCACAGAGTGTCTGGCTGGCCTGTTCTCCTGCTCTGGTCCTTGGAGCCCAATTTTTCACCTTTGTTTTCTGATCCTAACAGCTCATTTTGTGCAGTAGATCATCAAGTGCCCTCTGCCACAAGGGCACAGAAAAAAATTGATTTAGATGCTACAGGGCCCCAGTCACTAAGCACTAAGCTAGCACTTTGTCATATTCCAAGTTACAGCAGCTCAATACTTGGCACAAATGCAGTACAACTTTTAGAAAGCACTTAAGGCATGCAGCCAGTTTTTCACCCGATTCTCAAGCATGACTGCCTTCTAAGCTTCACAGCTCAGATTTCCTGCAATGGCTTTAATTTTCCAACTTGATTTTGCTGCTTTGGAAGAGTTTTAAATACTCTTGTATAGCCATAGTGAAAGTCTGAAGTACAAAAACAATACAGTGGGTCAGAGTTCCCCACTGTACCCGAAATCAAGCAGGAGAACAAAGCAATGGGGGTTTTGCCTTCCCAAAACACCAGCACAGAGCATGGTCTCACATGGATGGGCTGTTAACCTTGGCAGCCCCACCAGAGGACATGCCATTCCATAGGCTCTGCAGCCCTGGAGAAGCCTTCACCACATCACATCCACTGTGATCCCTTCTCCATGCTGGAGAATTGTGCAGGGGGCTCTGCACGCCTGCCAAAACACAGTGTGCACTTGTCTGATCTGAACCAACCTTGAACATGAATCCCCAGAGTGAAAACAAGGACTGCAAGAATACAAAGGGCTAAGAAGGTTTCAGCTCACAGCCCTGGAGAGAACTGCTGTGGCAGCTGCAGATGCAGCCTTCACCCTTGTCCAGTACAGCCAAAAGGGAATCTTCTTTAACATCTCTGCTGCACTGTGCCCAGCCCAGTGCAACAACACTCCTAGGCCAGCAAGCTGGGCATGCAGTAGAAGGCTACTGGGGTTCTGGTCTATGGCTCTGAATAAAAAGTGCAAATAGATTATTTCCTTCATGAGGACCAGCTCTGCAAGGGCAAGACAGGGGAGAAGAAGGAGATAAGGCATGAAGGGAAAGACAGGACTGACCCTTGCCTCTACCACCACCAAAGTCACTCTTGCAGCTCCCAGCAGTGAGCACAGAGGAGAAGGTGCAGGTAGCCAAGAATCAAGTGGGTTAGAAAAAACATAAATGACAAAACCAGCAAAATAAATATGCTGTGAGAATCAGTTCTACAGAGGAACCAGATAGCAGTACATATACCTCCCATACAAAAAAAAAAAAAAAAAGACCCACTATTTCTTGAAATCTGATAAGTTCCCACACCCTAATCTCTTCATACTTCCAATGCCTTAAAATATAAAAGAAGAAAAACAAGCTGGAAAAACAGCCATGTCTGGGTGAACAGCACTCTTTCCAAATAAAAAATTCACTCTGAGGGTGAAATGAGATTAAAAACAGATATTTCCCAGGAGGCTCAAGAATATCAAGCAAATATGTCACATAGAAACAATGTTTTAGGCTCTGTCACCAAGAACCAGAGTGAGAGAGTGAGGAAGTGCAAGAAAAACCTGATTCCTTTCTTGACTAATGTCAAGGTCATGCAAAGGTGATAGTGCCACAAAGCTCAGCTGATGCCTGCCCATGACCCCAGCAGAGCTGGTACCTGACCCAGAACAGGAATGTCAGCAGTGCTTCACATGTGTCCTCATGGGCTGACACAGCCTTGTGTCAGCTATGAAGTATGAAGACCATTGACTTTGCTCTTGTCACTTGCAACATCCATTTCAATGTGGCTGAAGGCAGGGTTGTCAGTTCCTTCGTCTGCCACGGTAAATGGTTTCCAGTTCAACACTTCCACTTTCTCTGGCTGAAAAACAAAAGACAAAAGCCATGCTGTGAAACAGAAGAAACATTCTTCCTCTCTTTGACCTCTCTTTGGCCAGCAGTCAGGCCTAACATACAGGGTGCCTTGCAGGAAAACACGCTGGCTGCTGACAGAGAACAAATACTCATTGCAGTAGATGGTATTTTTCTAGGGGCATGGAAAGTTTTGTATTGCATAAGGTACTAATTGTGTAAAATGTTCTCGTCACACAAAATGTTCTTGTCCTGCAAATTGTCTAAAGTGGTTTTGGGTGTGCAAAGTTCTAATTGCTGTTTTCATGTCTAGTGATATGTCACCAGCAGGTCTTTGAGCTATTGACTCCCAACCCTTCATCCTTGCCCCATTTATGACAGGAAGAGCAGATTAACATGCATCATTGCTTTGATGTCACATTTCTGTTAAATAGAATGAGATATTGAGCTCTTCATGTGCAGACAGTTGCCTAGTTAGTCCTGGCTTTTTAATCTCATCAACTTTTTGCATTATTTGTGATGCCAACCACTTGTTATTTAGCTCTCAGCCATGTAAGCAATAGATACTTGTTTCTGATTCCAGGCATAAAATAAGTATTGCCATGGACATTAGCTTCCCTGTGGGTGGTGGATTGTCTTGGTTTTTTTCAAAAGACTTCAGGGATTAAATTCCCAGATATTGGAAAAAGAAGTTGACCCATTAAAGACAGTGAATGATAGTAACTGGATAGTTGATCTCCAGTACTCACATGGGCAAACAGCATTACAATAGTATGGTAAAATACCCCTTTTTTTCACTGGTGCTCTTATCCAGAAGCTGAAATACATAGGACCATTCTAGAAGGAGTTGTCAGTATCAAGGAAAAACATTTTGAAGCTGGACCATCTTAAAGATATGATTATTGTCTGAACTACTGAACAAAGATGAGCTTCAATGTTCAGCTGACAATATTGGTTGAAAAGTGATCTGTAGTTTATTTTCAAAAAATAATTCCCCTGTATTCTCTCTTCTAATGAATGTTATTACCCAATAATATTTTCCCTTTTCTTTTTTCTTAGGATGAGAGCAAGGAAAAAGGTATACTGATTAGAAATGTTTTCTCTCAAACAGTAGCCAAAGTTACAAAAAAATTCAGACCTTAAAGAACATATATTCACAAACTAAGGAAGCTTTGCTGAGTCCAAGGTGTGCCCTGGGGCAGCTTCCCAGAGGCCAGTTAAGTAGCATTTTAGCAGAAACATGGAGAAAACTGTCTCTTTTCTCAGTTGCTTCTCTGTTGTGGACTGAAGCTATGCTGTGGCAAAGCTGCTTCCTTGCCTGTAGCAGCTGCCTTACTCCCACCTGCCTTGTGCTCTGCTACTGCCTTAAAGCAGACAGCCCAATCAGGCAACATCGGGTGCTATTCATCCTCGTTGGAAAAACGTAAGCCAGGAATTCATTTGCCTTTGTCCTTAGGAGGACAGACTGATTTAAATCAGAGATGCACAATTACACTTACTTGCTCAGTTTCAGACCGTGAGAAGTTGGACAGAAAATCTTCCTTGGTCAGCAGGAATTTACGATCCGTGTTCTGCTTTAATCCTCCTACAAAATAGGCAAGTTTTGTTCAGCCAGCTTCACACATGCAAACCATGAGTCAGACCCCAGCTATGGGCACCAAGCAAGCAGGACAGAGTCATGCAGCAAAAGCCATCAAGCAATCACCGCCCTTAGGGATCATTTCTTTACAAAGATGTATACCCTGCTCCTCTCAATATATAAAATGATCCCTCAAAGTCTATTTGAAATGCCTTAGTTATTTCCCAGTTTCCTAGATCCTCCTCAGATCTCCTATTTTGGAAAAAAGTGAATCTGGCAATCACCAGATAAGAATGAATCACATACAGTGATGTCTGGGACTACTCTGCCAGCCCAGGAACTGTGTCACCAAGTGCTACCCTGAACTCTGAGCTCCAGTTCTCAGCTCCCTGTCAGCAAGTTCCTGTCTCCAAACTCACCAGCAATTTTTATAGTGAATTATTTAAGGGCACCCCCAGGATGGGGGGATGAGGGTTAATGAAATGTCTGGGCATTTTTAAGGCATGGAAGATTAGCTACTCTTGGGAGGGAAACAAAAGATTTGTAGGTGCAGGGAATTAGCTCTGCTTACCACCTGAGGCTTAAATGGAATCTTGCTCCATGAGAAGCAGGGTGACATTGTGGCTGGGTTAATTCTTTAGTGATTCTGCTCTTGGGCTGAGTATTTCTCATCTGGATTTAGTGAGTTACCTGATTTTCTTGCTTTGTTTCATGGCCTATAGGTAACCTGATCCCTACCTGGTAAAAAGCAAAATTTGGTTTCAAGCACCACTATAGCAATGGGAAGAGCATGTGCTTGAAAGAAAGTGTGGAGTAAATCTTCTAAAAACTGAGAAGGAAAAGAAAATGAGGTAAATGTAACTTGTGCTTATTAGTTGCAAGGCATAGGGAAGTTAATGGAAGTGAGTTTGTCTACTGAGTTTGGAGTTTCATAGTTCTGGAGGTGTTGTGGATCAGTCTAAAAATCTGAAATCAATCAGCCTCAAAGATGAGGGCTATTATATAAATTTGACTGGGGATTCTGGGTAAAGCTGTGAGAACAGCTGCTTTTTTGCTGTTTCTGCCATGCATGAGGTGAATGACAAGTGTAGTTTGCATCTGACCTGGATGCAAAAGTCATGAGGCCAAGGGCTGGTACTGAACTCCCCACTCTTACCCATGGCAAGCTGCTTTTTCCCTTTGCACAAAAGTACTGGGAAACTGAGAAAGAAGCTAAAATAGCCATGCAGATCTACAGCTCTTAGGCAAGTTCTTGAGGAATGTGGTGAAAAGCATGCACTCTGTGGATGCAGACAACAGCCCTTGAGTGCTCTGAACTCACTCAAAGTAAAAACTGCTTTTGTCCTCTAGAAGCATGGGTGTATATCCTTGCTCCGAGCTGTTGCCATGTTCAGGGACAAGTCTTAAACATCCAGCCCCTGCAGGCATCTAATAAAACAGGAAAGACAGATGTCTTTTTTCTTCTTCTTTTTTTGCTCCTTAGGTTTAAAAATATGCTGAAACTTCTTTCTCCTTAGAGATTTGTAGTAACTTGCTGTGGGCAAAGACCAGGAGTGGGAAGCAGAAGCGCTGAGGGGAGGAAATTCGATTTAGGATGGTAACCTTTACACAGTGTTTGCAATAGGTTACTGGCACTTCCTATGGCTCTCAGGACATCTTAGTTTGAAAGAGATCTCAGACACATTCAATCACAGCTCTGAAACTAGTACCTGTTAGGAGGCTGATAATTATTCCCACAACTACTGTGACAAGTGTCCCAAGTGTGCTGAAGTAGAGATAAGACAAGGAATACCAGTTGTCTGCCAGGGCAGGCCTGAAATAAAGCAGAAAAAGTGTTAATCTCTCCTTTTCTGTTCCAAACAACTTGAATACGTTTGTTTCCAGACAGTGTGTAAATACAGAGATATTTCTGAACCAAGTGACCTGGTAATCTTGAGCCTGTAACCTCCATACAATCATATGTGCACTGAAAATTTGTTCCAAAATTTGCAGAACAAGTTCCCGTGTAAGAGACAAGGCTAATCAGTGCAATGAGGCAATGCATGAGACAGAGCAGGTAAAACAGCACAGTCCTGTCTCTGCTGTGAGCCCAGTGCACAGCTGAACACTCAAGTTACCCGGATGGAGGGATTAATTTCTTTAGCAAGGGTGATGTTATTTAAAGGAAGGGACACAAAAAAACCCCAACAAGGAAATCAACCCCATGAAGCTCTGAACAGCCAGAAACAATAGAGCAACTGTCTTTACACCTCATTCTGTTCTCCCTGACTATGTGCTCTGTTGCAACAGGTGCTTCCCAGCAGCCAGGAGCAACACTGGAGGGCTCATACAAGAGGTGTGGTATACGAAACTGGATGCTGGCACCCAGGTATGTGTCAGGGTAGCTCTTGATTGTACAATGCTCTAAGGATCTGGAAACCCTAGAAATGTGTTTTTTCAGCTTCTTTCTGTTCCTGCTGTTCCCTATGTTGTCAGTCGTGTTAAACTTACTTGTGATCACCCAGAGTATGACATTTGGCTGTTGCAGAGCAGAGGAAATCCCTTATATTTGCCCATTCTGAATATACTGAGTAGAACTATTCTGCACACACAAGTTGCTGTACGTAGAGCTGCTAACTGGCATTTTGCCCTTTAACTGCCAACTGCCCTAATTCATGTGACAGATTGTAGAAGTTAATCCAATAACTATAAATGATATCTTTGTTTAAAACTGTGGTCCACAGTGAGGCATTCCAAGCCCTTGAACTCAAATATTGAACTGAAGCTTTTCAGATCAATAGGAAAATTCACTTTGACTTCTGTTGTGGGATAGCTCAGACAAATTCCACTCTGATAGGAAATAAAAAATCAGAGAAAACTGCTGCATCTCAAACAGAGTGGTAGATAAACCAGAGAAGGATAGTTATAGTAACCCAAATACTCTGCAGATGTTTGTGTTTCTTTAAAAAAAAAAATACATGCTTTGTTACTGCACTTGATGAACTCATATACCTTTCTGCACCTGGTGTGCTGAAAATTGTCGTTAGTGGAATTTCTGTTGATGTTAAATTTCCTGTAGATATATTACAGCCTGCAGTTGAGAGATAGAGTGGCTTGGTCCTCTCTGGAAGTGGAGGATAAATCTGAGATCCAATTCCAACCCAAAGTGAAATAACAAAGCCACTGACAAGACCTACAAATGCTCCCTGCAAAACAAGAAGTGAAACTTGGATTACATGAAAAGTATTCTTGAAACAAACAACAACTATATGAGTAAGAAATAGTCAAGATAATCTAAACTTTAGTCTCCACAGCAGAAATTAAATATACATTTGGGAAGTGCTGAGGAGTTTACTTCATTCCACTTTGGGGAAATGTTTTCTTACAGCTCCTGCATATAACTCTTTTTATTTGGCCACTAGGTCTTTGCAGTCAAAGGATAACTTTGGCCTGCATGGTATATAGGAAAATCCTACTTTATTTGAGTCCCTCCTTGAACAAATACAGAAGCAATTTTTCAATTTTCTCATGTGACCTGTTTTAGCAAAAAAGTCTCTCCTACATCAGAGGTAGGTGGGGTTTTGGCTGAGAACTAGTAATTTAATTTTTTTTTTTTTTACTTTAATATATATATATATAAAATTTGCAACTGCAAAGAGGTGAAGATCAGTGATTAGTAAACCTAGAAGGATTACTATTTAGTAAGCCTACCAGACTAAACCATGGACCATATTAACAAAGTCCTTTTTTTGATGGAAAAGGTTTTTCCTCTGGAAACAATAATTTTATAATATGGAAGCACTCTGAGAATACCCCAATTTGGTCTGCAAGTGCTTAGACCCCATTTTCCTGACCTGACCCCCTTTTGCTAAGACAGGCCAGCATTCTTTGAGGTTTAGCTGCATCTCAAGATGCATTGTCCCTGCTCCTAAAACTTGTTTTAAGACATCCTTGTCAAAGTTTCATTTTTATTCAGATTACTTTCCCCCATCCGGATGTGCAAATCTCTTCATGGGACAGAAATTCAAGCTCCTATACAGCTCCATTTGTTATTTAGGAAGAAAGGGAGCAAGGGGAAATGTCTTCACAGAAAGTACCAAAGACATCTCCCTCGATGCCCAACATCAAATTATTGGTGGGAGAGGGGGAAGGAGAGGTCCACAATTATCAACGAATTTTGGTTGAACAGGTCTTTAAATTTCTACTTACAATTCCATTTGCAAAGGAGCAGAGGATTCCCAAGGCAAACAGTCCTAAAAGGGGGCCACCAACCATGCCAAAAATGCTGAGGGCTGCCTGAGGAAGGAAGAAAGTCTGCTATCAGGTGCTGTGCAAGGAAGGCAAAGCCTCCAAACTGATGAAGAGAAGATGTTCAGAAAGAAATTATGAGAATTTTTAAAGTGGTTGTGTACTCAGCTGCCAGGATTTGATATACGGATGCTTAAAACACAGGCTGAGCCATGGGTGGATTCACACCAGTACCCAACAAAGAATAAAAACTAATCTCATAATGGTATTCAGCAATTATTTTCTTACACAATTTATTCTAGGTCATTCAACATGGGCATGAAAATCTGTCTGACACACCTACCTGCAACAAGGCTCCCAGAAGAGATGCCACTGCAGCCATAGCAATGCAGACTCCACCATAAAACAAGCCTGTGTGTGAAAGAACAATGTAGGCAGAACAATGTATAAATCTGCCAACATTTGAAAATCACCAATGGAAAAGTTTCTGTCTAACCCAGCACGGCCCTAACATCTCCCAAATAAATGTGCCAACTTCTGGAGTTTTTCTAAGAGAGCCTGAATTGGTCAAAAGGTCAGGTTTCTGTTTACATTAAGAAGAGATCATGGAAACTTGACAAAATCCTCTTTCTGTGTATTACTAGAGATTAGTTAATAAATGTCAGCCATACGGATTAGTCATAGTGGCAATAACCCACTTCTTGTTCATATTTCTCAGCTAATCTCCTGTGTCGTCCTCATTTTGAGGGAATGATTTTCACTTCTCTGTCTAAAGTCTAGGAAGCAAAAGAGTAAATGCTGGCAGATCCCTGGGAGCTGGCACAGTGACAGAGAACAACCCAGGTCACCAGGATAGAGTGTCTCTTTCCAGGAGCTGTAACACTGGCTTCCTTGTTTTTTTCCACCTCCGCCCCTGATGAGTTTCACTGCTCTAGCAAAGTTTAATCTCACTGTTCCCTGTGATGTGTCAGGTAACTCATGATACCACAAACAATAATTCTGGCATAAGCATTGTTTGCAATGTTTGAGACACTTCTCTCAGGTGAAACTATTTAATACTTGATACCCTCCCACCAGTCTGCTGTGCTCCCTAGTGTGGGCTATGACACCACATTGGGACTGAGGTATTTTCATTCTTATTACAAACACTTTCTTGGGCTACACCTGCAGCTGGTCACAGACAGTACAAGTTGCAGACATGGCAATTGCACTTCACAGGTTCAAACCATCTACTCAGTCTAGTTCTGAATCTGAGTTACATTAAGCAGAGGAGCTAAACAGAGTGACAGTCTGAGAGTGCATCAGAGAAGATGTGAAATTTCCTGTTCTCTGGAATACTTTTGGGACACAATGCTATTGCTTGCATATCAATTAAAAAATTGTTACAAACAGCTTCCTTTGCTTCTCATTTTTGACAGATGAAAGAAAAATAGTAGGTGTTTAAGTCAGAGATATTTGGCTTTTCAGAACTGAGAATCAATACTGAACACAGATGCAAAGCATCTTTCCCTATTAAAGACCAAACAAGATGGTTTCCTGTTTTCCTTAAACTCACTTGTCCCCCATTTGTGTAAAACCTACACAGTTGATCTTGTCTTCCCCAAATGTTGCAGCAACATAGTCCCACTGGTGTGAATTACTTACTCCTGACATACACCATCATAAGCAAGATCTGAACCAAATCTTCATTTTGTAAAGCAAAAGCAGAAAAGATGTTTTCCAGACATACTCATCCCCATGGAAATCCATGACAGCTTCCTTTCAGACAGAGATTTGAAGTAAGGCTTAATGAGGTCTTCAACAGTCACAGCAGCCAGAGCATTGATGCTGGAGGACACGGTACTACAGAAGGCAAGATTTATACAACTTTTTATATCTTAGAAACTGAAATCATAGATAACAGGTAGGTTACTGGCACAGAGAAGCTGCCACTGTCTAGAACAGTGGCAGAAGACTAATATAAGTGCTGC
The DNA here is from genome assembly GCA_026413545.1 of Cichladusa arquata. Taxonomy (NCBI): domain Eukaryota; kingdom Metazoa; phylum Chordata; class Aves; order Passeriformes; family Muscicapidae; genus Cichladusa; species Cichladusa arquata. Next base: position 45,938,888 of record JAOTQP010000870.1, read on the forward strand.
ATAGGTTTAAATAACTTATTATTCCAGAGAATCCAATTAGCAGCTTAGAAAAATTGTTTAAAGTAATTATCCTTGGTGAAGTCAAGGCACATACTGATGAAAATGGGCCTGGAGAACTGAATAGAAATATCTATTACATATAGCTAGGCTGTAAACACGACTGGTATACTGATATCTTCACAAATGATCTACAGTATATACCTGGGAAGGTAAAATTCTCATATCAGTGTTTGCTTTTAATGTACTCTCAGGAGAGGATTCAGATAAACTAATTATGGGCACCCTAAGAATTATGCATCTGTAGGTTCCCTGTGGGATCAGAGAAGCCAGCACTCCTATGACACAGACCAGGTGATCCTTTGTCTGTGTGCATCTTGCTCTTGGCATGTGAAACAAATATTCTTCAGCATGTGAAATAAATACTTTGGCTGTTCCCTCTATTTTTGTACCTACAGGTATTCAGAATTTTAACAAAAAATTATTCTGGTGTTACGTTACTAAATTTCTTAACTTCAGTCTGCTTGTTATTGTTCAGAGCCTTCAATGAGAGAGACAATGTTTCTTAAAGATACTCCTTGGGAAAGCTGAACAAAACACTCCCCAGTGTGGGATCGAAGGATATCAATCTGTCTCCTACAGTACAAATATATAGTGATTGCTATATATATATTGCTCATTCAAGGTAATTGGAAGCCCAGTAGCTCTGGAAAAGAATTCTCTAAAGATCAGGTGTAAGTAAAGGTGGATGACTTTGAAGTCATGCAGGTTTGAAACTGAAAAATTAAAAATGAGCAATAGGAAATTTCCCCAACCACAGCTATTTGGTGTAACCACCCTATCTATAATACTCAAAAATCCCTATAGCAGAGGTGCTCTAAAAGCACAGAGAAAGATTTGTTAGTGTTTTACATGACATGTGGCTAGCTGTTTCCTCATGCTGTTTGTAGGGAGCTCCAAACAGCTTTGAGTCATAGGACCCAAATACTGGAAACTATGGATTTTCAAGCTGCATCATCAAGAGGTCATAGTGATTTTTTTAAAGAATAGAAATTTGCTAGAAAAAGAAAAAAAGTAGAAAAGATATAGTAAAAATGCAAATTTAGCTCCAACAAAAAAAAAGAGGGAAAATAGGTAGTAGTTCCCAGACTATTAAATTACCTTAATGTCCCACTGTAGGCACTAGCCACAAAAAGCCCCGGCACTCCTGGAAAATCACGCATGATATCCAGCACTAGGTATGGCATTAGCTGAAAAATTCAGATTAAGAAGTATTACCATCTTGCCCTAATTTTTCATTTTATCACTGTGTTGTTTGTTTATAGTCCTCTTACTGCCATTCTGTCCAGCTGTTCTAATTTTTAATGTCCTATCTTGCTCTATTTATTGATTTCTTTTTCAGAGAAAACTAATCCTGAAATATCCACCTGAGCTACAAAGAATCTGTTGAGACCACCTAGCTGGGTGCCATCAGGACCTTGGTTTCCAGTGACAATTGTACAGGAAGCTAGGACTGGGCAGCAGGTAGTCTGTCCTGTACATCATCTGGGTGCGACAGATGCTTTTTCTGCTGTTGACTCCACAAAAAGGGGTTTATATACAGTCCAATAACCTCAGATATTGGTATCTGAGATCAATTTCCTTATTGGAAACTGTGTGCCATTTTTTGACATTTGCAAGATCTGAGTGCTGGAAAGACAGAGGAATTTGAAGATTTTCTTCCTCTGAACCTTTTTTCTTTTCACAGACAAGTCGGTATTTTTAGTATCTTGCTTTTAATTTCTACCAAATTAATTTCACTGATAGGAACAACTTAATTTCCTTCCAGTTTCTTCCTTGGCTCTTATTTTATTCTACCCTTAAAGACCAAGTGATCCTGCCTCAGGTACTCCTTTGTACGTGCTCTTCTAGCTTTCCAGCTACTGTCCATTGGACCATTATCCAGAGCTTGTGATTATCCTAGGCTTAAAAATACAAATTAAACTTATTTCCTTGGGCCTTAACTCTGGTTTGTCTATAGGCTGCCAGAACTCTTGTTCCTCAGGTAAATCTGCTGTTCAAGGTCTTTTTAGAGAGAGGTTATCATCAGTGGTGAGGTGGTTTCTCTGCAGCACAGTTTGATTGCCCATCTCTCCTCCAAAGGTTGGAAGGATTCACCATCACTAACAAAGAACTGCCTGCTGATAGCCCTCATCCAGGTGTGTGCTTTGGGCACAAGTATGTTTTGAATCTGAAAAGGATTTTGCCTCAGTCAGCCCAGAGGAATTTAGGTTGGATGATACAAAGCAGCTCATCAGGACCCACAGTCACTCAAAAGGGCACTGCTGCTCTCTTCCCCTCACTTCCCTTGAAATCAGTTTCATGCAATGACGGCACTCCTGAACCCCTTTTGGGTGAAAAACCCACACATTTGCAGAGGTGGGTGGACTTAGCACTCTTCACATTGCAGCTCTGCCTGTTGCCCACCTTACCAAGTGCTGAGGGGCTTGTAGCTCCAAGATAGCTGAGGAATGCAGGGACTGAACAGTGCCAAGGATGGGTCTGCTGCTTTCTCCAGGTTATTCCCTCACGCTGTGGTGTCAGCCTGACACAGGCTTCCAGCATGTCACTATTTCCAACCCCCTGACTCTTGAACTGCCTTTGTCTGGTTATTATGGCTGCAGAGGAAGGATACCCTTCCCTCACCTTCCCCGAAACGTGGAGCCCTACCTGGTCGAGCGCTGACACCTCGTTGTTCATCCATGGGTCACAGTCTTTGTAGATGGAGTAGAGGGCCAGCCCACACAGTGTGGCACAGACCAGGATTGCCCAGAGTCCCACCAGGTTGATGTAGAGGGACCTGCACCAACACACATGAAAACACCATGTTAGAACTGAACATCTCACAATAGACTCTGCCAAGCAAGGAGCACTGAGGAGACCCCCTGGTCAGAGATTGCTTGCTGGCAAGGGACTCATCATATGAGTCCCAGCACCTCACCCGGAGTGACATCTCATTTCTAAACGTACAAATTACACCTCTGGTTTTGGTGTCACAGTCTGAGCACTTGTCCCCTGACAATGGAGATGATGGGAGCACTACAGCAATCCCCACATTTCATCATGTGTGCTAGGTGTCCATTGCAAGCAGCAGCCCAGAGGATGCTCCTTCCCCATGCCATACCCCTTGACAAGTCCCAAGCAGATTTGTAAGGCGTGGTGCCCCAGATCCAAGTGTGAGATACCTTATAGTCAGCACCAGCACTCCTTTTTCTCTGTAATATCATGGTTACACAATGCTGGAGTTGTTCTTGTAAAGCTACAAATCTCCCATTCCTCCTGAGATGGTCTGTGGGAAGCAGCAATGAGAAACTGGAGCCTGGGACCTGGTCTGGACCTGCCTCTGGCTGCCACTTCCACAGAGCAGAGATTTTCAACAAGCCCAGGGCTTCCCCTTTAGTAACTAAACAGCTGGAGTCTGGTATCATGCATAAACTCCATCACCTCTCCATGTCCTGATGCTTCAGCTTCAGCTAATAGTGAGACCAGAAATGTGTTTTCATCAGGCAATAATGCTGTCTGTGCCACACAACAGACAGTGAAAAACATATTGTTCTCCTTGCTCAGTGAGGGCTTTTGCTTTCCATCTAAGTCTCTGGTTTTCTCAAATATTTCTAAGCTCTTGATGTCTCCTGGGTCACAAACCACTTGGTATCTCCAGGGTCACAAAGTTCCTCTTGCCTACAGTGGTCATTTCAAGCAAACATGCCCACGGGGAGCAAGGCCTTGAAAAACAGCGTTCCTTTCCAGCAGGTGCCTCCTGGTTATCTGTGTATCACTGACAGTGCTTTAACTTCCTGACAGATCACATACCCTGGACCTATGCCAATTGGTAAGACCTCCTCTGGGAGGACATTTGGTTTCTGTGCAAACATATCCATGCTTGCAATGCTTCAAGAGGCCTTTTAGTGCTTTCAGTCCCCAAGAAAGTAAGGGGAAACAGCCTTTGTACTTCTGTAGAGGACTAGCAGGAACAACGAAGAAGTAAACCAAACTTTATAAGCTTTGTTAGACATTGAAATGAACATTTTCTGAAAGCCATAATGTAGATTAACTAAGTGAACTATCAGTTTTATACAATATAAAAGTTATTGGCAAGCACAATGCAAACTCTTAGAAAAAAGACCTATATAAATAAAAGCTGATTTGTGCATAGTAACGGAAGTTCCGCATTTTTGCCTTGTATTTGCAATTAAGGGTGGTCTAAACACAGAACCAGCAGCACTTTAAATTTCTCTCTAAACTAATTTAGTAAAAATGAAGCAGTCATCTATTCATAGATGCTTACATATTGATTGGATGTCTTGCATCCATTAAGCTGAAGCCGTTCCTGCACTGGCATAATCTCTGTTGATATACAACACCCAGAAACTGATTTAGCACAAAACTTAACCAATGAGTAAAATCAACCCAACTCTTTTGAACAGATGCAATAGAAGAATTAGCCTAGAGCCTGTAGTGAAGATTAGAAAGTGAAGAGAAACACATTGAAGCAAAATAAATAGTCTTGTTTTTAAGCAATTCTTGTTTGTAAACTGTGTCAGTGTTTGACAGAGAGCTGGTTTTTTTCCTTCTAATTTACATCCCAGCTCATGATACACCCTATGACTAAGCACAGGAGAATAATAATTGCAGCACTGTGGAAGGGAGGTGTTTCCATTAATTCTGTGTGAGTAACATGGGGTGGAGTTTGGGCGAAGTAGGCATTTTGACTGCAAAAAGTTTATTTTCAATTGTTTGTTTCAGTCTGGCTCTAAGAATTTAGCACTGAAATATGCCAGCTGATGACCTTGGAAGTAAGTAGAGAAAAACGTGTTAGTAGCCCATATTTTTCTGACAGTAGCTCTCCTGCTCTGAGTGCCTCTTATCATTCAGATAAGATATTATTCAGTTATGTTCAATTTGCCTAGTCATTGTTAGAAGATGACAGAATGTGCTCCTACCTACTTGAATGGGGTGCTTCTTGAATGGGGTGAAATCCTTTCCCAAAGCCTGAGAAAATTCCTGCTCTTGTGCCACTGTTAAAGGCCTTCCTAAAACCTGCAAGCTGGGATCTGTGAAGGAATTATTTTCTGAGCTCTGATGTGTTACTGTGCTGTCTCCTAAAAAGCCTTACAGTAAATGGCATGGAGGTAAAAAACCCTATTATTTTGACCTGATGACATTTTGCACTTCTGTGTACAGATTAAATAACAATAAGAGGGACAGACCAACAACATTACCTGCCAAATGTGTTTCATTATATTGGAATATGAACTAGATAGTTACCACAGAATAGCAGTGTTTCTAGTTGTGACAAGCTGCAACTATTATGCAAAATGATTTCTCCATGCAGAGAAAATATCTTGCACAAGTGAGGCACGTGCAAGATGCCATGGATTCCAACCACCCATGCCAGCAGGACAGGGCTCTACTGATTAAGGCTCTGCAACCATTAATATGAGAGCCTAAATTCCATCCAAGCCCCTACAGAAGCAGATCGCTTCTAGCCCTGGCCAAAGCTGCTGCAACAGCTCAGAAAACCTACCCTGAGGCTGCCATGGTGTCAGATGCCCTTTGGTCACACTCTGCTTCTGAGTAACTCTGGAGATGTCTCTGCTCTCAAAGAGGGTAGGGAGGGCACAAGAGAGGGGTGTAGCTGTAAGTGGAGCAGGTGCTGGGAAGAACACCCTGACTGGCACACAAATCTGGCACAATGTATGTGTCTGTTCTACACACAGTCATTCCAGGGAGATGTGGGATGTGCCTCCTGCCTCTGCAGTGCTGAGAACCCAGAACCCAGCCACGTGCAAAAGCAATCTGGTATGCTGGTGATGTGGCAGGCAACACTGGAGATAAAAGCTTTTCCTCTGTATATCACTGTACCATAGAATGACAGAATGTATAGAGACTCTAGTTATGATGTGTGCTTCCATATTTCTTGTCTAAATGAACTTCATGAGATCACTAGTAATTCTTAAACCCTGAGCTGTGAACTAATGGAATGATACTAAAGACAAAGATAAGATAATAGAGCAAGTAAATATACTTGATTCTAGAGTAAAGGCTCCTCAGAAATGTTTACATTCAAGGAAAATATAACCCTTTGCCAGTTTCCACACTTAATTCCTTCAAAAAAATGTTATGATTATAATGAGCACAAAATACATGATTACTCAGCAATTTTATCACTGAGTAAGTCATTTCTGGATTTCCTCATACCTATATTCATTGCTGAGGAAAATTTTTGTTAGTCTTTACTTATGCAAAATGCCCACACAATGATTTAGGTTTAGCAGAGCAGCAATTCAAGATACTGTCTTGATATGACTTCAGTGTAAGTACTATATTTAGTCTTTGGATTGCACATAAACTTAATGCAGCTATTTCTATATGAGAATACTGGCACCGTGAAACATTCAGGCACAAAGTTCAATGTTACAGCACTCACATGTAATTAATATATCAGTCCTTATTGTGCCAAATTTCTTCTACCTGGTACACAAAACAGAAGGCAAAAGTTGTCAGCCTTTATAAATGTGATTTATACAGACAAAATACCCCCACATTCCTTTTAAGAAAATCTCTCTTATAAAGAACAGCCACTAAATTCTGCTAAATTCAGACAGTTACTGCAGTCAGACTTACAATTTTGCATGGAATCTGCTTTTGCATGCGATGTATCTCTGGACTTGAGACTGGTTAACCCCATATATACCAGTCCACGTGAAAGTCCCACCTATAACAATCGTCCAGAAGGTGTGCCTTTGCAAAGGATTGGGATCAAAGCTACAACGAGAGGAAAGAGAGAAAACAAATTCAGAATATGAAAGTCTTCTTACAATCTTATGAATTCTTATAAATTCTTCTCTTCTTAATGTAAAGACATTAATGTTTAGAAGAAATAATTTCTCCATGCTTGTTCTAATACAAACTTTCTTAATTTGGCCAGATTTTGAACATTAACTTACTCTAACTTTACGTGAAGTCACAGAAAGCAAATTTTAAAACTCAGAGCTGATATCCTGAGCCAATGAAACACACTGAACTGTCCAAAGGTGAAGCTGGAGAGCTTTATTTGCCTATAAACTACAGTCTTATGTAAAGTTGTATCATGCCTGTGATGGTTGTGATGAAATGATGCTGCAGTAAAAAGTGTAATGTGCCTGCTTATCTAGAGGGACATCAGTCTAACACCAGTATAAAGGTGTGTTTACAATTCCAGCCTTTGTGGACAGAGCCTCTATAAAGCATTTTTCTGGTTTAGCTCTAAGTAAATAGCAGATTTTAGGTGGCCATGAACAATTATAATTTTAAAACCAAACTTTAATATAGCAATAAATTATATTTATCTTGGTGAATATTGTAGTAATTTCACCTATTACATCCATTATTCCTTTTCTTTTTCCATCTGTGAACTCTGTGATTGGGAGAAGAATCAATGCAGTACAACCACTGCAAATGAGCCAAACAGATTGAAATAAATTCCTGTTCATAAGATGAAAAAAATGCCCACAGATGAATTACATACTGAATAATTTGGTGAAGAATTGTACAGAACAACCTGATTAATATTGTGAATTGATAGACAAAGGACAAATCACAGTATGTGTCTATATATAAAATATATATAAATACTAAACTTTCACTAATAGCACTGGATGAAGGTTCTCAGAAGACTCTTGTATTTATCAAAGGTACAATAACTTTTTTACTTGAAATGGTCTTTGATTCAGCATTGTCAGACTGAATATTCTTGAACTTGTAAAGTGATATTTTTAGGCTATGATTACTTATAATAATGGAGGGTTAAATACTACTTAAACTACTTTTATGTTTTCTTTCAGGGAAAAGAAAAGCATTTCCCTTCTTCAGATTTGGCAAAAACTATTATTTTCCCATTTGTTTTGGCCCAGTCACTGAAATGCCAAATCAGCTGTTTGCAAATTGTAATTATAAAAGCAAACGTGCTCTCCTATTCACCATTCTCCTTCAGTGGAATCCCAAATGTACCCTTAAAGCACCACTTGACAAAGTAAAAAGGTTTTTCTCTTTCCAGGATTTTGCATGGTGTGAAACTTAAAAAATATCCCTCAGACTAGGTAAGCTTGTTTAAAAATATACAGAAACTGGGTCACAACTTCTGCCTTCCTCCTCCTTCAGTAGCAGTTTAATTTCACAGTTAGTCACATGAGCTCTGTTTGTAGGAATAGAGAGGCACATCCTCTGCAAGTACAAACTCACTCCCAGAAGTTTAATCTTCCTCCATGGTAGGAATCATTTACAATGCGTCCAATTCCCTCCTGAACCACCACAGCTCGTATAATCACAGATGAAAATCCAGCAACCATGATTCCAACCTGGAAAACATCTGTCCACACCACTGCCTTCAGACCACCCTGCAAGAGGAACAGCATGTATCAGGTACAACAAGGCATCAGCACTCCTGCTTGGCACTCACATTGAACTAACAGAAACATTGCCATCTGTATTATGGGTAATAGATGAATTTCATCTTTAGTGGGACTAATTCGGTACTGATGTCTTTAGGAATTGTATTCTGGAAGCTATTCAGGACATCCTGGCCCTTTTTTGAAGTGCATGGGAATTTACCTTGGCCATACACATAGTTTGATCCAGTATTTCCTTCACCACATAACCTGTTTCAGAACTTTGTATCAAAAGATAAATTTTCAGACAGTGCTCACATTACTTACATACAGTACCACTAACTCCAGAAGGTATACCATTCATCTGAATGAAAATGAACATTATTTAATCCACCATACACAAATAAATTTGTCACTGAGGTTCCATTTCATCATTTCTAGACACTTGGGCAATTAACACTAAATTAAAGACCAATCTGTTCATGTGGCATTCTATTTTCAGTGGCTCTATTCAATAATACACAAGACTCTTACAGTTGCACTGAAGTGTTTGACAAATTGCACAGCAAAACCCTACTAGATCAGAAGAAAAATCACAGAAGAATTTCTAGGGAAAGGAAAATCTATCTTTTTTTGCTATTCTTTCAGCAACAACAGAAGTTTGAGTGTATCATAACAAAAAAGATTTCAGTTGCATAGTGGCTGCCTATGCGGTCCTGTGGCTACACCTGTAAAATGTAATTCCACGGAGTAACCTGATTATTAGGCTACTTTTTAATAAATTCCATATTTGATGTGTGAGGTGGAAGGAACAGATTTCTTTCAACTGAAGGGCCCACATACCAGTGTGCAGTAGAATGTGCAGACTACGCCAGTCGCCACCACTGCGCCCCACAAGTCAAAGCCAGTGACTGGAAGAGAGGGAAACAGCACCAGTGTGAATGAGGCACTGGGGACAAAACACTCAAGGTCAATTACTGGAAAAAGCTAGGAATAATTAAATGCAAAAGTAGGAGGCATAAATGGCAATGAAAAGATTAGTGTGTCTAAACCATGGGATTCACTGTAACCAGTCCTAAAACTGAAACAGTTGTTACAGATTTGGAAAGTGCTAAAAAAGTGCAGATTTATTTCAGGATCTAGGAAGCTATTTGCCTTTAATGTGAATGCTGCCAAACAACACATCCAATATGTCCCAACTCAGGAAGGTTTTAAAATACATGCCCTTCCTTGAAACACCTGTGTAGCTGCTACCAAGCCCTTAGGCAGGGATTTAAGCAAGCAAACAGCATTGGGGTTCTCCACAGAGAAAAGGTTGTTCAAGCATTGTCTAGAAGAAGTGCATCAGAGTAAAAGCCTTTCTTTTCTTCTTCCTTCTCTTAAGTATCATATGTTTCTGCTATACAACACTGTGCTGTGGCTGGCATACAGGCTGTCACTGCCCCAGCTTGGCATGCTCACCTGCTGCCAGGCAGGGCATCAGGGGCTCCCTGGAAGAGAGCTCAGGCTAATGAGAAACACTGAAACAAAACTAGTGAAAAACATAAGTTATTCTAATTAGGAGCCAGCTAAATCATAGCTTGGTTTAGCATGTAATTGCAAGGCAAATATAAATAACAAAAGACACAAAACCTGTGGGACTTACACACCGGAGGAAATCAGTACAGAGAGTGTTGGAATTTTTCTTCCTTTTTGTTCAATAAATAGGGCAAAAAAACATTCAATAAGCAGAAAAAACTGTGACTTGATTCTAGCTAAAATGATTCTTTTTTTATTTACATTTTGTTATTCCCTTCTCTTGCCAAATGAACAAATTAATGGTCTCAGATTAAAAGTTTAATTTGGCTCCATAGAAGAGCTTTTGCCCTTTGAGAAATGAATGTGCCTCATTTTCAAATCAAAGAGTCATTGTGAAGTAGAAAATGGAAATATTTAACTTTGTAGATATCACAATAAACATCTTAAGCTAACAATCTCTTTGCTGTTGATTTGCTTTTCCTGGGAAAAGGACGGACCACATTAAAAAGTTCCAGGCAGCCCAAAATCATATTTACAGAACTTTTGCCTTGCTCTCATCTTGTAGAATAGCACTTAACTGGAGGAATTAAATTTGTCTTTAGTGCCTGCATTGCCTTCAAAATTTACTTAAGTCTTCTCAACTTTTCTGAGTAAGCCATTATCTACAGGTATTGCATCAGAGGTAGAGTAAATCAGAGCCAGTATTGCCATAAATCTCTTCAGTAATTTCTTACAGGCAGGGATTAAGGGACTAGGATTACAGAGTTCCCATTAAAAAACTTCACAGTCAAGCCCTGAGCTATATTTTTAGGTGTTGCATTACAAAAAAAAAAAAAAAAAAAAAAAAAAAAACACCGTACCAATACTATATGTAGAAGAAATTATACCAGCAGAAGAACAGATGCAGTATACTCATCTTACCTTGATTTAGTGCTAAAGCTGGAGCATAAATGACAATACCAGTGTATAAAGTCTAGAGCAAGGGAAAAAAAAAATCAAAATAAATGCAAACTCCTGGAAAGGCGATAACTTTTTGAGATGATTTCTTTTCAATCATCTATGTACTCTACATTTCCTAAATCCACAACTGTTGACAAATAATTCCAGTTAGAAGGCAAATGTCTAAGGCTATTAAGCTCTGCAGTCTCACAGCCTAGTGTCCTTAAAAAAAATACCAGAGACTCTTAAATGTAAAATCTATCTTCATTTTCTCCTGGCTTTTATAATTAACTTATTTTATTCCTTTAAAACTGTAAAGGAAACAAGAGCAAAAGGAAGTTAATGAGGTTTACACACGATCTCTCAAGGAATCTATTACTATCATTTTCTCAGTCTTGAGATCAATATGCCTTTCAGTATGCAGCTATAATTCATGTGAGTAAGAACAGAAAATATGACATTAGTTAGTCATTACAGATAGCATTACAAGAATTGCAACCTTCAGCCTGTAAAACTAAGCCATATGTGATTAAATTTTCAACCACAGTAAAAACACAGACAAATCCCATCTACCTTTGTGGGCACAATGGGATTCAGACACTGACATCCTCAATTTCTTTGTATATGGTTTTAAATCCTGTTTGCCTTTTTAGCACTGTTATTAGTGCCACAAGTTCAGCTGTGACATGGGTTAGGAAAATACAGCTTCCAACGTGCTGATGACTTCTGTGAAGGTCAGTGGTCTTGATTCAAAGCATCTGGACCACCAATAGGTCGTGAACTGACATGCATCAGCTTCCCATGGCTGGACTCTTCTGACTTTCTGATTTACAGGGATGGGATTTGGGCATGGAAAAACAGCAGAATCAGATGTCATCCAGGATTCAGCCAGCATCTGCCCTTCCTGCAAGTGTCCACCTAGGCACAGGTGGCAAACCAGAGCAGGATTGCTAACCACTGAATTACTTGCCATGGCTTTTGAGCAGATCAAAGCCAGTCCCCGAGGTGGAGCTCTATCACATGGCCAGCAGCCACGCTGGGGGCAGAGCCAAGAGGTAACGGGAGCGAGCAGTTCCCTAGCTCTATGAGGAAATTGGTATGGAAAAGCTGCATCTCCCAGCCCAACCTAATGGCCCTGACCCCCTGCTGCACACCTGCTACAAGCATATGCTAGAAAGGATGGGGGGGCCATTGGGGAAATAGTTATTCCTACCTGTGTGCTACTCCCTGCTCCTGTGTGTGCATGCTTGTTTCTCTCAGTGCCTTGAGTCCCCTCTAGATGTTCATATACAGCTTTAATGACAAGAAAACTGCCAGTCCTGACTAACCCCTGGTGAATATCTTCTCAGAACTACCTACATCACTTCCTAGCCAGCTCCTGACACCTGTCTAGTCCAGTTAATGTTTGACTTGCCATCCATACAGTGGTGACATACTGTCAGCATGTGCTGCTGAAACAGAATCATAGAATGGCTTGTGCTGGAAGGGTCCTTTAAAGAACATCTAGTCCAATGTTCCTGCCACAGACAGGCACACCTTCCACTAGATCAAATTGGGGCTCAGAGCCCCATCCAGCCTGATTTTGAACACTTCCAGGGATGGGCCATTGCACTTCTTCTCCAGGCTACCTGGCCCAGTATCCGACTATCCTTTTTGCAAATACATTCTTCTTTATATTCACTCAAAATCTATCTTCCTTCAGTTTAAAAGTATTATCCCATGTCCTGTCACTACAGCCTTGGTTAAAAAGTCTCTCTCCACCTTTCTCATAATCCCCCTTTGAAAGGCTGCAATAAGGTCTCCCCACAGCCTTCTCTTATCAAAGTTTAACAATTAATCCCAAGTTTTTCAGCCTTTCTTCATAGCAGAGGTGTTCCACCCCCGAGACCATTTTTGTTGTCATCCTCTGGACCCTCTCCAAGAGATCCATGTCTTTCTTGTTCTGGGGACCCCACAGCTAGATGCAGTACTTCAGGTGGGGCCACACAAGAGTGGAGTAGACAGGGAGAATGGCCTCCCTTAACCTGCAGACCACGCTCCTTCGGGTGAAGGATAGAACTGGCTTTCTGGGCTGTGACCAGACTTTCTGGCTCATGTCAATTTTTTCATCCACCAGTATCTCCAAGTTCTCCCCTGCAAGGCTACTCCCAATCAGTTCATCCTTCAGTCTATACTGATATTTGTGATTGCCCCAATCCATGTGCAGGACCTTGCACATAGGTTTGTTGAACTTTATGATGCCACTCCTCAAGTCTGTCAAAGTCCCTCTGGATGGTGTCCTTTCCCTTTAGCGAATCAGCTGCACCACTGAGCATGGTGTCATGCACAAACCTGCTGAGGGTGACCTCATTCTCACTATCTATGTCATAAATGAAGGTGTTAAATAGTATTGGTTCCAGCACATACAGCACTCATTACTGGTTTCCATCTGAATATTTATCTATTGACTGAAATGCTTTGGATGCAATCATCAAGTTAATTCTTTTTCCTTCTAATAGTCCATCAGTCAAACTCGTACCCCTTCAAGCCTGTTAATTCAAGGGATTCAGCATGAGAACTTGTGGCTTTCTCACACACAATGAATAAGCACCAGAAGCTTTGAACTATCGGAAATTAAAATTTGTTACAACTATGATCACATTTTTGTGTCAATTTAAATAGGACTGATACAATTTTTCCACTTCTTCAGTAGGGTTTTTTTGGTTGTGTTGTTATATATCCTTTTCTTTAGCTTCTTTTAAGTATGAATATTCACAGAAGAGTTAAAATTGCACCATTAAAATCTTGAGAGGTTTTCTTTCCTCACTAGTATTTAATTTATTCAGGTTAAATTGTAAGTGCTTGGCAGAGAAAGCCACATATAGATCTTTGGTTAATTTCCTTGAGCACATATTTAAGTTGCATAGAATTATTTTTCTTGTCTTTGCAGGCAAAGATTATGCTTAGCTCTTCCAACTGATGCAACTGTAATGTCATCATATATGCTGCTGAAACAGTGTCAAGTTTCACAGTTGCCAGCACTCTACTTTTTCCATGAGCTTGTGTATCTGTACAAACCAGCTAAGCAGCACTGCTCAAATAAGTAATGAGCACTGCACTGGGAACCATCTTGCAAGTGTTATTTCCCTGTAATTTCTGCCTAAAATATACAAAAATGGACAAAAAACAAGTATGTAACTTAAAAAGCTTTTGACAGCATAGTCCTTCTTACTTTAAATTAACCAAAAAGTCTACTTCAAAATTATGAAAAGAAAATATTTTTGTTCTGGTGCATTTGACATACTCTCACTGACACTTAAAAGCTGTGGTCCTGTACTGACTCTCTGAAAGGGCCAGATACAGCAAACTGTACCAACAGTAATTTCAGAGATCACTTTAGTTTAACATTGCCCAGAGCAGTAATCTTCTGCTTCTCAGTTTGCAGACACCTAAGGACTTTCCAGTGGTGGTGGTGCAGTAAGTAAATGACAGCTCCTGATGGCCTGTTTTGTCACCTCTCACTGACCCTTGAGAATCAGTCAGACTTCGAGAATCCTCACTCCAGAGGATGAAAACTGCCCCTGGAGACAATCGGCGCACGTTTACATTTTTTGAACTCATTGTGGGTTTCTCCAGCAGATGAGTGAATCACTGCTCTTCACACTTCTATCCTGTAGTGAAGGGTCACTCGTCTCTTGGCATGGTGCTGGTGTCAAGTGACTGCTCTGGGCATTCAGCAGTGCCCACAGAGACCCAAGGGGCAGAGACCTCATGGCTGTGGAGCAGAAGGAGTTTTGTTTCTCCTGCTCTCAGCCACCCAGCCACTACGGTAACCTCATCAGCTGCTCAGAGAAAACAGTCAGTTACACTCAACCAAATAATTTCAGTGGCCCTGAGGACCACAGAACAGCTTTGAAGTTTACTTGCCGTTTGTATTATGAAAAGGACCGTTCCACAGAGGCGTAGATATTTATTAAATCGAAGTTCTAAATACTGCAAAAAAGAAGAAAAAACAAAAGCTTAAATTGAAATTTGGCACTATTGATAGGACTAGAATGAAGTGATGAGCAATACAGAAAGAGCTGAGTGCAGTTTTTACATTTTCATGAATGGCCAAAACTCCTAGAGTCCCCTTGTTTGATATCTCTTTCAGCTTGGTTTGGTATTTCTTTACAGACCTCACCATTGGGTAATAACACACGAACAAGTGAAGTAGGCATAAGCCAGTCACTTTACAAGGGAGTCTGCAGAAAAGACAAGGACATATTATCACAGAATCTCTAAATATGCTGATTTGAAAGGGACAAAGATACACAAGAATCATCAAGTCCAACTCTTGACTCTGCAGAGGGAAACATAAAAGTTTCAAATTTTTAGCAGCCAAAAAGTAGAACCCACTAGTTTTGTGAAATCAGAGAGAAAAAGAAAATATTGTGGCTATTCCTACATCTTAGTCAGTTTGGAAACTCTGGCATTAGGTGTGACCATCTGAACTGCTGCAAGAGAGGGCAAAAGATTTTCAGTGGTCAGCAGCTTGTTCCCATGTTAACCTCACCTTCTGCACTGCCCAAGGCAGCCTGCTTTCCTACTGGTAAGTCAACTTTTAGCTTTTTGTGAAAAAGGAACCCTCATTTTTCTATCAAGCCTGGAACAGCACAACCTCTAAATGAGTCTGTCATGCTGTAGAGCATATTTTTTACCACCATCTGCCCTAAAAACCCTCTTGGTGTGTGGTTGTACAAAAGAAATCTTATTTGCCTGACAAATCTGTTCAATCAACACAGATAAGTACTGAAGCACCTCAAAGGGCTCACTCATGAACTGGGCATTCAAAATGTGATCTGTGAGCACATCCACACAAGGAAGCAGTCTTGAATCCCTGGACAGACATAAACGGTTGTTAAAAATCTGAACTCTGTCCACAGATAGAAGATATATCTTTTATAGGTGCATTACTGATTCAACACCAAGATAATCAGTGAGTTTCCAGTAATGATCATAAGCCTTTACTTAAAAGACCCCTATTTAAGTATCATCATGACAGTCCAAAGATTAGTAGATTAAAATACACTGGAAGACATTGAAGATTCCTGTTGGTGAATTCTTATCTATATCTACCAACAGAAATCTTGTTTTCAGCCTCCAGTGCTGCAATGCCTCTGTTCAGTGTAATAAAATGCTAAAGACCAAAGTAGCCAGTCAAGGACTTTCACCTGCACCGATGCTCCTTTTCCAAAGTTCTCTGCAAAATGAGCAGTTTGCTTCCAAATCTGCTTTATCTCCATGCAGGAAGATAAACAGGTTGCATGGACATTCTGAATCAGACGAAAGCACTGACCAGATGCTTCCCCATCCCTGTCAGACTTGACTTGTGATTATCTCACTACCCAGCTGTCTCTGTGCTGATGGCTACAGCTTTAACTTGCACGGGGGGCTGACAACCAGCTCAGCCTTATTTTGGTGGAAGTAAGAAAACTTTCAGAGACACAGAGCACTTGCTGACCTCCTTGTATAGTCGTGATGGAGAAGACATTCAGTAGTGTAAACAGCCTCAAGGAGTGTCTTCAAAATCTCTAGGAACAGCACTAATATATACTCTGCCAAAGGGGGACTTTTGTGGTAGCATCTAAGCTTAGGAACCAATCTGGAGGGAGTATGATGTGATAACTCTGGCTCCTATAGTAGATGCTTTTGTGCTCTGGTTTTAATATATTAATTACAGGTCATTAATGACATGTCACCATCCGAGCTGCACTAATATTAATCCACCTACTGAACTGAGTATCTGGCATGAGGAAACAAATCTGATATGACACAGTTCCGGAGCTAAGGCAGCAGGGTTGAGCATCACCTGTCTGCAGAGACAGTGTGGGCAGGCTTGTGAACAGAGAGGGTTGCAGACTGCTCTCAGGAGTGTGGTGACATAGGACAGCCCAGAGTGCAGGGAATCTGGGGGAAGAGAAGGTGGACGGAAGACATGTGAAAGTAGGCATGAGAAGCCCCCCAGTTTTTAGGAGCTGGGGAGGGATTCTTTCCACTCCACTTTACCTCATAGGTGCTGGTAATGCCCAGCTTGTAGAAGACAGGCAGGAAGATCTCAGCACTGCACAGCACCACCAGGGCATAGGTGATGGCAAAGATGCAGAAGACGGCACCATAGCGATAGATCTCAGCAGGGGTGCCCAGCACGGTGACGGCTGACATAAAGCTGGCAGTGAGGGACAGTGCCACCGGGAGGGCACTCATGCTGCGGCCAGCCATGAGGAAGTCCTTTGATGTCTTCCGCGTGCCTCCCGCGAAGGCGTAGTAGATGCCAATGATGGCTGAGATGAGCAGCATGGCCGCAAAGACCACATAGTCCCACACGGTGAAGCGCGCCATTCTACCGGAGGAATTCACCCTCGGAACCAAGGACCTTCCCCAAAATCAGAGGGGCTGCTGCTGCCTCCGCAGGGCTGGCACGGGGTGCATAAGCAGGAGGAAGCAGATGGGAACGGGGAAGGTGCCCCCCGCCGGGGCTGGGGCAGGTGCGGTGACACCAGCGAGACAGAAGCAAAAAGGTGCGTGCGATGCGGTGTGCGCGGGTGGGACAGGCGCGGAGCACTGCGATGCGGTGCGGTGTCTGCCGCCGGGGCAGGCGCGGTGTCCCCTGCCGGAATAGGTGCGGTGTCTGCCGCGGGGCAGGCGCGGTGTCCCCTGCCGGAATAGGTGCGGTGTCTGCCGCCGGGTCAGGTGCGGTGTCCCCCGCCGGGACAGGCGCGGTGTCCCCTGCCGGAATAGGTGCGGTGTCCCCGCCGGGTCAGGTGCGGTGTCCCCTGCCGGAATAGGTGCGGTGTCCCCCGCCGGGTCAGGTGCGGTGTCTGCCGCCGGGACAGGTGAGGTGTCCCCCGCCGGAATAGGTGCGGTGTCCCCTGCTGGGACAAGTGAGGAGCGGTGCGGTGTCCCCTGCCGGGCCAGGTGCGGTGTCCCCCGCCGGGCCAGGTGCGGAGGGGTGCGGTGTCCCGCCGGGTGTCCCGGGAGCGGAGCGGGCTGCGCCGGGAGCCGCTGTGCGAGTGCCGCAGCCGGGACGCCGGGCGGGCCTTATAGAGCCCCGGTGCCCGCTCCTCCCCGCGGCGCTGGGCGCCCCCGCGGAGCGGGAAGGGGCGGCGATCCCGGGCCAGGGCAGCCCGCCCCGCGCCTCTGCGCTGCGGGATGGCGCCAGGGCACAGCCCCGCCTGAACGCGGTCACACCGCTAACCTGGGTCGCGGCCAGAGTTTTTGGAGGGAAGACATTTCACACGAAAGTTCCCCCAGGATGGGGAACCTATCCTCGCTTGCTAACATATTCCACCATCACCCTAAAGGGCGGACGTAAATACATCATTTAATATATACGTTTCCATGAGTTGTGCAATCTGGAAGGAAAATCACTGAATCAGATTTACCGAGGCAAGTTGCTAACACCGCACTTGTGCAACAGGGAAACCCTACTACCTGCACTGTTCTCACAGAAGTTTTACTAACAGTCTTCAACTAGTCACAGGTTCAAGAGTCAAAGTGCACAGGAATGAATATCACAAATGGAGCTCCACTCACCTTACCCAGAGAGGGATACATTAAAAACACCTATGGGATTTTAAGGTCATGCATGTCAAGTGCTGGAGATGCACCTGCTTCTTAGGCAGCCGTACACACAGGACTAACACAGCAAGTACCACATTTGGCCACTTTGCCATATATTAGCACCCCCAGCTGAGGAATGAAGATGAAAGGATGCCAAAGCTGACTAAGATGTGCTTGACACCAGTGCAGCCACACACAGCACACCTCACAGCAGAGTTTAGAAGCTTTGCAGAGTAGCTTTCCATCTTGAGCTGTACATTGGCAAAGTGCTATGCTGGAGGTGATCATCTAGTAAAAGTCAGAACAAGCTTGAGGATTAAAAATTACCCTGTTTTCCTTCATGGAAGGTAGAAAAATTTTCCTTCCTGCCCAGCCTCCTCTGGCTCTTATCCACAGCTGGATAAGCTGGAAGTAGTCTTTGCTGCAAGTGCTTTGGGTTCAGCTCAAGGTCCTCTGACCTGCATTTTGAGACATGGTTTTCAGCAGCTTTCTGTATCTTAGACAGAAATGAGCAGACACCTGACAGCCAAGCACAGATGATGGAGCACTTCTCTCTCCTTGGGAGCTCTGGAACTGCAGGCCTTTTGGAGTTACTTCTGAGTGCATATTGGAAGGAGGGGGAGCAGGTG
This sequence comes from Cichladusa arquata, assembly GCA_026413545.1. Lineage (NCBI taxonomy): Eukaryota > Metazoa > Chordata > Aves > Passeriformes > Muscicapidae > Cichladusa > Cichladusa arquata. The sequence continues at coordinate 45,957,960 of JAOTQP010000870.1, forward strand.
GAAGTCTGTCTGGCAGGATTATTAAGTCGAGCTGTGAAATCATGTCTGTGTTGGTCTGGTGTCTAGATGCCTATCTGGGAGCATGAATGTCCCTGAAGAGACAGAAGCTGGCCATGGTGTGCAAGTGGTATGTCCTAATCTCACCACAGCAGGTTAGGCCATCAGTCTCTAGCCCAACTACTCTCTAATTACTTATACAATGAGTAAGAGCTTCCAGATGTCCTGCTGAAGAAGAGCAAGAAAGAAACTTATGCTCTACACCTACCAATTAGGCTATTGATTTATTGACCATCTGAAGTGGCTGCCCTAAATCAACTTTTGATGACATGAAAGATGAGAAAGCACCCAAGCAAAGCTTCAGTCAAAACCAGCACATCCCCACTCAGTGCAATGAACTGGTGTTGTCCAAAAAAAAAGTATTTGTTGTCAAAAAGCATGATCCCTTTTTCTCAGGAAGGACATAAATGGGCTTTGGCCCAGACCCATAGCTTGTGCCGTTCGGAGCTTCATGCTCAGTGTCCCTTGTTTGCACTCCTTCAGGAATTACGTTGCTCAAACCGTTCAAACAATAACATGCATTTAAAGTATTAATTACATAGGATTGATACAATTTTGATTCTGTTCCTTTATAATTTTTGGCATAATGTAAACACAGCAAGTGATAACATGTACTGGAAAACAAATCATGTTTCTTAACTGAAACACAAGCAGCTATGAGGAAATGCACATCACTCTGGTTTCCTTGGTTCTTTTACCAATCGTGTTAAGCAAATTGTCTTTCAAATGTCATCATAACCAGTATGGCATGAAAGGCTGGATCCTCCCATGAGAATGCTTCCACCTTTGGAACCAGCAGCAAATCTGCATGATGGCCATGTTCTAAACCACAGCAAGTGAACCTGGAGAACAGGACTAAATGTTTTTTTCTGGATTTTTCACGCAAGAAACCAAATTAGCTCCACTGGTTTGTGCTGTGTAATAGAGACAGAGCTGCAGGTATTGGCTTTTTCTCATTGCTACAACAGATATGTAAATAGCTTCCAAACTCAGAGAGTGTTATTTCATTGTCTTCTTGTAACACTTTGCCCCATCTCCACTGGGCCTTATGTGGTGTCTCATCTCACTGCCACTGTGACTCTGTTTTTGTGAGATCTACTGACATCAGTGGGAGTCAGTGTTTAATAGCAAGAGGGGTAAGATTCACATCTCTCCAAGTAAAAGGGCCATGGATCTGACCAAACAAACCCCAGACTGTCCTATGGGTTCCAGATGGTTCCCTCCTTGTGATTGTGTTGGGCTCATTTCCACTATGGGACAGCTCTGTGTGCCGTTACTGGAAGTCTGTAGATAAGGACATTCTCTTCCCATTATTTTTCATGTGGATGGGCCACTGCATTGGGAGATCAATGGGATGGATTTTCTTCTGTAGATGAGACAAATATATTGAGCCGTGAACTTGGAGAGATGCTGCCCATCTCTCTGAACTAAGTTGTGAAAATAGACTTTGAGGGATTATCCTGCTTGTAGGCAAGTGTGGGCATGGCCAAAAACAACTGTAAGTGAGGGAGGAGACCACTGGAGGCCTGGTGACCATGCCTCAGTGGTAATGCAAGACCCTTTGCATTTTGCTTTGGCAGCCTGGGAGCTCTCCAACTTCCAGTAATTCTTCACTTGAGTGTGAAGTTTCAGACTGTGTGGGCTTCAGCTGTACCGACAGTAGCTGAGCTGAGTTTGCAGATGAAGAACATGCCAATTCTACTCCTGCGTAGTGCCAGGACTGGCCACTGCTGCTTACACAGGGATCAGTTTGGAAACCTTGCCAGAAAACGTCTGGCTGTTGGTAAAAACAAACAAACAAAATAATTTCAAAACAAAATCTGAGAAAGTGGATGATTTGTTAGGAAATCAGGGATGTGGGACCATGCCCTGTATGTATATATATGTGGATGCATATGGAAGGTGTTTGCACTTCATGCAATGACCACAGTATACCATCACCAAATCTAGAGAGACTGGGGCCTCAGAAAGATTAAGGAGCTGCCAGTTACATTAAAGTAAATGGGGAAAATGCAGGTTCCCATAAATGTTCCTGTAGAAAGGAAGGCTGCAGCAGGAGCTGAACGTCTTTTAGGGAATGGTGAAACCATTTGAGAGAAAGAACTTAAAAACACAAAATTGCAGGCAAAGCTTCTCATCTTCTTAAGTTCACAAGCCAACCAACACTAAGACACAGTGATACGAGGATCTAGGTTCCATTTACTCCTCTGTTCATAGAACTACCTGTTTAATTTCCTTTGCATCACACTTAGTGTTAGGAAAACAAAATCAATCATTTACTCCTAATTAGACTGCCTGATCTTTCTCACCATGTAGTACTTCAAGTAAAAATGCACTTCTTTCACTTTTGGAAGATTTTAATTGTAGCAACTGCTTCCTATACAGCATCATTTGTCACCTTGAGAAGCCTGTTGCATGTTGGTGTAAAGGAAGCTCATTGCTGATGGTGGTTCATATTTCTGAACATAAGTTCGGGTGTTTGGATACACCCTAATCTCATCTACTTGCTGTGCTTTTCCACACACTGCTGGGCATAGTATAGCTAGCTACCTGCCTACCACCATCATTGGCTTTGCTTCTCCTAGTTTAATGCCCCTGATGTGGGTTAATCCCAGCCAGCAGCTAAGTACCACACAGTCACATAATCATAGCCTGCCCCCCACCTTGCAGTGAAGAGGAGAAATGGAAAAAAAAAAAAAGAAAATTAAAACTCATGGGTTGAGATCGGAGCAGTTTCATAAGTGAAACAAAATAGAATCTAACAATAATATTTATAATAATGACAATATTAATATTTTAATTAAAGGAGGTGGCAGGACCCCAAAAGAAACAAGCAATGCATAATACAATTGCTCACCACCCTCTGACTGATGCCCAGACCACACCTGAGCAGCAATTAGCATCTCTTGGCCAACTCCTCTCAGTTTGTATATTGGGAATTATGATCTGTGCTATGGAATATACCTTTGGCTAGTTTGGCTAGTTCAGATCAGCTGTCCTGGCCATGCTCCCTCCCAGTTTCTGGTGCACCTGCTCACCGGCAGAGCATGGGAAACTGAAAAGTCTTGGCTTAGGGTAAGCACAACTTAGCACCAATGAAAACACCAGTGTGTTATCAACATTCATCTCATACTACATTCAAAATGCAGCACTGCATCAGCTGCTAAAAAGAAAATTAACTATCCCAGCCAAAACCAGGGGAGATGTCTTAGACAAATCTCCCACAGTCTTGTTCAGTGATTTTCTTAGCTTTCTTTTTACTTAATTTTTTGTCAGCCTTTTTTCTGTTAATAGTGTTTGGATATGACAGAATTACCCTGAAAGGCTTTTCAGAAGAGTAGCAGCATCATCAATATTCCTTGTGAAATTTGGATGAGTTTCTTAGAAATAGTCAACTAGCACATTTTGAGCACATGGATTTTCTCTTACAGAGATGTACCATAATTGTTACCTCTTTATTTCCAATAATATCGCCAGTGTATGTTTCCAAGCATCCTTTTAGAATTTTTTTCCAGTTATAATTTTATAGAAGTGCCTCTTGCACAGACTGTGCTCTGTTTGGGGGCAATAATGAGGATGCAATGATATTTGCAAGTGTCTTATGTCTTAAAAAACCATCATAAATACAACAAGTTAAATATTTCAAGAAGCATGGTTCCCTAATTCCATGTCTGTAGTATTTCCAACCCTCATCCTATCCAAATCCTATATTTGAAGAGGAGTAGATTTTCAGTAGATCTTCAGACCCTAATCTTCAGGAAGTCTTTCAGGGTAAAAACTTGTTAGCTTGAAGTGCTTGTCCTCTCATGCTTAGCATGTCTGGGACGCATGGACAGAAAGAGTGACTTGCAAAGAACGACACCAACAAGGAGAAAAGAGCCAAAGAGTCATAAAAATCATGGTTTATGTTGACTTTTTGAATGATACCTTCTCAGTTGTTTGTTTTTTCTATTTTCACGTTCTACTGAAATTCGAATGAACGCAGTTAGCAAGAAAAATAATTTAAATGTGAGTAATTAATGGCCTTGAGAAGGCAACTTCAGATTGTGTAACCCACTGGTACAAACACACCTTTTAAAATCAATAGTGAGTGCTCCAGGATTGAAGGAAGTACTTAAGTTAGCCTTGACTACTGAGCATTTAAATCTGAATGATTAGGAGCCTATAACACATTTGCTGGAGAATTCTGCTCTTTCATCTAAAAGAACAAATTTCAAAATTTATTTATGGATTGTCCATGCAGTGACATGTAGCACAGATAAATACTTGCTTAAGAGAACAATTAGTATGCTAATAATATTGTGGTATAGATTTTACTTCTTTAACTCAAATGGATGAATAAGTTACATGCTTGAACTTTATTCCCATGGCTTTGAGATCTTTTGTTTATTTAAGGTGTTCAATTCTGCATCAACACAATTACAATTCAACTAGTTTGCTTACTTGCAGTTAATGTATGAGAAAGGGCTGTCAAATGTTCACCAGAATGATGAACAAAAAATTGATTTTTTTTCTGAGTGATTTTTTCTGAATTTCTGTATTTTGTTTCTGCTGTTTCCCTCTTTTTTTCACTATCTGCTATCCAAACTATCTCAGTTCACATGTTCTAGTCGGTGCTATTCTGATATGTGTTTGCTTTAGGTGTACCGTGTAGATATTTTGGTTATGCAGCTTGGCTCCCTACTGAAGGAGAGAGCCAGGCTCTTCAGAAAGAAACTGTTGCTTTGATATGCTCCCTGGAGGAGCCTGTCTCTTTGCATTTTCTACAGAGGAAGCCTCTGGAAATGAGCTGCTAATTCTACCACTTCAAAATACTCTAAAAAATGTTTCCTGCCACTGCCCCAGTAACCTAACTAGCTTTTTTATTATTTTATTTTTCTATTCATAATCAAGAGTTCTGACATCTACCTTATTATCCGCCTCCCATCCTTCTTTGTAATTGCTACTGCTAAATCCCCTGCGCTCCCTCAATCCTTTCATCTCCGCCCCCATCTCTTCACATTAAGAAACTTTCTCTTTCTCCTTCCTCTCACACTTCTGCAAGAATCTCCTTCTTTTTGCACCCACAGTCCCATGAGGCATTTCCCCCAAAACTGCTGTTTCCTATCCACTTCAGTCTTCCAATTTTTTAATGTCTCTAGGAACCAACTGCCTTGCCTCTCTTTTAAACCTCTTTTTGATTGTCTTCAGTTCTACTCTTGGTCAAGGCTGCCCATGCTGAGATCACACAGATGCATACATTGCTTGGAAATGTTTGAAGGCAGTTATGCATATTTACACCAGCTCTATGTGCTTAATTGCTTTGTTTGTCAGACATCCTCAAAGCAACATCCATCACCAAAAGTAGATAAGGAAAGAGGTTTTTCCCTCAGGTCCAACCATCTGCATGTATTGACTTTGACTTGGTTTGTTTCCTCTGTTTTCCTCTATAATGTGAGATTTGTTGCACCTATTTCTGAAGCTATCTGGACATTTCAAATAGCAAATCCCTAGTTTTTCTGGAGAATGGAAACATTGCCAGCATCTTTGGTCACTCCCAATATGCTGCTGGGACACACCAGAGGTTTTCTTGCCTCTTGTACTGTGGCCTTATGGCTGTTGCAGGATGCTTAAGAAGAGATGGGTCATCTGTGGTGGGTGGGGGACAGTGGACATGTGTCATGTTTCACGAACAAACATGGCAGGGGGACTTTATCGATCCAGGCACATTAAGACTCTTAAAATGAATGCCTGTTGCTTTAGTGTATTGTTATCCAGTGTTAGCATGGGTTCAAATAGACTTCTTAGTGGGGTTTGATGAAAATGTGGTTTTGAGGCTAAGGCAATGGGGAAGAAATAATAACTTTAACATGCTTTTTTAAACAGGCAAAAAAAATTGTATTGATCCAGCATCATAAAGCCTCCACAGCTTCTGCACAGTCAGGTTAATACCATCTGATAGTGTTAGCAGTTTGCAAACTTGATGAATGATCTGATGCACAAGAAGTGCAGCAGTAAATGGCAGTCGAAGAGGATAAGCATTTTGGCTGCAGCTGGATTTAAGGGACTCCATCTCTTGGTATAGCAGATGCTCTGCATCTGTACAGTACCATTAGCTGATCATCATTTTAAAGGGGCTCATTTAATCTCACATCAAAAGAGGTGCTGGTGGGCACCCTGCAAGTTATCTTCTACTGGCTATGAACACCAGGTGAAATAAAGCCCTCTGTGCAGCCAGTAGCTATAGCCAGAGAGGTGAACTGCACCCCTGTGGTAAGTGCTTGCCCAGTTCAAGCAACCAGGACTTCATCTGCACCAGAGACTTTTGGGTTTTCTCTTACTTGCAGGTTAAGGCTCATTTCTTTTTCCTTTATTACTGAAGTGTCAGTCTCCACCTAGATATCTTTTATACAGGGATCTATTATTTCAGTATGTTTATCAGTTCTTTCAATGGTTCCTATTTGATCTGATAATAAACTAGATCCATAAATCAGCATTAAAAGCAGCATAAGTGTCCAAAAACTTACTTAAATTTATGGTAAGAAGGGGCAGCCCTATTTTTTTTTCTTAGTGTTAGTAAGATCTCTACAGTTATAGCATCAATAAAATTTTTTGGTGTTTTTTGGGTTAGTTGATTGGCTGGTTGGATGGTCGGCTGGTTGGTTGGTTGGTATGGTTTGATTTTTTTGTGTTTTGTTGGGGTTTTTTTTTCTGCTTTATATAGACCAATATTGGAAATTTCTCATTAATATCTATAATTTAGCAGCTGGTACCAGCAGCTTATGTCACAGTGGAAGTGCCAAGAAGGGCTGCTTTGTCTCTTGATGTTGTATAAATTCTTCCACTTTTCTAAGGTGCCCACAAATATTTCACTCAACAGTACATTAAAATCAGACTGCTTACTAGCAGTCTCAGCTTAACAGTATGTATGTTTAAATGTTTTTTCCTTACAGTACACTGCAGAGCTGAGATTATTAGACCTTTTCTTCCAAGTTTCAGCTTTTGTACACTATGTCTCTTGGATCTATGAGATCAAGAATGGATAACTGAAGTACTGACTCTGCTGGAACCTGAGAGCAAAGTTAGAGCTGCATGAATACTATAACAGTTCAAACTTCAAATAAGAAAAAAAAAAAGCAACAAATTAATTAGCCAAAACATCAAACCTACATACCTAACTTTTGTTGCATGAATGAGATGGATGCAGAGATATGAAGAACAGTACCAATTGCTTTGTACATTACCTTCTGTTCCATGCCAGGAACATACCATTCCTTTCTGTGAGTTTGGTCTTATTTTCCCCTGAATGGCATGCTGTAAATGGACTGTTAGCAGTCCCAGACACATGACAGACAGCCTGAAATCCATAGGGTTTCTGTCAAATCCAAGTGCCCCTCATTTTAATGGTGAGCAAGAAATGCAGGAGAATATTCACATCTCTTTTGGGGAACAAGACTCCATCCTGACTTTTCATTTTCCTTTCCATGCTCCATGATTCCTCTGTGAATCCTCCTCCTGCTGTTTCTATTACTGTTGCTTTCAACAAGGCTGTAGCCAGCTCTGCTGCTGCTGCTGTGGCAGAGCAGTGGATGAGGAACAATAGCAGTAGCCACCACTGCAAACCTCTCCTGTCCTGGGGCTATCTGTATACACGTGGTCTGTGCAGAAATCAGACTCTTTTTCTTTCTAACACAAAGAAATTTGAAAACTTTCTTCTCCACCCAAAAAACCAAATAAACAAAAACCAAACAAAAAAAACCTCCCCCCCAAAAACAACAACAACAAAAAAAAACCACAAAAAACCCACAAAAAGCCACCAAAAAAAATAAAAAAAACCAACCAAATAAAACCGCAGAAAACCCACCAAACAACAAACAGAAAACCAAAGCCTTAAAAACCCCCAGGTGGCCATTCCTACAGGGCAGAAAACTGGCACCAATCAAAATTGTGCCAGGGATTGTGTTGGTGATTTATTGGTGTGGACAGTCCTTGTGCTCTGGCACTGTTCAGTTTACTTTAAGAGATGGAGCTAGTGCAGCCAACCTATTTTATCTCTGCAGCAGGACCCTGACTTGAAATAGATGAGTCACTGGCCTAGGTGTTTCAAAGATTGAACCAGGTTGTAAGTGCCCCTTTCTGTGAGGAAAGTCCCCATGTTCAGGATATTTCAGACAGAAAATTGGGGATCTGTATTCCAGCCTCTTGTTCTAACCCTCTCTGATCAGCAGACCTAAAGGTAGATGAAATTCTCCCCATGACTCAGTTAGCATTGACCTGGAGTTGCATTATTTGCAGAATTTCTATGCTTCAGGCATATTAGAAAAAATGTGGCCAAACAGTTCCACCAGATTGCAGAACAGGATTCCAGAATCTTGTCTGATTTTGAAGCACTCTCTACAACATCCTACCTAATCTTGTGGAGTTTTCTCCCACAAGGCAAGGCAAAATGCCAGCTAGAAGCTGAGGAGGAAACTGGCAGTGAAAATATGTCATTGTGTTACAAAGGGCTCATCTTACTTTGCAAATTTAAAAAATATACATTTGTTTGCTTCAGTGGAAAGAATACACCAAACTGCATGATACACTTGTACAACCTGCCTTAAACTCATGCCAACTTCCCCCTACAGGAGGATTTTGAAGAGCTCCTGTGATGCCACAGGTTCATAGCCACATCCACCCCAGCCCCTGCACCCCATCTGAGGGGTGACTTGAGAAAGGCTTCTGGGTGCACAACCAGCTCACATAACTGTTTAGTGTCTTTAATATTGGTTAAGCAACCTAGCTTTGGGCATCCAAGATAGGAAGCCTTTTGGTCTAATTCACAGTTGTTTCTGTTCATCTATTAGCCTGTTGAATTTCATTTTGAAAGGGAAAATCCTCTCACAATATAATTACCTATGCAAACTCCACCATGCCTCTATGAATATGGTAGGAAAATGAAAATTTGATCTTACACCTGTGCACCTATGCAATCTACAATGTCCTCAGACTAAAAATAGGCTGATGTGACTGCTCACTGTGTTGTGTCACATGTCCTTTAAGTCAGAATCTTGGTGTCATACAGGCTTCAGGAAGTATGTGCTGTGCTTGTGATTAATACACATAAAAGTATGACAGAAGTAGGGCAACTTGGTAACAGTTTGGATACTGTGCATTTATGTAGTTATTGGGGCATGTCATTTGGGGGGCATCCACAGGGACAGTTGTAGATATGCACTTATAATGGGGTCATCCAGACTTTCCGAGACTACCAATTCTAGGATTAATTCTATTCTAACACAGATATTTTGAGTTCAAGAACACGTCTAGATCTTCAATGAAGATAAAAGGAGCCTGAAGTTGATGCTCAAAGGCAGACTCAGGCATTGCGAATATGTAGGTTATCTGAGATGAATTCTGCCCTGTGAGAGCATCCTGGGTTAAATATTGAGGTATTGCACTCAATTACTATTATTAGGCTAAACTACACATTACTAGAAGGCAAGCCTGCTTTGCTTTTACATAAAAGTGGCTCTTGCTAAGTCCAGTGAGTAGATTTTGAACTGCAGACCTAAAAGGCCCAGGAATGGAGGAGACATAGGAATTTTAGACCTGTTTCAGAAGTGTTGATGGATTAGAGTCAGGGCCTGGTGGCTGTAGCCCACAATGAGTGTTTGAAGAAGTCAGATCTGCATTGGTGACTACTTTGGTAGATATGCACGCACTACTTTACAAAGGTTTCCTCTACGTGCCTCTACAGGTATTACTAGCAATAAGCCATTGCTCTTCAGAAGGCCAACTGCTTTTAATTTTTAATGCCTCTAGCATAGATTTCTGAAGGAGAATTGCTGGCAGGGACCATCAGATAATCACAAGGGTGCTGGAGCTGGGGCCTGCCCAGAGATGGGAAAACCACATCTCTTACTGGAAAAGTAAAAGAAGGCGGCCTGAGGCTTGAGGCATTGCAGTCAGAGGGGAGTGTATGTAGTAAAGATATTGTTAACATAGCTGCAGCTCATACACAAGTGGGGAAGAGCCTTTCTGGGTCACTGAACCTCGCCAGCTGAGGCATCAGACCTACTGTCCTGGCCATACTGGTGTTTATACCAGGGCTACTAGCCTGAGGCTCACTCACATGTACGTCCAAGTGCGGTATTCAGTGCTAGCTGAAATGCAGTGTGTGAATAGCTCTTGCAACCAGAAACTCTCAGGAACATCAGCAGCTGCAGGTCTACCCTGTCTCAATCTTCTGAGAAATTGCCAGTGTACAAGCACAAAAAAACATTCTTAGCCTTTTAAAAGCTTCCTGTAATGTCTTTTATTTTTGCTGATGATGACTTCTGCAGCAGCCAGAGCACGCCTGAGTTCTTCTCCCCATTACTTTACATGAATGTTAGATTTTGCTCATTTCCTTGGATGATTTGTAGTGCATGCATTCCACAAAGTTCTACAGCTCTGCTGTAGATGCTATTCATAATGAAAAAATATCTTGTAGACTGTTTTCCATAAGTTTACAATATGTAGGAGACATAGTAAGGTAATTTACTAACTGCTTCTGGAGGGTTATTTGTGCTCTTAAACAGCTGCATATTGGTGCCTAAGCTCTTGTGGATCTAGACCTCTCAACATGCTTTTAGCTACACTTTCTATGGAAATATTTGGCCTTGAAATCACCTAAGCCAACCTTTTCAAACTTAAATGCTTAATTAGGAATTCTCTTCCCACCTAATGCAAACGCCAGAAGCCCTTCTATTCCTACAGCAGAAGAGCAAGGTTTAAAGCCAAGAGCTGTCTCGGTAGCTCTGACTCCACAGGTGCTGAAGCAAGCACATTCTCCTACCTGTCCAGATGATTATCATGTTATGGCTTACTGCCTGCCTGTGGGCAGCCTTTCTGGATGCACCTGGCAGTGTTTAACCTGTTCGGTCTGTTCTAAGCTGTGGGTCCCTACGTGCTCCCAATCGTGAACTTCACTCAAATCCACCTTTGTGCCTTTCCATCCGAATAACCTGCAAGCCTGGTTTCTGCCAGTGGCCTTGGGCTGCCTGGGGCAGGCAGGGCAGGCAGCCTCGGCAGGGCCGCATTCTCAAGCTGTACAGGAGGCAGCGTGGCTCTGAGCTGTTTGTACCACAGCTGCCCTCACCAAAGCTCCTTCCAGCCTGAGCCTCATCTCCCACCTCACTCACACGTGCTTCCCCTCCACAAACTGCAGCCGCAGGCAGAAGCTCCCACAAGCCGCGGTATTGCAAGGCCCGACCAGTTTGTAACCATTCGCTCTTGTGCGAGGACTTGGTTTGCACGTACTTTGCCTGCGATGAACACTTTTGTTTAAATTGTTGGGGTCCGGACAAAAATCACTACTAAGATCAGTGGGCAGCGGCTGTTTCGGGACGAGCCATCAGTGCTGTGCTGTGGGCTGCACTGGTGTTCCCTGGGCACGGGACCTCCCCCTGGTACCGAGGTGCCCCAGCCCGCCGCCCTACAGAAAACGCACAGAACACGGCGGAGCGGGGCTGCTCTGCCCAGAGCTCGCAGGAAACCTCAGCTCGCTGCCAAGGGACACCAGGCCCCGCTCCGGGCACGGCTCCCGTCCCGCACCGCCCGCCCCTTCCGCCGGCGGTCCCGCCCCGCTCCCGGCAGCCCGTGCCCGGCATGGCGGCGCCCGGCGCCTAGGGCCGCACGTGCGGGACTCGCTGCGGGACCGCCGCCGCCGCCGCCACCATGAAGAGCAAGCCCTCGGCCCACAAGTCGGGCAACACGCACCGGGTGAGCGCCCGCCCGGACGCGGCTGCTGGGCAGGGGAGGGAAGCTCAGGCTTCTGCCGTCGGTGTTAGCGCAGGGGTCGTGGCCGGCGGCCGGAGCGGCGCCGCGGCGGGAGGCGTGAGGCATGAGGGCGGCGGCGTGGCGGGGTGCGCTCAGCGCTGCCAGGGGCCCGGAGAGCGGCTGCTTGCCCGGCCCCGGCAGCTCCGGCAGCCGGGCGGCAGGAGCACCGCCGCCCTGGTGCAGGATACTGACACCATTCAGTGAAATTAACCATCAATGATTCGGGAAGGCTGAGAGCGGGGCAGTTTGCTGAGATCTAGGTAGATTTCTCTGCATCTCTTTCATCGTGTAGTGCAGCCGTGTGGGCTGCGAGCCTCGGTTTTGCAGGTCGGGGTAGTCGGGGTAGAGGGTCAGTCCTGCTCCTGGGCATTTTGCCTTGGTTTTCTTGTAGGGGTGATATTGAGGGGTATTACCTGACAGCCTATCTTTAGAAGTGGGGTTTCTGTTTGCAGTGTGTGTGCTGTGGAGAGACATTTATAAGGGCTGTGCTCAGAATCGAGCAAGAAAAGTGTCTTTTTTTTTTTTTGCAGTTTCTTACCTTTTCGGAGCGCCTAAGCAACATTAATATTGATATTATTCATCGGATTGACAGAACTGGGAGCTACGCTGAGGTGAGAGCAGCAGTTGTCATTATTTTTTGAAATCACATCGCAAGTAGACATGCGTCATGATAGAGTCACTTAATAAATTTATTTAGGAGGAAATTGGAAAGAAGCTACTGCAAGAACTGCTTTTTCTGGAGCCTCATTTCATGCTTTGTTCCCTCTTACTTTTTACCTGGTTTGCAGTATTTCTATACAGGCACTTTGACAATAGCACCTTAATGTCTTCCATGTGGCTGGTGGGCCTGTTTCTGAACATGAAAGATGCTGCTGTTTCATTTAGCAGTCATAGGACCAGACTTGGAAAGACTTGCAGGTGCTGTGTAGTTGCAATAGGATCAGAAGTTTGAAAATCGTAAGTTGGAAAAGGCCTCTAAGATTATTAAGTCCAACTGTTAATCTAACACTGTCAAGTTCATCATTAAACCATGTCCCTAAGTGCTACATCTACTTTTAAATATTTCCAGGGATGATTACTCAACCACTTCTTTGGGCAGCCTGTTCTAATCCCTGACCACCCTTTCAGTGAAGAAATTTTCTCTGATATCCAATCTAAACCTCTTCTAGCACAACTTCAGGCCATTCCTGTTGTCCTATCACTCATTACCTGGGAGAAGAAATCAACACTCACATACTGGCAGCATGTGAATAAAGCATGAGCATGTATCTTTATGGATCACAAGGGTCATTTCTATATGTCAAATTAATCATCATTATCATTATAGTGCTCTGTAGATTATTGCCACCTGGCCTGCTGGGTTGTTCTTCTGAACTTCCCACTCAATAGCTCTAAGGATGCCAAAAGAAATCCCAAGGCATTGTGCTGGGTGAACTGTGGCACAGCATCTTAGATTATCAAGGCCAGGTAACAGAGGTATAAAAAACCATTATGTAAACAAGTCCTGTCACCAGAAAATATTTTCAAATGTGTTTTTGAGTATTGAAAGAAAGACTTACTTTCATGGAAGCTCCTGTTGAAATTAGTCATTGAGATTTCTTAGAATATTCTTTAAATGTTTAAGGCACTTGATAGTTGTCTTCATTTGAGCCCCTCATCTTTACAGGACACATTCATTCTTCATCTTTGTTTTGGCAGGAGGTTGAAACCTACTTTTTCGAAGGACTGCGGAAATGGAAGGAATTGAACCTCACTCAGCATTTTGGTATGTCATTTATATTCATGTTTCCTGCTTTCCTTAGACTGCTAAAATATGTTTTTTCTTCATCCAGAGTCCAATGGGAGATTATGGACTGGTTTTTGGACTGGGCTCTGGAGCACTGTTGTTCTTTAACACCCTACATGTTTACCAAGGACTGGGCTAGTTTTCAGGGCTTCTCTTTTGTTGTTTGAACAGTGCAATTCTACAATGAAGTGGCCAACAAATGCCAGTCCTTCAACCAGCTGGTTTATTACCAAAATGCTGTTGTGCAGAGCTTGAAGACACATTTGCAAGTCGAAGGCAGTCTTGCTTACCAACCCCTATTAAAGTAAGTATATGGTCACAAAAAGTATTCATAAGCCTTGATGGTATTACAAGTAAGTGTGAGTCCTGTTATAAGTGTTCCTGAAGAAAATAAGCAATGAGATGCCCAAAGTGTTTATATTTCTCTGATACAGCTTTATGGTTCTAAGTCTTAAAAAAATATAGTTGTGACAAGGTGAACAAATTAGCTGGAGTGCTTACTGAATGTCAGACATTATATTAATGTGCTTTGTTTGATGTTAATAACTTGTTTTCTTGTTTACTGCTGTCTGGTTGATTTTTCAAAAATCTTAAGATTCTTGCTGTCCACAGCTGCCTAATAGGTGATAATGTTTCAAAAAGTGAAAAGTAAAAGTGATGCTGCCATTCTTTCCAAAGAGACTGTGCTGGATTATGCAATGTTTGACTAGGTTTTTATTGGTTTATTTTTGAAGAGCACTAACACTGGCATATTTTCTGAAACACAGTCTGGTGGTGCAGCTGGCTCGAGATCTTCAGGCTGACTTCTATCCTCACTTCCATGACTTCTTCCTGGCCATCACCAAATTATTGGATACGCAGGACACAGAGCTGCTAGAATGGGCTTTTACTTCTCTTTCCTATCTCTACAAGTATTTGTGGAGATTGATGGTGAAGGACATACCCAACATTTACAGGTAAAAACCATATTTAATGTCTGTCTTGATCAGCAGTTATTAGATGCTCTAGAAATGTAAATGCCACATGGATACATGACTTAATGCTTCAGTATACTTTTTACGTGCTTTCTCAGCTTTTCTTAGAGAGAAACTGGCCAAGCTCCAGGGAGTTACCAATTGCAGGGACTTCTGGGCTTGGGGAGTGATCTGCAAGTGCTTGAAGGCTGATTTTGTATGTGCTTGCTGTGTTTTTAAACCTTTCCCAGGTATCTGCTTTTGGCAGCTGCTATAGACTGACTGAGCATGTGGTGTGACTCAGTGTGACCACTTGTTGAGTCTTACATTGCTGATGTAGCTGGGCTCTTCCTTTTGACATAGGCAGTGGTTCCATGTTTCTTCCTCCTAATTTCAGTTTGGAACAGATGGAGCAAAAAACTTGTTACAGATTTCCTCCCCAGCCCAAGCTAAGGTGTTCAACATACTGAAAGATGATCTGTTCCGTTTGAGAGAATCTGAGGCACCACTCCCTCTGCAATGAACCTGTGATGAGCCAACTGCCACTGTTACTGATACCAGCAAACTGCAAATATTTATCAGTCTTGCAAACTGAAGCTCTCAAAACTTTTAAGTGTACAGGAGAGCCTGTTGAAATAGAAGAGCCAACTGAAATAGAAGTCTGGCACATAAATCAACTTTCATTTCTCTTATTGCTGCTAAACATATATCTTGAAAATCTTGATGTGCAATTGAATCTATGTGGATCTGCAGATTTGAAAGGTATTTCTGATAGTGACTTAATTTGCCCAGCACTATCATTTGGCCTTCTTTGCAAAACTCTTGTTCTTTATACAGGGAGGGTGGACAGGAATCTAGATGAGGGAAGGTATTGGCCCTCTCTAGAAGGACTGGTTCTTAGTCTTTGTAAAAAGTGGTAATGTAAACTGGAAACAATTTTTGTAACCAGCTGATGGCAATTCTTCCATTTCCCCTAAGACAATGGATTATTTTGTGTCTTTGTAGCCTGTACAGCACCCTGCTGGCTCACCACAAGCTCCACATCAGAAACTTTGCTGCTGAAAGTTTTGTCTTTCTAATGAGAAAGGTAAGTGGGGTGTTTGTACTTTGGTGCTATATTCATTTTGAGGTGGTTTTTGGATTCAATATGCAGTATTAGGTTTTCTCCAGAGAAAGGTTAACAAGGCCTGAGCTGGCATACAGCATGTCCTGAGTTGCCATTTTTTTGTCATTTTGTTGGTGATTTTTTCTGTCATACTGAGAATGTCATGCCTTCTATGTCAGTAGTGGCAAATAGAGGCCTTAGCACTTTCTCTTTAGGGATGTAAAACTATATGTCTGGGGTTTGTTTATCTAAAATGACTAGAAATAGTAAAGTAATTCTGCAGAAGGGAGGCTTGAATTTGTATATGCACATTTGCCCACTGGCTTTTTCATGGATACTTAAAGACCTTTGTAGAACTTTGTAAAATTTCTTTGTAGAAATTTGAAGTTTTTGCATCACTGTGTGTAACATTTGCAGGCATATCAACCAAGATCAGACAGCAGCCTTTCATGGAGTAAGGAAAGAGAGTGGTAATTGTTGGGTTTTCTTTAGTCAAAATATACAAAAGCCAGGATTCCTTAGACTGGTTAGCAAGTTTGAGTATCCTCATTTTTCTCCTAAGTTGGGAGACCTTAATAAAGCATGTTCATTTGATTTATTATTTTTGGAAATTTCTGAACTTTAAGTCAGAAACTGAGGTGTTGAAATATTGGGCCAGAAGTCCCTGCAGTATTCTCAAGTGTGGTTTTAGTTTAGGATGACTGGATTCTGTGTTCAGCTGATATGTCTCTTTCTCATCAGGATAGGGACTTTTTTTGTTTCAGTTGTGACCAGTTTAACAGCGCATCTATGCATGTGTATAAAATCATGAGAAGAATCAAACCCATGTCTTTCAGCTGCAGTGACCTCAGCAGACCTGTGCACATTCTGGGGCTGTGGGACCTGTAGTGACTGAATAGCTGATCAAATTTCTTCTTTGAATTTCCTTGTGTGGTCACAGAGTTTGGGAAGGCAGGACTAGGAGAACAATGTGGTGCTGTGGAGCCTTTTGGTTGCCTCTATCCACCTGGCAGATCTGAATAGAAGATAACATTTTTTTCTCCTTATGTTTTGTAGGTTTCTGATAAAAATGAACTCTTCAATTTAATGCTCCGTGACCTGGGAGAGCACCCCAAAAAGGTGGAAGGTGTGGGACAACTGCTTTTTGAGATGTGCAAGGGTGTTCGAAACATGTTCCATTCTTGTGCAGAGACGGTAAAGACAAAATTGCTGCTTTAACTGTTACTGTAATGGGCCTTAGGCAGTGCTCACTGAAATCATCCAGTGTTTTCTCACTCACCTCAGTGGATCCTTGGTGATAAGCATGTTGGTAATTACTTGGTAGAATCTGAAAGCCTTCTAAAATATTTTTTGAGACAGGAAGGTTGTTTTAAATAATTTTTTTGAATATGAAATTGTGTATGTGCTGAAATCATACTTCTTGCTGATATATCAGATTTTAGGTGATAGCCTTTTTTTATTCCCTGTAGTCATTCTAGAAAGAATTGAGATCACTGGAGTATTTTATCAATACATTGCACTAATTAGTTTTAGGATTGCTAGATTTATTTTCTAAGTGTAAGAATATGATATGCTATTTTCCTATGCAGGCTATGAAGTTAATTCTGTTGAAGCTGGGACCTATGACTGAAAAAGAAATTGAGCTACCATGGGTGGCTGTTGGAGAAGCCTTTGAGCAAATGATTAGATCAGCTGCAGTTCATATCCATAAGGAGCATTTTGACATTGTCTTCAAGTGCCTGGAGGTACTCTGATTATTCTTCTTCTTAGTGTTATTTTTTAATTCATGAGTGACTGAGAAAAAATTCTGCACTTACTGAGGAAATTATTTGTGTTTTATTGGACCAGAAGTAGGGTTTTTTCTGCTTTGGAAATATAAAATGCAAAGTCATGGGAAAAATTCCACCCTTCTTTTCTAAGTTCAGAGCTACCCTGGTGGTTGTTTTGTGAAAGGAACTACTGTAGGTGAGACTCAGAACTCAGTCCTGTGGCTGGGCAAGGATGGTTTGTACAGTCTGCTTTTGCACATATTGCAGAACCCTTGCTGGAATGCAGTGCTTGTTTTATGTTGCTGAACTGTTGGTGGTTCAAAACCAATTTATGATGGTAAAAGGGAAGCTTTTTGCCCTACAGATCTTTTTAAAGCAAAGAGTTGGGTTAAACCTTGAAATCCAAGTTGGAACCTTGCAGCCAAGTACTGAAAATCAGAATATTTTCAGTCTGGGTGTTCCTGTGTTGCTGCTTGGGGGTTACACTCTGGTTTGAAGGAGCACAGCTAAGTATTGTGGGCTGTACTGTGTTGGATCAGGGTGATGTAGAATAATCAGCAATGACACAGCCTGGCAGCGTGTTTTACTTACCTGACCAATATTTAAAGGTTTACAAATGTGTGGTAGGGGGATTGAAGCCTCTTGCAACTGACAGCAGTCTGTCAGTTGTACTCCTCAGAGGGATGAAATGGAACACTGCAGGAAATAGTTCACATGAGCTTTTTCAGGGTAGTCCTTCCAGCATGGGTAAATAATTCCTGTTGGTTCCTTCTTGAGACTGCTTTCCTGTGACTAACCAGTTTCCCAGAAAATCCCATCCTGTTTCTCTGGTCTCACCCAATATGATAAGCAGTTTTTACCTGACTGTCATTAGCTACAGATTTGTTTGTCACTGAATGTTTTGCATCCCTGAGGTTTCCCTGACTCAGCATCTGCAGCTGTTATGAAATCTTGGAAATCTGTGACATACTTCCTTCTATTTTTAATGAGGCTTTTTCTTTTACTCTGGGAACTGGCGGATGCATGGGGATATCTTGCTTAGAGGGAAATATTCATGCAGTCTTTGGTAGCTGTCTAAATTGGCTTCCATTTGTTGGATTAAGGATAGGAATTTATATCTTCTGGGCAGAAAGAGGCACTAATGTAGAATGTGCATTGTATGAGTAATCTCTCAGCATCCACATTAGCAAATGATGCATAAAGTGTAAAAGTACCTAAATTCTGATAATTCCAGTGAAAGCTGGGTGCTTCCAACCCATTGTGGGTTTGGAGTCTAATATTTCTCTTTCCTATTTTGTATGTCAAATGTTGACCTTTTTGGAGACCCTCGCTTTAGGAGTTCCTTCTGTTTCTGTCCAAGGAATCTGGGATGTGTTTTTATGTAAGGGAAATTTCAGTGTTTCTGCAAAGTTTAATTTGTGGAATATGTATGAGGGATCCAACAATAGTTTGTTGGGCAGCTGAAATACTGATTCTTTAAAATGCCCTTCAAATAGCAGTGAAGCAGAGTCTGTTCATTTATCTGAAGCATTTAATTTCCCTATTTTATTTAAACAGGAATCACTCTTAGATTTGCAGAAGAAAATAACTGAGGTCAACTGCTCTGTGGCTTCAGAGCAGATGGAAAGGATTCTGCAGGCTTATCTGATCTTAGTGGAACATGCAAATGGATCTAAAATCTCACTGCCTGAAGATGTCTGTCAGGTAGGTCAGACTGCCACTAAGATGTGTCAGAGAAGTATTGGTTGAATATGGAAGAGGTGTGTTCAGCCGAAGCATTCGTACACGTTTCTGATACATACCTAACTTAGGATTTGAGCTGAGTGAACAGAGACATATTTTGAGTATTGCTGTCTCTCTGATCCTGTGAGATTTTACCTCTGTGTTGTAATGCTAGTATAGCCCAACTGTAGATGAGCAATGGGGAAAATGGGCTACTGTTTCTAGAGTCTGTTCCTGCCACTGTGGAGGAGACACCCCCCATATCAGTGGTATAGGCCAGTTCTGCCAGATTTACGTACATTTTAACCCTTTAGGGTAGATTTAGGGCCTTCAAACTTCAGTGGGACTATTAGGATTCATTTCTGTGGGCTGAAGCTTAGAACTCTGTGCCTTCCTGGTCCAGGGTCTGTTCAGACCAGATCGTCATTATCTTCATGGACGAGTATGAGTTCTCTTTTTCATTTCAGGTTTTAATAAAAATGTTACAAACACCATATCTCTCATCATCTTGCTGCAAGATGCTGCTGAACACCATTTCTGCATTCCTGCTGGCTGAAAATGTTTTGTTGCCAGATTCTTTGATCAAGGAATCTGTTCAGAAGGTAACAAGGATTGCTGCTTATGCTAGAAATCCCAGACTTCAAATTCCCTAGAGCAGGGTGATTTCTGGGCATTCTATTTCAGGCTGGGAAATATGCTATAAGGTTCCCTTTAGCCTTTTTGCACAGATTATAGAGAAGCTGCCCAATGCCTTAAATAAAGTTTGATGACATCTTGAGATTTCTTGACAGTCTTACACAGGCTGTCAGTATAACAATGCCACCATGGCAGACATCATTGCAATGAAATCCAGGCTCTGATTTAAACACATACAGCCTCTGCAGAGAAAGGAAGGAGAATAGTGAAGAAATACATCCTGCTTATGGTGATAAAGCAGATCATTGAGTCAAACTTAGTGAAAAAAAAAAAGTTTTTCATTGTTTCCAAGCATTTAATGAGCATGCCTTAGCCTTGTGAACAGGGTTCACACAAGTGCAGTTTTGATTTAGAAAGTACAGGGGTAAGCATATTGCAGTACTACCTTTGCTCCTGGAACATTGACATGATTAGCTGCATACATTCCTATTAAATGTAGTGTTGCAAAGATTAACAGGAGATTATGCTATGGAATCTGATTCTTTAGTTTTCCTGCTACAGTACATTATAATTTTGCAATTAACAATGTGGACCATAGTTGTAGTGTGTGTGAAAAAATATTTGAAATAAAAATGCCACACGATTTACAATCTGAAAGCAAGACTTGCAGTCGTTTAAAAAAGGTCAAATTTCATCTGGTCTTCAGTGTTCACTTGTGCTGAAGTAAGATTGGTTCTGCCTGTGGCATGAGGCCAGTTTTGCTCAGGAGACTTCTTCAAACATTTGAGGATATTTGTGTGGGCTTCTGTTAAGCTGGAGGAGGCTTAAAGCTGTCCTTGTGTATTGAAGGGTCTGGGAAAGAGAGAGATCTGGGTGTGTATTTTGTCTTGGCATTGAGGAGTACTGATCCTAGGTACCTGGGTACCAGGACTGTTCCTGTTTTGGGTCCTTCAAAAGCACAGAGGTTTACTCTGCCCATGAGGTAGTAAACTTTCTGCAACCTGCTACACAGAAAAAATGCTGAGTTGAAATAGTTCTGGGCCTAAGCTTTTTCCTAACAGTTAGTGTGTCTGTGCTGCAGTCCTAAAACTTTGAGCTTATGGTTTCCATACCACACTGAAGAGATAGCTCAGTTGTCTTTGCACAGAGACTGTAGAATCCAGCAGCGTTTGTCAAAAAGGGTTGTGTCAGTAGGGTTTGTTAAGGACTGTGTATTTCTGTACCTGAATTGTCACTTGGAAACAATGCTGCTCTGTGTGCTGGAATTATAAGAGAGCCAGGCAGAGTATCTCAGAGTTCAAAGCATGCTTGATTTATGTACCAGAAAAGATGTCCCATGGGTAGTGAAGAACTGACTATGAAATGTCTCTCATTCTGCAACCTTTCACTTGCATCTTGCAGGTATTTGCAAGTGGATTTGAGCGGCATTTTCTTATGGACTTCTCTGAAACAATGTTCACAATGAAGCAATTTGAGAGGGTAGGTGGAAGTGATTGTGCATTATGTTTATTTTTGTTGCTAAAGGGAACAACTGGACAATCCACAGTATATCTACCTGCCTTGTATGCTGAAGGATTGTTGTGTATTGACATGATGTTTATTTAAACTTCTGGCATGATCTGATAAGAAGGAAAGAGCTTATTTGTGGTATTGTGTTAAAGTTGTGTAAGGGTTCTCAGAGCTGGAGAAGGTGACAGGTGTCTGTTCACAGAAAGAAGCTTGTCGCTGGGGACTTAAGAGGGTGAATGTGTTATGGATGGGAGGAAGAGAATGAGTTCTGGAGAAACTAAGTGGAAATGAAGAATAAGCCCTGTAACTGGTTATCTGGGAAGAATCAAATTAGTTAAATGGAGGGGGAGGTGAAAACCAAGACAAAGATCTGGAATGTCCTGATAAAACTGGATTTGGTGCAGAATGAGTTTTTCATTAAATTACCATCCCAGCTGAGATAGGAAAATGTCTGTGTGTTGATGTCTAGGAGCACCAGAACTGGTAAGTCCAATGATTCGCTGGCTGATTTGTGAGCATTTGGATTTCCCTGTGGTTGGTGTCGTAGGTTTTTTTTGTGGATTTGATGATGATTAAAGAGACTTGCCAATCTTTCTTTGACTTTTTACCTTTCTTTTTTTTTTGTCTCTTTAGCATTTTCTCCCATGCTTTCTAGAATACATTGAACATTGCTTCTCTGGCACAGATGCCATCACAAAGGACGAGGCTGTGGCAATTCTGGCTAAACTCATTTTGGTGAAAGCAGAGCCTCCTACCATTGGTTCAATGGCATTTGAAAAGTATCCTCTTGTTTTCACTGAAGCATCTGTCAGGTGAGACTTCTCAAGTTTAGCTAACACTAGATGTGTCAGTGTGGCTCTAGGCCTGAAGGCAGTACAGAGCGCATAAAAGTTGCCCTCCAGTATTTGCTGGAGTTGTGTAAATGGCAGCATTGCTGGCAGATTTGCAAACCAAGTCATATAGGTAGGGTATCACTTCCCTTTTTGAAATCATATGAGAGGAGATGCCACTTTGGAAAGTGGTCACTGATACGAACAGTGTTGTGGTACATGTATGATGGGGATCTGTTACACCATCCTGCAAACTGCATGCCTTGACAGTTAATCTTTGTAGTGAGTGCAGCAGTTCAGCTTCTCATCATTACTAACCTCCTGCCTGTGCACCAGCTTTCTTCCCTGTATGCATATGTCTTGTCCAGGAGCTTTCTTGGCAGCAGTACTAAAGTCTTGCCATGGAGCACAGCTGGATATCAAAGGACATGTAATTAATCCAGAAGCAGTACGATCCTTGACTGCTTTTAGTTGCAGACCTAGCTTGGTTGCAGTTAAATAGTTGCTTTCCCCAGAGCCTCTTTGGAAAAATCAGGGGTAACCACTGAAGCACAGAATGACCATTGCTTATCTAAGGATAGTGATTTTTCCAGTAATTCTAACTCAGCTAATTAAAAACTTTTGACTTTGTATTGCCTTTTATGTAAGGTGATATTTTTCCCTAAAGCTGTCTACTCCGTGTGATTTTTTCCTATTTTTATTTAATAATAGTGGAAGCATTGAGGTTTCGGGAACAGAAGGCCAAGTCAAAATGATTAAATTAGGTTTTCTTCCCTTTGGTTTTCTCTGTTTCTTGATCTCTCTATTTTTCCAGTGGTTTTGAGTAAAGAGCTGCGAGGATCTTGGTCCTGCTTGGACTTTTTTTTGTGCTCTTGCAATGTCAGTGGTGTAAATTACAGCCAGGAGACATCTCAAGAGTTGCATACCCCGTTTCCTACCTGGTTTTTAAATATTCCAATTCTGGAGGTTTCCGAGCTGCCTCTGGCAGTTTGTGCTGGTGCTTTGATGTCTTTAAACTTTTGATTTATTTGGGCTTTTTATTTGATTTGATTTATTTGGGTGGTTTTTTACTTATTTGGGCTTTTTGGCTTTTGGATTTTTTTTTGGGTTGTTAGGCGTTTTTTTCCCAGTCCTGGGTGTATAACTTACACCTTCTTTACAGCAGTTTAAATCCCTTGCTACTTCTCTTACCTGCTGGAAGCATAAAGAGCAGAGTATTTCTTACTCTTTGCATCAAGCTTTTGCAAATAGCAGGCTTTCATCATCAGACATGTCTGAGATCTTCTTTCTCTGGACCAACAGTCCTAATTCCTTGAGGTTTATCTCATAAATGTTTTTTCTTAAGCCTCTAATGGTTCTTGCTGTTGGCTTTTTATGAGCTTCTCTGTTTCTTGAAGGGTGAAGCCTATGCAGCCTTGCAACTGTGATCTTGCAAGCACTGGGTGAAAAGATTGCTGCACATGGAGTGTGAAGGACTCCTGTTCAGTATATGTCATATATGTTCAGCACAAATCAAAGCCAAAGCCTCATACCAGCTACTATGCAGAAAGAGTGTCAACCCTTTCTGCCTGCAAATAGGCTTGTTGATTTGGGCTCACCTTGTGATTCCATTTAAGTCCCAAAACTTTTACCTCACTGATTGTTTTCTGTCATCCATCTTTGTCAGTGTTATAGTTTATTAGCAACAGTTGTAGAGATGACTCTCAGGTGTTCCTAGAGTCTATATGTCCCAGCTGTGAGGGTGTCCAACTGAGAACCAATGTCTTTTCTTCTAGAAATACTATTTGGACTTGAAATAAAGAGCTGACATTTGTTGTGGGCCATGTTTTGTGCTCTTCAGCATGACTAGATTATGTTTTCTGCAGTAGAGGTCATTGAAGAGAAGAAGATCCCTTGTGTTGTGCAAGTCCTTTTTGCTTGAAATAGGCTACATAGTTTTGAATATCATGGGAGCAAAAGGAACTGATCTGATATGCACTGGTGGATTACTAAAATGTTTGGTTTTACTTTTAGCTCTAATACAAGGCAACAAACAAGTAAAAGACAAGGAGAAAAGGCAGAAGTACCAGTGTTGGATCATGTACTGTCTTTAATGCATTTGCCAGAGAAGGAAGACATCAGTGACCTTTCACAGCCTTGGGTTGCCTTGGTTGTACTACCACATATTAGGTAAGGGGTATTCTAAGGTACTGTTGTCATGTATTTCTGCAATACTGTCTACTTTCTTGCTGCCTATTAGCTGTTTTTCTGTAAGAAATCACTTCAGTAAGTAAAGGACAATAATTGCTAGTGTTAGGCTCAGGAAACCTGGGTTAGAAGACAAAAACGAGTGCTGCATGGGAATACCACGAATCAACAGTAAAGACAGGAATAGTATATCAGCTTCTTGATTGCCTACTCATTAAATTTGGTGCTTTAGTATATAGAGATGTTCTTGACACATTTCATTTTGTGTGTTTTAAGCATTATCCTCTCTCAACAGTATTTTTCACTAAGTATTGAAGGACTAGTTAGAAGATGAGTGAATGCTACAATTTAAATTGTGAGGCAGAAATAGTAAAAATGTTTTGGTGTTAGTTTCAAACTTGGAATGAGCTACCTGTAATCTAGTAGAGATAAATGTGATAGAAAGCTTTTATACATAGGTGTCAGTGTAACAGAAATAAAAGTCTTCACATTTATTTTGAACAGACCAATGAACAAAGACCACATTCTGCCTCGTGTGACAAGTTTTATAGACTCTCTCTTCACAGCCATTGACAAAGGAAGCCTCTGCAAAGGTCAGTTATAGTTAGTTCCTGTTTATTTGCATTTTGTTTATATATTAAAAAAATAAGAGCAGATTTTCTGATTGCAAAAAGCATGGAAATCAATAGTGATAGCATTGTATCCAGAATTACTTACTAGCTTGACTAAAATTAGAAGAGCAAAGCCTGGGAGGAAGCAACATCCAGGAAACAATTCTGCATTTGCTGTTCATAATAATAGTGGGATGATAGATGTCCTGCATAGTGGAAGACAGAGGTAGTTGGGAAGGAAAAGAAGAAAGTGAGAAAAAAAGAGGAAGGAAATATATCTGAATCAAATCCAGGCTGAAGCTGTCAAGTGAAGGAGAGACTCTTGACTCATAAGCTCCAATTCAAACCTATAGTGCAAAGTTTAGGACATTACTATCTGTCAATTAATAGCCACACATCAATAACAGCTATAAACTCAATCTAGCACACTCCAATTAAATGCCATTATCTCAAACCCTTTTTGAGCTCCATGTTGGGTGCCAAAAAGACTGTTGTAGTTTAACCCCAGCTGGCAGCTAAGCCCCACACAGCTGCTTACCTGCTCATACTTGCCCAGTGGGATGGGGCAGAGAATCAGAATAGTAAAAGTGGGAAAGTTTGTGGACTGAGATGGAGGCAGCTTAATAGGTAAAGCAAGAGCCATACACAAGGAATTCATTTACCATTTCCCACGGGTGGGCAGGAAACCTCCAGGAAAGCAGGGCTCTGCCATGCATAATAGTGACTTGGGAAGACAAACATTATTGCTCTGAACATTCCCCACGTTATCTGCTGAGCATGACCATGTGGTCTGAAATATCCTTTTGGTCAGTTGGGGTCAGCTGTCCTGGATGTGTTCCCTCCCAACTACTTGTGCACCCCCAGCCCACTGACTAGTGGGGTGGTGTGAAAAGCAGAAAAGGCTGTGATGCTTTGTGTGTGCTGCACACTGATAACAAAAACATCCCTGTGTTGTCAACACTATTTTCAGCATAAATCCAAGCCAGAGCCTCCTATCAGCTCCTGTGCAGAAACTCGGCTCTATCCCAGCCAAAGCCAGCATATTCTCTGCCTGTTACTCAATACCATTTATGTCATGCTCAGGTAGCACACTATCCAATACAACCTCATTGTCCACCCCTTCCCCTTCTGTCCTTTGATATAATAGTATTCTCTTAGTCTGTGGACCACCCCTGTAAAATGTTCACAACATCCACTGAGTTCATTTAGTCTGTGAATCTGGGCTCCATCTGTTACAGTGGTCACTCAGGACAGGAGAGTTGGTGTCTTATGTGGAATTGTTTGCCACCAGAGTCAGCTCATGTTAATTCACTGCTGCACTTGCACTGCTTCTTGTAAAGTTTGTCCTCCACCAGCTTTCTTTGGTTCCTGCTATAGTAATTCCTACAACATGCAACTTAAACCTACAACATGCAAGTGAAATAGGTTACAACAATTTAAAGTTATATGTGTTAGTCTCTCCACCCCGGTCCCTTTGGGCCAGGCCACACAGCTTAGCATTGCAATGAACTCTTCCCCTTGCCCCTGCCTGGCTTTGGACTTCCCACAGTCTCATTAGGGGAGTAGCTGCTCTAAGTGGAGTCTTACCTATGAGTCCCAGTTTCTCCTGGGGTATACCTGCTGTGGTAGACTTCCCCATCACCACAGGTGCTTTGGGGGATGCACCTGTTCCAGGGCAGCCTTATCCATGCGCCACAGTGCCTTCAGAGACACGCCTGCTCCAAATGTGGCCTTACCCATGGCTGCTCTCCCTCAGGAGTGTACCTGCTCTGTTGTGGGCTTGTCTGTGGCCACACACTTTGAGGTGCTCCAGCATGACCTTGTGCA
This sequence comes from Cichladusa arquata, assembly GCA_026413545.1. Taxonomy (NCBI): domain Eukaryota; kingdom Metazoa; phylum Chordata; class Aves; order Passeriformes; family Muscicapidae; genus Cichladusa; species Cichladusa arquata. The sequence goes on from JAOTQP010000870.1 coordinate 45,984,733, forward strand.
TAGCTAGTGATGCTTCACAGTGCACCTGCTGCAGCATGGACTTACCCACGGGCACAGTTGCTTCAGGTGTACTTTCTCCAGCATGGACTTACCCTTGTGTCACAATTCCTTCAGAGGTACACGTGCTGCAGCATGGCCATAACTAAAGCTTTGTGAGTCCATGCTGCTTTGGCATGGACTTAACCACAGCCACAGATGCTTTGGAGTGTCCTGCTCCTGTGTGGATTCGTCCATAGGTCACAGTCTGATTGACTCAAGTTTGCGCTCGAGTTCAGCATGGCTGGTACAGCAGCACAAAAATAGCAGCACTACCCTGGCCACCTGCCCATCTGGGTAGAGTGCCATGGCTGTTATCAAAATGTTCCCAGGTACAGCAGAGAAGGATGATAAGCAGTACAGCACTACACCTGTGAAAGCAAAAAGCAGTCGCTGATGGCCAGTGGCTGCTAATACACAGTAAGACAAACAAGCCCTATGGCAGGCACAGAAGCTTGCTAATTAATAGCTAAACAGCAATAACAGCTATCAATTGGGGTTCAATCTAGCACATTGCAGTCAAATCTGTCATTATCTCTAACCTTGAAAGCCGCGTGTTGGGTGCCAGAAAGAACTAGTGTATCAACCTCAGCCAGCAAGTAAGCCCCACTCAGCTGCTTTCTTACTCAGCAGGGATGAGGGGAGAGCATCAGAAGGGTAAAAAGGAGAAAACTCATGGGTTGAGATACAGTAGTTTAACAGGTAAAGCAAAAGCCATGACTGCACATGAAGCAAAACAAGGAATTCATTCACCACTTCCCAAGGGCAGGCACATGTTCAGCTATCCCCAGGAAAGCAGGGTTCCATCACTCATAGCAGTTACTTGGGAAGACAAATGCCATGCCTTCTTCTTCCCCCTGTCTTAAATGCCGACCATGGTGCCATATGATAGGGGATATCTCTTTGGTCAGTGGGGTCAGCTGTCCCAGCTATGTTCCACTGGTTTTGACTGGGGTAGAGTTAGTTTTCATCATGGTGGCTAGTATAAGGCTGTGTTCTGGATTTGTGCTGAATACAGCGTTGATAATACAGAGATGTTTCTGTTACTGCTGAGCCTGCTGCTGCTGCCAAGGCCTTTTCTGCTTTTCATGCTGCCACTCTGGCAAGGAGGCTAAGGGTACGTGGCAGGCTGGGAGGAGGCACAGTCAGGACAAGTGACCCCAACTGATCAAAGGGATGTTCCAGACCCTATTACTTCATACTCAGTATATAAATTGTGGGGAAGAAGGAGGAAGGGAGGAGACATTTAAAGTGATGGCATTTGTCTTCCCAAGTCACTACAATGTGTGATGGGGCCCTGCTGTCCTGGAGATGGATGAATATGTGCCTACCCATGGGAAGTAGGTCCTTGTTCTGTTTTGCTTGTGTGCATAGCTTTTTTGCTTTATCTCAACCCACAAGTTTTCTAGCTTTTACCCTTCTGATTCTGATTCTCTCCCTGATCCTGCTGGTGAGGGAGTGTGCAAGCAGCTGCAGGGGGTTTATTGGTTGTCTGGGGTTAAACAACAACACCCAACGCCTTGTGTACCCCCAGCCTCCTCACTGGCGGAATGGGGTGAGAAGCAGGACAGCCCTTGGTGCTGTGTGAGTGCTGCTCATCAGTAAGAGAAACATCCTTCTGTTACCAGCAGTTTCCAGCACAAATCCAAAACAGAGGTCCATACTAGCTACTGTGAAGAAAATTGCCTCTATCCCAGCCAAAACCAGCACACCATCTCTGACCCGAGTGCTACCACCAATTCTAAATGCTGCATCTTTTTTCCAGGAATAGATGGTCACTCTTTGTCTTCCCTCTCTGGCTAGAAGAAAAGAAATTACCTGAGCCTGCATAGAGCAAGGCTCTGAGTTGTTAGTTGGAGAGCTAGAAAGTATTTGGCCTTGTGACAAACTAAACAAGTTTTGGGATGCCCCAGATTGAGTGTTCATTGTTCCTCTGTTTGTAAGGGCTGTCTGTCATTTTCCATTTATAATATCTTTGTTAATATTCCTAAACATATCCACCAATCAGCTCTGTTGCTTTTTCTTCTTTAAAAAAGCTTTGTCAAGCATGGCCCTTTTTGATTTAGGTCTTTCTTTTATCATATTTGCAGGTTTTTCATGCTGTCACGATTGTTTTGTTGGTAATGTACTTAGCCTAAAAAAGGAATATCTAAAATTTCTTTTCTTGGGTCTCATCTTTGCTGGCAGTGGTAGCAGCTCTGCTCAGGCTCTTTATGTGTGCCAGAGGCACATTGCTACATCTTCCTTTGTTGGTAAGGGAAAAGAAAATAAATGCATCCTCACTCCTATACTCATGCCTCATATTGTCCCATATTACACTTTTTTACTTGGTTTTCTTCACCCTTCTCCCAAATTAGGGTTCCTGGATGCTTTTTTTTCATCCTCTGGCATTTTTTCCACCTCCATGATTCCTGAAATTCCTTCACCTTGTGCTAGGACTCCAGTCTCCTCTCACTGCCTGTGCAAGGCTCCCATCCCTGTGCTCTATTTGACCTTCCTGGCCTCTGAGCCCTGAGGCAAAGGGCAAGTTCCAGAACTGGGTGTTTTTGGTGTTCTGGTTGCTGTGGAATGCCAGGAAATGGGCTTGAAAACTGGGTCAGAGCAAGTTATTTCTGGCAGCTCTTCAGAGCCAGTATGAAAGTGGTTCCCTTATTGATCACACAGGTGTGTCTGTCGTGAGGTGGAAGCTGCTGTCTTTGTCCGTCATGGGCACACTGCTACCAAAGGGCATGGAGATTGCAGTTTGGGAACTGTCCTTACACTATAGATACTGAAAGTTTCCTCCTGATAGTACTTGATGTTTCTTCTCTCTTTGAGGAGCTCCTTATGAAGGTTAATGGTTAGCAGGGTCTGGCACATACCTGGGGAATTTAGCAGCTTAGAATAGAGGATTGTTTTCAGAGGAATAAATAGGATATGAATGCTCACTTCCCTTTCTTTTCCATTGGCAGCATATAAGACAGTTGTATCTTTTGAAAACTTTCTTTAATTTGCCTGGTTTAGGAAGAGAATTTCTTCAGCCTGGGAAAAAACAAAGGAGGGGATTTTTTTTTTTTTTAAAGCAACCTATTTGCTAACTTAGAAGTGTGAGGGGAAAGGAATTGCACTTTTTTGCCTGGCAGGGCATTGGCTATCGCATGCTTCTGGGAAACTCGCCATCCTTAAAGGAGTCTGAGAGGTTTAGGAAGGAGACAAAATTCAGCAAACTCACCTGCCATTCACTAATGCATGCTCAGTCTTTAGGTACATTGGAAGCATTGAAGATCTTACACAGCCGAAGTTCCAGTTTATAGGCACCTGTGTGGTGGTAGGATCTGTATTTTTACTTTGTTTTTGCTACATTCATATCAATTTGGCAGCATTTCTTTCTTTTTGCAGAGTGCTGTCTGCGACTCCTGCCACAGTGCTTAGCTCTAGATCCCTGCTTTCTGCACACATAGGTGTGATGGAAACATGCAAACTGGGAGCTGTCACAGCTTTCAGTGCTGGCTTGCTGGAGGAGGCACTTACTTTGATAGCCAGGGAAGCACTTCTTTTATGTGTTACGATTGTGTGTTATGGTTAGAAAATACACATGCTAGTTCTGCAGTCCATATTCTACCTTATTTTTCTGACTCCAGCCTTTTCACAGTGGGCAAGCACCATACAAGCACAAGTCACTGAGAGCTGAGTAAATTTACAAGATGTTCTTGTTCTTTTTCTGCTCCAGGAAACCTGTTTGTGGCCTGCCAAGCTGTAAGTACTCTACTTAGTTTGGTGGAGTCTGCTGAAGTACTCCATTTGTTACCTGTGGAGCGTGTCAAGAGCTTGGTGACGTAAGTAAACTCTGCCTGTTCTATGGTGCTTCATGGTTTTCCTTGGTAGGGCAAAAATTTTACTTTCCCTTTATATAGGAGCTGGTTAAATGGTTCTTTGTATATTGCCTATTCTGTTGTGCTGGTGCATTGCTTCAGTATTGTGGTTATGTAATGGAGCAAGGTTGTAGGCACTTTTTTGGAGAACCAGGTAGATGTAGTTCCTGTTCAATGACATTTTCTCTGCAAACTGATGCTCTCTTAGCTGCAGGGTAGTACGTCAGATAAGTTGGTTCTAGTTTTACATTGGAGTGCTACATTGGTTCTAGTTTTACTTTGGAATGCTACACTTAATAATTCCGTGTTACATTGTAATGATAAAAGAGACTGGAACAGCACTTCCTGAGCTGTGTCAACAGCCTGAGTTTGCTCATGGTATTGGGATTCCACCATGTCCTTCCATATCCGTGTTTTTACTTGCTCCACAATGGGAGGAGACTTTGTATACTCCATTTTATTCATTTTGGCTCTCTTTAGCTTACAATTAGCACAGAAAACTGTCTGGCTGCAGGGATTTAGGAAGACCATTAATCTCTCTCTAGCATCTCCAAGTCTTTGGTGGCTTGAGCTTCAAAACATCCTTTTCATTTAGGAAGTTATGGTGCTTATGTCTGAGGCATGATGGAGATAGAACAAGTTGCCCAGATCAGGCAGGAGTTATTGGCAGTGAACTTCAGCCTCATGCTTTCCTGCTAGCTCTGGGCAGGAGTTGCTCCTACTGTTTGGAGCAAGGGATGTAAGGTAGCAGAAGGAAGTTTCTGTGTGAGCAGACAGGATTCCTGGGGTGTCACTTAAGCCTAGATTATTTCTCTTCTGTTGAAGTTGATCACTGACTGACTGGGGAGAAGCAGAAGCCCTGTGTGACCTATGCAGGTTTATTTTCTGCAGCTGTGTGTTCAGCATGCAATTCTCAGTTTAACAAGCCTGATTAACACAAAGGGGGCATCTCATGCCTCTTGGACTGTCATGGGTTTTACAGTATTGTGCTGGTGAAGTCTGACTTCACTGGCCTGCTGATGCAAGCAGAGTCTGAAATCATGGTATTTTCCCTTAATGTTGTAGTTATCACTACTGCCTTATTTTTAAATACCAATGCTGTTGCAGTGCTTTCCGTATGCTAATAAAATCATCCATTGTTCTAGCACTTTCCCTTCAGACCCCTCTGCATTGCTGTTGGCTGATCTCTATTACACGAGGTTGGCATTATGTGGCTGCCAGGAGCCCCTTTCCCAAGGGAACCTAATGGACTTGTTTGAGAAACTGCATCCTAATATTTCAACTGGTGTTTCCAAGGTAATCTGCTGTTTTCAGCACATGCAAATAAATTTGTATTTTAACAATAAAACATAAGTTAGTTAAATGATAAAGTCTGAAGAGAGAAGCATTTAGACTATGTAAAGCAATTACTTCCATAGTGTCTGCTTAGACCTGTGTCAATGAGGCATGAGTTAACAGAGGTTAACTCTTAGCCCTGTCAGCCTTGCCTCTTCCCTAGAGGCAAATCAGGGCAGGAGCATAATGCATTCACTTCTAATTGCCTTCTAGTCTACATGAATTTATCTGTTCCTCAGCTCCAAGATGAACCTAGTGAAATCAGTGTGCTGTACCAGACATTAATCTCTCTGTAGGTGTGTATGTGTCAATTCATATTGCCTGACATATGCTTCTGCTTGGAATAGGTCCGGCTGTTGACGCTTCGGATTCTAAACCATTTTGATTATCCACCTTCTGCACAGATTGAGGTAATGCTAAAACTTCTCATTTAACATTTCAAAGCTGTCTGTGTTGCATGTTTTGTGGGAAATGTTACTCACTTTGCAGAAACAAAATGTATCTGGTAGAGGTGGGACTTTTGTGCTTTCACACTCCAGTTTTATTTCTTTGTCCCCCACCTCCTGGTGTTTTCAGATGTGAGCCTAAAGGGTGGAAACCAGAGCAAGTCCTTTGACTTTGTTCTTTTGTCTAGAATGGCCGTGAGTCTGCATAGATTTTTTGAAGCACTTTTCAATGAGATAAAGAATTCTAACAGAATTCATGTCACTTGTTTGTTCAGGGTGATGGCACAGGGGAATTCCAGCCACTATTTGCCATATTGCTCCAAGCAGAACTTGTGCCAGCAACAGTGAATGATTACAGAGAGAAACTTCTCCATTTGAGGAAACTAAGATGTGACATAGTGCAGCCTGCAATACCAAGTGGATCTTTGCAGGAGGTAAGGATTTATTGTCAAAAAGCAGTTGTCACATTCCTTTATTCCAAGAGAATGTTCTTATTCCATCACATGGATTGCAGAGTTTTTAATGACAGTGCATCAAAAATTCAATTAACTCCCAGATTAGGTTTTAGAAAACTTACTTATTAGTAGGGATCACAGCTCCCATTTTCCTCAGGGGTACTGTGTTTAGTAGAACAACAGTGGTATCTGGATAAATGGCCCACAGTCAGATTAATCTGGGTTTGATGTGATGGAAAGGAAGGCAAATGATTCCAGGGAGAAGCGAGTTGTGAGCAAATTTAAACTCATGACCTTCCCATGTCCTCAGTGTGGCTGAGCATTGGTGAGACTCCCACTGGCCGTTGGTGACCTCACTTCTGGATCTTGCTTCAGCAGGAAAATCTTTTATGGCTGTGGCTCTTGAATCTCCTCTGCTGCTGAGCTAAAAGGGGCCTCACATCCATGAGGAAGGATTGTTGGTCACTCGTCCTCTATGTAGCTCAGCAAGGAGCCAGTCCTTGAGAGGCAGGAGACAGTCCAGATCATCTGTGGTGAACTGGTTTTTCCATATTCAAGTTATTTTGGTATAGTTATGAGATCTCAGTGATCTCAGTGTAGCTTACAGTAAGTGTGTTCTAGATTTCCACATGAAGCTATGAGACAAGGAATGATTATGTGTGTGACTTCCTTCATCTCTTGTAGTATTCCTGAGAACTTCTTTGATTAAAGTTTCCTCTTTGAGGGGAAGAAGGGTTAGAGGAGTTTAGTTGGTCTTAACTACTGTTTTTTGCATCTCAACAAGATGGTGGTGTATGTCATTCTAGGTGCCTCTTCGATATTTACTAGGAATGCTTTATATTAACTTCAGCCCTCTCTGGGATCCTGTAATTGAACTTATAACGTGAGTATATGCAGCTGGATGCTGTAATCTGTAGTTGTATCATGGGATGTTCCTTTCATTTTTCTGTGAACAGAAGCTAAGGTAAAAAATGTCCTATTTGGAGAGATTTGTGCATGAGAACCTTCATGTGAGATCTTCTGAAATTACTTTGATCTCTCAAATCTCAACCTGTGTAGACTCTTCAACTTACTTCCTGATTTTTCTTACTTTAAAGGGAACTTGCAACAAATACAGTCAAATAACATCAGAGTTTTTAGTCAGAGGTAGCAGGATTTGATTTATGTTTGACAAATGCTTAAAGGAACAAGAGGTCTCTCTGTTTCCTCATCTGCCGACTTTTCTGTCCTTACTGGAAAACCTCTAAATCCTAGAAAAGAGTACAGAAGTCTTACATAAAGTCAGCGTGACTTTATCTTCTTTTTTTTCCCTCCCTCTGTTGTGTGATTAAAAAGGATGGGATTTTCCTCTTCAAACCAGTGAATTAATTAAAAAAAAATTAAACCAGCTCTTCAAAAGATATATCCATAGTAATTCTTCCTTTGATCCTATATGATTTGCTGTATAGAAGTCAGTAGAAAGCTTGAGAACATTTTTACTCAATATGAGTTCATTTGAAGTCATGGGATACAACCAGATTATTTTAATAACAGTTTGCATTTGAGATCCATGAGAAAAGGCAAGGAAGTGCTGCAGCTGCATTGTGCAGATGTCCTGTCTCTGGACAGCCACATTAAAGCAGTGATCAAAGCCTTTGATTGTGGTAGTTGTTTACTAGCTGAGTGATGCTTGCCTTTTCTTATCTTCCTTCTAATTTCATGCTGTATTCTGCTTTGCTAGTTCTCATGCAAAGGAAATGGAGAATAAACAGTTCTGGAAGGTCCTGTATGAACATTTGGAGAGGGCTGCTACCTATGCTGGTACGTCACCTTTCCTAAGCATGGTTATCATAGTAACCCAGCTGATGGTGAATTATGTGGCTGTTTTTCATGTGCCCCAAATTTATGTGTGGTGGGGGAATTCAGAACCAGTACAACTGTCATATCCAGGGTAGGCGTGGAGAGGCTTGGGAGGAAGCTGTGTCTCCTATCCTAAACACCAAGCAGTAGATTTAAAAGGCCACCTGCTTTACAGGAGGGAGTTGCAGATTGTGGGAATCCATGCAGCAGTTTCATCTTTGCTTAAGGCTGGCACTGCTCAGACTGGTCAGAAGCAGTGGCAAAACTTGTGTAATGCAGACCATCTTCCTGCTCCTGGAATTTCTGCAGACAGTCCCTGTGTGTGCTCTTGAGGTTTACCTATGGGCATATGCAGTCTACTATTTCAATACAGAGTCAGAAGTATGCAGCCATTTGAGCATTCCCTGTTATTCAAGGGAACTGAGGCCATTTGAGAAGTGCCAGGGTTGCAAGGCGTCCTAGAACGTTTTCTAAGCAATGTGTGTCTTTCAGGTCAGTGTTAAATAAGCTGCATCCAAACAGGTACATGTCACCAAATGTATTTCTCTTGTAATGGGGGATGGATTCCTTGCTACTGGTGATTATGAAGTAAGCTGAAAAGATTTTCTTTTCTGTAGAAATGGAGCTACAAAATGAGCTAGATGAACAGGAGGAGAGCATTGCTGAAACAGAAAGTGAGAAGATGCCAGAAGGAGAGGTGGGGACTGTCTTTCTGGAGCAGCTGAGGAGTAGAACAGATTGCAGTGAACGGCTGGACCACACAAATTACCGTTTCCTTCTGTGGAAAGCACTGGAGAAGTTTCCAGACAGAGTGGAGCCTCGGTCGAGGGAACTTTCCCCACTTCTTTTGAGATTCATTCGGTAAGGAAGATTTATTTTTCAGTTGAGTGGACACGTTGCTTTTGATGTGTTGCTGAGCTTTAAGATTGGCTACCCCATTACAGACTTTATTTCTTGAATGCATGGCTGATGGCATGTCTGTTTCCAGTTGAGATAACCTTCTAATTGGAATGTGGATTTTGTTAGGAATGAGGCGGGCTGAAATGAAACTTACAGTAGGTCTCTGCTGCTCATTCTCTCATTCATTGACTTGCCATTCTCACAGTCTGGTTACTTAGTTACGGAGTGATTTCAGTGGAAATAAAGTTCCTCTTTAATAAAAACAAACTTTAATTTGGAATCATAGAATACCAAAGTGTTTTCTCCCAGGATGGGGAAAATACTGATTTTGTTAGAGGCTGATTCAAATTCCTGCCCCTGGAGGGAGAGCAGTGGTGTGGTTGCTTATGTGTGCACATATCAGACAGTATGATGGACATAATAAAATGTTATTATAAGAATGGTGAGGTTTTTAGTTGCTGTTGTTGCCCTGAAACCTTGAAAATTGTTATGCTTCTTAATTTCTTCCTTCTTTTTTTTAAACACAGAAATGAGTACTACCCAGCAGATTCCTTAGTGGCTCCATCTCAGGATCTCAGAAGGAAAATTAGTGGTACCATAGCAGCAAAAGAAATACCTGCTGAAGAGGTGAATGATGTTGCTATGGAGGAGGAGGAGGAGGAGGAGGAAGAAGAAAAAAAGGAAGAAGGGGAATCAATTAATGTAGGAGTACCGAAAAAGAAAACAAGAAGAGCTGCTGCTAAGTAAGTATTTTTAGTTTTCCCTTAGAGCTTCCATGGAAAGGCAGATTCAGCAGCTCACATTGAGATACAAGCTGTGTTTTTGTATATATTACTTTTTCTTCTTTAGTTCGTGCTTAATCATTTCTCAGTGGATTACAAGTCAGAAATTCTGCCTGTACAGCACTAAAAATCCAAATACATTGCCCAGGTTTTATTGTTACCTTGTTACCTGCTGACCAGTCTGTGGTTTGTTTTACTTTAAGCAAAAAATGTGTAGTATTCTGAAGCTATTCTGAAGTTTTCAGAGACTCTTGTCCCTGAATTCCCTGGCTTTTTTGTGTAAATCTGTTAGTCTTTGAAAACTGTGGCCATTGCCAAACACTTCAAAAAATGAGACTATTTGTTTAAGTATCCTAATATTGAGATTCTGTAGTTTCCTGCCCATTACAAATCTTGACTTCTTAGGTGGGACCAAGGTTTTTATTTGGTAGACTGAAGCTGTATGTTGCTGAATATCAATGTTGCAGTGCTGAAAACAAGAAGAAAATTGTTCTATTAATTCTCCCCAGTGATGACCTCTGTCAAATATCCCTTACAAATACAGCACAAAGATTTATATTCTGACACTTGTTTTGCAAAAGATGGCCCTTGTAATGACAGAGAATTTCAAAATGTCACCTTATATGTTGGAACAAAACAAGTATTTGATATATGACCTAAAGTGTTACTTCATTCCAAGTGTCCTATGGGTGTTTCATTTTTTCCCCAGATTCTGGCTTGTATCTGCAAGTTATCAGCAATTAAAATACAGTGACAGTCCAAGATATTTTGTTGTTTTCCCAACCTCCATCTCAAGTCATCCATGCAGTGAAGTGGAAACATTAGCTCTCAGCTGTAGCAAAGGCATAAAGGATTTACCAGGGGTGTATTAATGATTTATGGGGTGACCTTTCTTCCCAGGTCACACCTGTGCCAGGGAGAACTCCCTCGTAGGGCTGCACTCTGTGTCCCAGGGGGCCTGGCTGAAGCAGGAGAGTGCACACCTGCACCAGGCTCCCTATGGGGTTCCTGGGAGGCATCCTACTCATCCTTTGTCTGTGCCCAGCCATGGAGGAGGGTGGTCCAGCTGAAGTGTCTGGAGAGTTCAGTGTAAATTAGCAGGGGAGCAGCTGAATGAGGACAGCTTCTACCAGTCCCACAGCACACATGGTAGAGGAGATCTCACACCTTCCTTATCCTGGTCGTCTCTGTCCCTTTCCATGAAGAGGAGGTGGGGCAGATACGAGGTGACCCTGCCAGCACTAGAGGAACTACCTCTCATCTGTCCTTGCAGCCCAGTGTTAAATCCAGTGCAGTCTGTGGCTGAATGCAGCCCATCACATTGGTAGGAGCAACATGGGCACCAGTTATGGACAAGTGAATAAACAAAGAGATAAATACAGAATTTTTGTGTTCTAGGCTGGCTGCCAGAGAGAAGTAAGCTGCATCCTGAATGTACCCCTTTCTCAGGAAAGAAATTAAGCCTACCCAGTGCTACTGAAGTAAAAGCATTCCCTGTGCAATGAAGTGAGAGCTAGAAGGAGCTGCTTAGGGAACAGGACACCTCTTGCTATGTCTGAAATAGTGCTGAAAACGTGGCATCCTCTTGTGTTGTTTTTTGTTTTCTTTCTTGTTAATGAATTTTAATTTAAGTTCCCTCTTTGTTTGTCTCCTGGATATTTAAAAAAATAATTGTTTTGTTTTGCAGGCAACTAATAGCCCATTTACAAGTTTTCTCAAAATTCTCAAATCCTCGTGCATTGTATCTGGAGCAGAAGTTGAATGCCTTGTATACCCAGGTGAGGCTATTTGCTTACTTTTAGAATTGCTACTAATAAATTAACTCTTTCTTATTTGAGTGCAGTGTCTAATACTGAGGAAAGCTGTCATTTTCAGAACTCAGCTGTGATAGCTGAAAAAGGAGCTGTCCTTGAGAGGACTTTCTAACAGGCTTAGCTTGAAATGAGCCCCTTAGGCAAAAAAAGACCTGCTTAAGATATCTGGCTTGGTTTACCAGAAGTGGCACTTGCAAACAGATCTGACAGCAGACAAGTAGTAGTCTTTGGCAAGGTGGAAGAGTGGCTGCAGAGGGTATCTGTTTCACTTACACTTCCTGCAGGATCTAGAGGAGGATTTAGAATCCAAAGTTTAGGTATGATCTCGGGAGATTTGTCTTTGTCCTGTAGTGTTTGGTGTACTGAGAGTATGGCCAGTACGTATAAGAGATCATCGAGCATCAAAAAAGGAATTTCTTCTTGAAGAATATTCAGTTTGCTTGATTCTCTTCTGAGGGATTTCCCTGAAAGATTTGTTGAAAGTATGACTTCAAAGAGGGATTCTAAGTCTTTGTTTTACAATCCTGGAAACTATTTTTTTTTTTAGTTTTTCAATTTTACAAGGTTGTGTTAGTTCCCAGTTTGTGGATTTGTTCCGGTCATTGGAGTTTGCTCTCATTGTTCCCAGTTTTTGTTTTCTGAGGCTGTGGGTGTTGAAAGCTTCATTCCTTAGTCCCTGATTTTGAGACTCTCTAGCAGACATCCACTCTGTTTCAGTCTATCTCACTGTATTGCTTAGAAAAACAGTAGATCCATGTGTTTGCTTGCCTGTGTTCTTAGCAAAATATTGGACAATCGTGTAAAGGTCAAATCACTGTGGGAAGAACAGTTTGGCACAAGAAGAAAGATTACTTCATCACTTACTGTTTGCATTTCCATGTCTTAGTGTATGCATTGTCATGGCTGGTGTGTCCATCTGGCATAGGGACATCATGGCAAAGTGACCTTCGATGACACTTGCCTGTGCTATTTGGTAGGAGACTGAGGAACTGATAAAGATGCTGTGTAGGGAAATGATCTGTACTTCTCAACTTCTTTTCCCTGTCCTAATGAATCTCAGAATCATAGAATATGCTGAGTTGGAAAGGACCCATCAGGATTATCAAGTCCAGTTCCTGGCCCTGCACAGGACACCTCAAGAGTCAAACCATGTGCCTGAGTGCATTGTGCAAACTCTTCTTTAACTCAGATATTTTCAGTGCTGTGACCACTACTTGGTGTTGTTTAGTGCCTAGGTTATGAGGAATTAACGTCAAGAGAGGGCAAATCTCAGTGAGAATTTGTATACCAAGTCTTCTGAGTAGTTTGTGTTTATCACAAGAAAGAAATACAATTATCTTGGAGTGGTTTGGGTAGTCTGCTTTTTAATCCAGTCTTCTTAGATACACAGATGATAACTGGTTTTGATGATAAATGCAAACTCATAGTGGTCCAAGAGACAACTATGAAAAAACAAGTATTATAACTGTCCTATGTAGATAGGAAGGAAAAGTATATATGAGCTATCATGCACCTTTTTATGAGGGTCATGTACATCTTGGCTTTATAGTGGCAACACGTACATTCTGCTTCCATTTGAATAAGTTAGTTAAGCAAAACCTGCTTGAGCTTGTAGCCTTTGGGTTGTTTCACTCTTTTCGGTAAGCACTACTGCCTCCTAGATAAGGACTCATTTCTTTCTTTTGTTATTTGCAGTTACTCACTCATCAAGACCAGAATGTACAGAGAATAGCTCTTGACTGTATAATGACATACAAGCATCCTCATCTACTCCCGTACAGGTAAAAGCTTTTATATTATTTTAACATTGGTGAATGAGCCTGCTGTCATATCAGAAGCCTGCTTCAGGGTCAGTTTCATCTTGGGGTCCTGTATTTGTTGAAGATATATATGTAAAGTTTAATTTTAGCTAGCTGTGTGTTTTGTAACTAAGAGGGGGGATAAGATCTTGAGGTTGATCAGTGTCTCTTTTTTGTATAGAGAAAAATAGCAACACTTCCATTCTGTCCAGAATAGTGTCAGTATTGTTAGTAGTTCCATAATTTTCAAATGTGTCTTTTGTACTGATGATTTATAACCACCCAAAGAAAGTGACAGCATAAAACTGTAGTTTGTGGTTAAAAAATTTCTTTGGAATATGTGCAGGACTTACTTGTCTACATAATTAGCTTGAACTTGCTGGCTTTTAAAATATTTTTTTATAAAAGGGCAAGAAAATAGTACTTTAATATTTTGTATACAGCAAGGATAGATAGGTAATTATAATGCATCTGTGTAATAGATAACTAGTGTGTAATAGGTAATTAGATGCATCTGTGTCTCTGTCTATTTTCATAAACCTACCTGCCCTCAAATAATGTTTATTATTCTCAGGGAGAACTTGCAAAGGCTACTGGAAGACAAGAGCTTTAAAGAAGAGATAGTTCATTTCAGTATTTCTGAGGAGACCACAGTAGTAAAAACAGAGCATCGACCAGATCTCATCCCTGTTCTTATGAGGTGTGTTCTGAAGTGTGAATTCAAAAGCTTCATGGCAGAGTATCATGAGCAGAGAGATGTAATGCTGCTTCTCATTTTGAACAGTTGACATAAACCCATGGTTAATGGTATAGTTTGATGACTTTGTTTGTGATATTCTCTAGGGTTTTCTTATTAACACATTTATGTAATGTGTTATGCAAATGGTGTTTTCTTTAAAAACAGCATTTTGGTACATACTTTTTCTACTAAGGATTACAGAGAGCTGTGAGGACGTTTCAGTTCACTGAGTATTGCCAGCTGTTTGCAGTAATGTGAATTGTCCTGCAAGGTAACCAGTTTTGTGCCTGAAGTTTCCAGCAGAGCTTCCATTGTAGTAGCAGAAGGTGACCTTTCACTAAGATGTTTTTGGACAATATGTAGTAGTTCAGTGGAGACCCTGAAGGGAGAACTTTCACTAGAGAATATTTTTAAATAGAGTTTCTCCTGCAGAATAAGAGGCTAGAAAGCAGATAGCATGCTGACAGCTAATGCAACCTCTTTTTTGGTTCTTGAAGAATTCTCTATGGCAGAATGAGAAACAAAACAGGGAGCAAAACACAGGGCAAGTCTTCAGCGAGCACTCGCATGTCAATCGTTCTTCGATTTCTGGCCGGCTCACTGCCAGAAGAGATACGGATGTTCTTGGATCTACTCTTTGAAGCTGTGAAGCAATTCAGTAATGGTAGGTGGGCCATAGAAACTGGAGGTGTGGTATTTCCTGACCTGCAGAGGTGTGGGAGGATAAATATGCTTAGTACTGTTATGTGCTTCAGTTCGTCTCTTAACTGTGCCTTGAAATGATGAAAGTAAACCCTTGGTAAGGACTAGATTTCCTCTGAGTTTTTCCTTACAAAGCACAATTGCTGTGTTTTACATGTCCAAGGTCAGGAAAACTGAACAACTTGCACAGCTGTGCAAGGAAGCTGTAGCAGGCCAGGAGTGGGTAGTGGCTGGAATCATAGGCTAGCCTGAGTATCATGGCAGTGAACAGAGCTTGTAACATGCTCTGATTCTGTAGCAGTGTGAGACATCTGAGTGTCAGAGGGATGGAAACACAGAGCTGTACTTATTTAAAAATCTGACAGTGAGGGTCTGTAATTTAGGGCTAAATTCTACTATTTTTCACCGAAAAAAATATTCTTAGTAGTGAGTGTCTTCATGGTGCCTCCCTAGATAATTTGCTATTCCTTTGCCTATCACAGGGCCTTGCCAGACTGCAGTTCTTCAAAGTATGTCAGAGCTGGACTTAGCTAAAGTGCTGCCTCTTGGGCGTCAGCATAGCCTCTTCAATGGTCTGGAAGTTGTGTTGAAAAACATGGGACATTTGATCCAGCAATACCTGCCTGAAATTCTGCAGATTCTGCTCTGCATGACTGCTGTGGTATCCTGCATCCTCCAGCAAAGAGAGAAGGTAGAGTATATGCAAACAATATACAAACATGTAAATTAAGTTTCTTTCTCTCCTCCTTCTCTGAGCTTACACATATGAACAGAGCTTTACTGATTTAGATAAAAATAAGTTGAATACCATTGTGGAGTGAAGCTTAGCAATTAGAAGTCTGTCAAAATAGAGGCCAGTGGTGCTTGTCTGAAAGTGCTACAGGACTCAAGCAGAGCAGGCAGAGTTAATGTATTTAGAAAACTGATTTGAACTGTGTTTTTGTTTGAGTTACTGAAGAGAGAATTGGAGGTGATCTCTGTGCATTTTTCCTACCTATTTTATGAAGAGATGGGCATGAGAGAGAGATAAATGTTCTGTTGTAAGCATGTAACAAGATTTTATGGCTGGAAGTTGAAATTTGCCTTAAAGATGGAGTTTCTTGGCTGCAAGGATAAAACATTTGTGCAGGGGAAGGAGAGGTTTAAAGTTCCTTGCTTGAAGACATTAGAGAAAACCTTGTCCATGAGGTGTTTTGTTGCAGTGCTAGACCTCAGGGGAGCTCAGAATTGTGGATGATCACAGTGATTATCTTCCCTGAGTGTCTCCTGTCATGGGACACAGGAAGGACATGGCTGCCAGCCATGCTTTCAGCATACTTGAATCATCTTCAGCTCTGTATCAGGAGTAGTCATACTTAATCCAGTGTTACAATTTGAGTCTTAGCCAGGTATCTGCGGAGCACTGCAAATGTTTTTTCCCTTGCTGAGCAATAGCTGTACATGCAGAAGGGGTCAGGTAAGGAAAACATCCCGTTAAAGATTGGTTACACCTAAAGGTGGAGGATGTTGGTTTATTGCTGCTGTTTGCACAAGGGAGCAGCACAGGCATCCCTGAGCTCTTATCTGGCTGCTTGGGGTCTATTGCCAGCTGCTCAGAAACTGCAGCACTGAGCCAGGCTTTTCTGTCTTCCTGGTGCAGAGCCTGCTCATGTATAGGGTGGGAAACAAGCAAACTGCACAGTCATCATCATCACTGTGGTTTTGAAAGCAATTGAAAAAATTGAAAGATATGATGGACTGAGCAAATGGGAATGAATGTTTTGTCACCATGAATGTGTTCTTGCCAAGACCCAGCTGTTAGCATTTGAGTTTAGAACTTGCTTTGAAAAAAATCCATCAAACAAAGCAAGTCCTTGCAATAGGCAGTATCCAAGGTCTCATAGTTGCCTGTGAGCTGCACAGAACCTTGTAACTGTCTTAATTTATGAAGAGGATGAGTAAATTTGAGAACATCAGCATCCCACAGTCTGACTTCAGCAGTGCTTCAGTGAAAACAGGAGACAGGAGTTCTAAAAGCTGCTTCATTAACTGCTGGGAAAGCTGCATTTTGCCAGAGTTGCTACAGTAATCCTGTCATGGTTGTGTAATGTCAGGAGTGACAGTCTGTTGTTTGTCTGAATTTAATTTAGCACTTCATTAGCCCAGGGGCTGTTAAAAACTCAAGGAAGAGTGTGAGAAATCTGTTTATCTTGACTAATTATTAGAAGACATTCTTGGAGTTTGAGAGTAATTCATTGCAGACTGATACTGCCTGGGGAGTTGAACATCAACTTTGACTACTTTGAGACAAGTTATTAATTTACCATTTCCTACTGATTGTGTTCACTACTGTGTTTCTCTGTCCTCTCAAAGGCTTGATCTCAAAGAACTCTTATGGTGATTGTACAGTGGGAACCCAAAATTACTTCACTTGGAGGTCACCATTAGAAATAGTATCCTGGTTTGTGCTTTCTTTGGCCTTTCAAACAGGTCATTTGCCACCTGGAAGTGGATTGCACTCCTTTAGTACACATTCAGCATAGCTTGGGAGGTTCTGTTGCAAGAGCTTGATCAGTTCCTTCTCCACTATCTTCTCTTTGTCTTTTTTACCTGTGATTTCTATTCTGTGTGGTGGGTCATGATATGAACTGAAGACTCAGAAGAACTCCAGTATCAGACAGTGGCTTTTATTTACTCTCACGTGGCTTTGCTGTTTCTGAGGCTGAAGTTCATTACCTCTGCATTGTGGAGCTACTTCATGTGCTTGTGCTGTGAGGTGCATTGCACAGTATGGAAATAATTTAGGTTACTCAAGTCAAGACTCCTCTCAGGGAGGACAGTCAGAATGCAGCAGTGCATGAATTTCCTTACTGAAATGTTTTTTCCCAAGAAACGCTATGGAACATAACCACTAAATGGGTACAGGAAGCACCTGTAACCAAATGCTATAGTCCCCACCCTACTCTGCTGGAAGACATAATTCACATTCTTCCCTTCTCTGTTCCTCCCCTCTTCATCTGTTGATTTCTTTTCTTCCCAGAAGATCTCAGTGTGCAAAGTATAACTTTACTTTGGAGAACTGATATGGGTCCTTTCAAGTGTAAAACAGAATTAAGTGTCAAGGTTGGAAGTCTAATTAGTTGTGGTGTAGCTTTCTGCATTGTGTCCTAAAGGGGCAGATGCTACTGGGTTAAACCTGTCAGCATGGATTTTTTTATGAGCTGAAGGAGTCCTGTGTAACTGACTCAATGCAGAAACAGGCAGGTCCCTTTTAGAGAAATTTAGATCAACTCTGTGATGTAGATTGCTACTGTGGACAAGTTACAAGAGAAAACAAGTTTCTGCAAAGGATGTATCTGGATGTGATCAATCAGTTGCTGGATTTAATTTCAGAGCAAGTAGTTAGTAGTTCTGCAAAGGTCTTACTGGGTTGGGTTTTTTGTATGTTTTTTTTACAGGTCCAACCTAGGTTGATTAATCCACTGAAGAATTTGAGACGTCTTGGTCTCAAGCTTGTAGCAGAGTTTTTTTCTGATTATGAGACCTACAGCTTTAGTGTGGAAGAGATTGATGCAGTTTTCCATGCTGTCGTATGGCCTCAGGTAAGTATTTCTTGTTTTTCCAAATAACTTGTTTAAAACATTTACCATGCAGAAAACTCCAGCTGTACTGGAGTCCATCATGTCAGCTGTGTCCATCGCTAGATTGGATGTGGCCTTAGACAGATTGTGGCATCCCAGTGTGTCTGTGCAAGGCCAGTTTCTTAGCTCATGTCTCATTAGTCCTGCAATAATCAAGGCACAGATTAAAGTACAAATTCATCTGAATAAAATGGATGTCATTTATTTGTTCTTTAACCACAGAAGCAGACTTCTTCCCTAGATGGTCAGGGAAGATAAATAACACAAGTCATTTCCAGGTGCACTTCCCTCCTTTTCTGTGTGACAGTTGTTGTGTAGGGGACTGCAGGAGCAAATGCTGCTGCAGCAAAGGAAGGACCCAGCAGGGGCTGTCAGTGGGCTATGTGGTCCTATACCTGCCTGCCGAGAGTTCCGTGTGAGCACAGTGACAAAGCACAGGCTTGTGGCTTTTATCAGAGAAATTCAGATCACCTCTGAGCTTGGAAAATGCACTGCTGTGAGATGGAGAGAGAACATAGAATTTAAAATTAAATTGTGCTGTCTCTGTCGGTGCAGTGGCTCTGGGGTTGTCAGGGAGTGCCTGTACCAGCTGCTGGGTTGTCTCTGCTCTAAAACCAGTTGTGTACATGAAAAGGTTAGGGGCTGACTCCAAGAGTGCTCTTCCACAGAGGCTTTTGAGGTATCCAAATGTCCAATTTCCTTGCAGCAGAAAAGCCTGTTAAAGGGCACTGATGTAGTCTGTGAAACCACAGAACTGTTTCTCTAGACATTTATGTTTGCTCCTACACTGTTTCTCTGCTCTACCAGTAACAATATGTGATCTGTAGTATGGTTAAACAGTAGATAAAATAGTACCAGGCAGTGCATATAGCTCTGTATTGCACTGGGCTGAGCAACAGGGAAGTGCATGTTCCTGGTTTGTTCTTGGAGTCTTCTTACAGCCAGGTGCTACAAGGGAAAAGCAGTGAACATTTATGCAGTTCCAGAGCAGTTCAGGCTTTAAGTCAGCAAAGCACTTAAAGCTTTCAGGGAGCACGATGTTTGCAAATTCTGAGTAACTCTGAACAAGATGTACTGTCGTTACTAAATAGTTAGAATGCCTCTTGTCCTTACATATGTCAGGAAGACAGATGGTTTTGAAGCTTGCATGGTAGTATAATCCAGAAGCTCCCTCTGGAGTCTTTTCTGGTGAACTTCATGAACATTTGATTTTGGCAAAATAATCATTTTGACTTGAGTGCTTTCCTTTTTTGAAACTATAGAACTGAGGTGTGTAAAAACTCATGGAGAGAGCAAATTGTTTTAAGCCTGTTGAACCTGCAATTGGAGTTTGCTGTTGTTCATAGCCCAGGATTTTGCTGCAGAGGGTTGTTAGCCTGCACAGCAGCATTCCTGCAGGATTGGATTAATGGTTTACTCTCCATTGTATATCATTCAGGAAATCCCTGTTTTATGCAGGGCAATAATATTACCTGCTTTTGGGACAAGAGAAGAAAATTTCTAAGATCCTGGCTATGATGGTCAGACCTGCCTTCCTTTCAGTTATGCTCAAATCTTGAGCAAACCGAGCTAGTCCAGACCCCACATGCACATTCTGCCTACTGCCCCTGAATGCACTGGAGCCTGCTCTGCCTGTGTGTTCACTAGTGGTGCCCCACCAACATGGGTCACAGTGGAAACCCACCTGTGTGACTTGTGTGGAGCGTGTTGGCTCCTGGAATGGCAGAGAGGAGGGTGCATTAGGTCACCATAGCCTGTGTCCAGTCAGGAAGGAGCAGCAGTTATTCTGTGTGGCTCTGGCTGGGCACCTCTGAGATGGGATTGTTTTGGACACAGAGCCCTGTCAGGAGATCCCATTCATGGAATGCAGTGCAATGTTCCAGCCTCTCCAGTGAGGCCATGAAGATACAGACCAGGTGCTGCAGTCAGGGCATAGGAAGTGTGGGAGGAGTGAGTTTTGGGTGCTGTGCTTGAGATTTCATAGGTAGGTCTAGGAGAGGTTGCGAAGTCTCTGTGGCAAATGTGAGGTGCCATGAGAATCTAGTTTCAAGGGGAGGGCAAAAATGGCAGCTGGAATACTGTGTAAACAGGACTGAGATGATCTAAGAGTCATTTAACAAATATTGAGGAAGTTGGGAAATTACTTTATAAAAGGTTGAAATTACTTGATTAAAAAGGTAAACTATAGAATGTGAGGTCTTTGTTAGAGGTGATGTTTTTAGGTGGCTTTGCTTACTTGTATTGCATTGGTATCTGATTTTTCTCTCCTTTAGGTCTGCAGGTTGGCTTCAGAGAGTCAGTATTCTCCAACTTTTCTGCTCAAACTCATTCACACCTGGAGTAAAAACCCCAGGTAAGTGTTCTTCTGGTCAAGAAGCCTAAGTACTTCTGAATACCTAAAACACAAGGAAAAAGGAGCACACCAACAGGCTGTGAATAATTGTGTCCAAAACCATATTTTCTTTTTCCGTTAGACTCTTAATCTTTTGACAGCAGTCAAAGCAGCTGGGAAGCTTTCCAGTTTATGCAAGAACTCACTTTTTTATAGGCTGCTTTTCCCATATGTTAATAACTAAGCACATATGCAGCCCAAACCTAATTTACAGGTAGGGAGGAGGTCTGACTTCTTAGGATATGTCTGTCCTGACTAATGACTTCTTAGTCTTGTGAGGTGGGAAGTTAGTTTTACAATATATAATTTCATTGGTGTTTTTGTGAGTCTCCATTTCTTTCTGTTATATGAAAGAGTATCAGCAAGTTCAGCATAGAATCTGTGACTGACAGTCTGTTACTGGAAGTTGTAAAAGAGCTTTTTTTGATTCAGACACTGTGAGAGGTTCCAAGTCAACTGTCTTGAGTGATTTTTGCCTTTTCCACTGACTCATTGTTTTCCTTTGCTGAGGTACCTGTTGTTCCTTTTGAGACACCTTATTGGTAGGCATGAAGACCTTATATGCAAACTTCTGTTAAAAATGGTGTTGGATCACTAGGTGAGGAGCAGACTAAGAGGAGACTCAGGCTTTGGAGAAAGGATTAGAAAAGGGACTTGATAACCTCTCAACCTCCATTCGTGTTTTTCATGACACTGTTGTTCTGGTTTTTGTGCACTTTTTTTGTGGTTGAAGTGGAAGACAGTCATTATTTTTTGTGTGACTTCTCACACAAAAGAATTATAAGCTGAAAATTCTGAACCTAATTTTCAATGAATCTTTTTATAATCTTTCTCCCAGGTATTTCCCTTTGCTGGCCAAGCAGAAGCCAGATCATCCAGAGAGTGATATACTGACAAATGTGTTTGCTGTGCTGTCAGCCAAGAATCTGTCTGAGGCCACATCCAGCCTTGTGATGGACATTGCTGACAGCCTTCTCAACAGCCCAGATTTTGAACCCACGGAGCAGGTTTCCAGTTTGAGCGTGACTGACTGTGTTGTCATGGCCACTGGAGATGTGACAGAAGGTATGCCTGCCTGTGAGGTCTGAGGGACCTGCTGGGTGCTTTAGATGGAGGTATTAGATTACAGTGAGGTTGTCTGTGCTGGCTAAGAATATTGGGGAAGAGGATCTCCTGGCAGAGATGGAAACATCAGTGTACAAATTTGTCTTGTGCTCAAGAACTGTAAAGTCCTGCTTGTGAGATCCACATTTGAGTGTCAGGGTCCTGAGCATTGATAGATGCCTTATGAAGAGGGAAATGTTGACCTGTTCTGTCTGTGAGGCTTCGGCTGACAAGGTGAAAAAGTGCATTGCTGACTTGGCTCTGCGCCTAACAGCACATTTTATATAAAGCACATGTATGTGCATTATATAAAAAAATACAGCCTTTTATATGCATGTCATCCTGTATCACTTTGATGTTTAGTCTGTGCTCCCTGACAGCAAAGACCTGGTGTCTTTGAGAGTTAGTAGACAGAATAGTAGTGTGCTGTGTTTGATGTTGTGGAGACATCTTTCACCAGCAACACTCAAAGCTAGTGGAAAGGAGCGTGTGCCCTTTATGGCAGCTTTGATTTTACACAAGAGGTCAGTGGTGGAATAAAGAAAACCACATCTGCAAATGTTTCAGTCATTTCAGAAGTTACTACTGTTGAGGAATGTCCTTGGTACCTTCTGATAAGCCTACATTTACGAGGGCTGTTACTGAAATCTGTGAGAAGAGTGGTGTGTGCTTTCTTTGATCCCATCTCAGTCATGTTAGACGTGGTCTCAGCAAGTGCTCATGCTTCTGCCCAGCTACCTGCTGCCCTGCACATTCATAGCTCCCATTTACTTGTTTTTCCACTAATGAAGCCTCCTTTATCCTAATTTCCCCTTCATATAGGGTTGGGTCTCCCTTCTGTTTTTTGCAGCAGAGTTTCTCGGGTGTTGCTAACTGTTGTATCTCTTACAGAGCCCCTCAGCCTGGGTTGCCGGTTGGTCCTGCCTCATGTTCCTGCTATACTTCAGTACTTCAGCAAAACAATGTTAAATGTGGAGAAGGTGAAAAAGAAGAAGTACAGAGCTCAAGTCAGCAAAGAGCTGAGTATACTTTCCAAGTAAGTGATTCTTAGAGCCTGAAACAGTTAAAAAGCTGGAAAGAGGCTTGTAATAGTTCCCAAATTAAAAAGCAGTGTCTCAAACTCCTTAAATTTGCAACAGTTGTAAATACCTGGATCTGTCATTGACCTTGCCAGTTGCTGGTTACTGAGGTGATAAGTTTTCAGAAGTTGATTCTAGCTGGTTTTGTTGCTGGTACTCAAACCTAATGTGTCTTGAGGATGGAGAAGGTGCAGAAATGCCTGCAGTCATGTGAAGCTGAATGCTTAGGCTGGGACTGTGAATTTGTCAAGTATGCTCTGTTAGCCTGGACAGGCTGAAAAAGCCTTGTGAAATGACACTATTGCTGACAGACTTCTTTGCTCTCTACTGGTAATTGAAATTATATAAAAGAGTAAATTACCTTGTCCAATTTTACAGGATCAGCAAATTTATTCAAGAAAAGAGCCAGAATTCAGTGCTTGTGAGCCTTCTCATCCCTTTCCTTTATCAGAGTAACATGGAGCAGGTAGGCAAAAATTATTTCCTCCCCACTACTAAACGTATGTTTCTCTTTTAATAAAGTAGATCTGTTTGCTGAAGAAACAGTTAAAAGTCTTACAGATTACATGCTATTTCTCATTATTAGCCAGTAGTCAAGTCTTCATGTGTTTGTAGTCTGCCCAGAACGTGGTGCCACTCGTGTTGATGTGCACCACTCACCCAGAGATGCCAGGGCCCAGACTGATTCTGTTCCCCCTTTTCATGGGGAAGGTCTGCACAAGTTATTATGCAGTCTTTACTTTCTTCGTCACTGTGGTCAATCCAACAAATGGCTTGTAGTGTTTGAAAGAATTGCTCTTCTTCACTGTGGGTTTTATGCACCCCAAAGCCAAAGCCACAGCATCTGTACAGCAATGTGAATACATGTGGTTGAGTACGTAGTATGTGTGGTGTACTGGGCAGTGCTGCATTAGTCTGCTGCAGGCTGAAAGGCAAACCATATACAGTACTCTTTTGGGATTTAAAATCTGTCAGTCATTAGGGGACCTCATGTGATTTCTGTTGAGGGAGATCATACAGGAGCTTCTTTACTGTACTGTGACTGGGCACTGGAACATATTGCCCAGAGAGTCTGTGGAGTTTCCCTCATTGGAGATACTCAAGAACTGTCTGGATGCAGTCCTGTGCCGTGTGCTCTGGGATCACCCTACTTGGGCAGGGAGCTTGGACCAAATTGACCTCCTGTGGTCCTTTCCAACCTGACCCATTCTGTGAAATATATGGTGCTGTTAATGTTCATCTGGATGTGGCACTTGGTGCCATGGTCTAGTTGAGGTGTTAGGGCATGGGTTGGACTTGATGATCTTGAAGGTCTCT
>JAOTQP010000870.1:46009042-46035530 GCA_026413545.1 Cichladusa arquata
GGCACTTGGTGCCATGGTCTAGTTGAGGT
This sequence comes from Cichladusa arquata, assembly GCA_026413545.1. Classification (NCBI taxonomy): domain Eukaryota; kingdom Metazoa; phylum Chordata; class Aves; order Passeriformes; family Muscicapidae; genus Cichladusa; species Cichladusa arquata. Next base: position 46,009,072 of record JAOTQP010000870.1, read on the forward strand.
GTTAGGGCATGGGTTGGACTTGATGATCTTGAAGGTCTCTTCCAACCTAGTCGTTCTGTGAATTCTGTGAATCTCACACATTCAAGAAGGACTAGTTTTTAAAGCTCTATTAGTTCTCTTGACCTTTGAGTCTTGGGGAAAGACACATGAAAGAAGTCTTCATCATGCTGGCAGTCATCTCTTAACACTGTATTGTTTCTAATTGAAAGGTTGCAAGTACTTCTAAGAGATTTGATGATTGCATTGTGTCCTTCTAATTCTTTGTTCTCATTCAGTATCTCTAATCTGAATAAAGTACAGCCGTGTTCACTTCGTGTCTTGAAATATGTCCCAAGGAAATGAAATAATCTTGTGAAGTTTCAATACGTATTGAAAGTTATATGTCTCTTTCAGGGTACACAAATTGACATTCTGGAGACAGTTCAGAACTTGCTGAAGCATTGCTCAAACCCTACAAGCTTTCTCAAACCATTGGCAAAGCTTTTTTCTGTCATCCAGAACAAACTATCTCGAAATAAGTTGTGCTTGGTATTTCAGGTATTGTATTTCTACATCTTTCTATGTTTTTTTTTTAAATTTGTTCTAAGAGATCAACAACAAAGTAATAGCAGTATTTATCTTTGTACATTATTTTAAAAACCTTTTTACTCTACTTTTTGTGTGAAGTGAAAATAAAAAAATTTATGTGTAGGAATTAATGAGCTGCACAAAGATTTGTAAAAGTTTTGGCTTATAGCCTGGTTGATGTGAGCCTCGCTGGGATGTTTAGTGTAAGAGAAGCCAAGTAAAGCACTTGAATTGCAACAAATCCTGCAAGTCGATGAAATAAGAATGGATTTCAGTATCCTGAAGATTATTTGTATTCTTCTCTCAGTTTATAATAGGCTGTTCTGTGTTACCTTGAAGTGACTTACATGACTTCTTAGCAGTAAAACACAGGAAACATTCAGTGTGGATATTTAAAAACTTAGGAACTTAAAACACATATCCTTGAACTTACTTAAGAAAGGCTCTTATGGAGGTTCTAATAGGAGGAAGACTAATGCTGCTGCTTTATTTATTTTTCTGTCTCAAGTGATAAAGTCTTGAATTATCCAAATTCTTAACAACTATGAGTTAACTGGGTTTTAATGTTTCTTTTTAGACTCTATCTGACTTGGACACTAAGTTGAAGTATATTACTGATGTTGTTAAGGTATGCAGTTTCTTTGGTCCCTTTTTCCCCTAATATGGTATGGTCATGTTTCTGCATTTTTCATTAACGCCTTGTTGCTCTGTCTTAGCTGAATGCCTTTGATCAGAGGCATCTGGATGATATTGACTTCGATGTGCGTCTGTCAGCGTTTCAGTCAATCACAGCCCTCATCAAGGAAATGCAAACAGTGGATACTGACTTCCTCATCCCTGTTATGCACAACTGCTTCTATACCATCCAGGTTGGTTGAATATTCCTTCTCTTGCTATATGCACCATGTGTCCATGATGAGTCTAACTTTCAACTTACTTCCATTGGCTGCTTTTTGGCACCACATAACATTCAGAAAGTATCGTAGGTATTCTAACAAACACCTTTTTGAAGTTTTGTCTGTTTACTTTTTCATCTGTGTGTCCCAAAAGGAAAATACAGTGCAGCACAACTTTCTGTCAGTGAGCCCTGAAACTGTTTGGTCATTTGTACTGGATAAAAGGCACATTACAGGCTGGAAAGGCTGAGTTTCTATTTGTTGCAACATGTTCTGGTTGTGTGGGCCTGCTGGTAAATCTAAAAGATTTTTCCTGATGGGTAGGGTGGGCATTAATTTGGGACTAGAACTTCTATGGGAAAGCTCTCAGGAGTTTCTGGGTCTCTGCAGGACTCACTACGTTGTGTCCAGTGCTGCTGTTCTGTCCAGGCTTTTGGGAATAAAAAGGTGTCATACCAGACTCATGTGGTGCCATTTCTTCATCCACTCAGCTCGGGGATATGGCTCTTAGTGACAATGCAAGCCTTTGCTTGACCAGTTTGATCCGCCGACTGGCAGAAATCAGCCACACAGAAGATGAGTACAAGGAGCTAATCCAGCACACTCTCCTGGAGTCTGTGAGAAGAGGTCTGAAGAGTAAGACTGAGGTAAGGCAGTGGAATCTGATTAAACATTTCCAGCTATCTTCAGGGTAATGAGACGTTTTTTGGATGAGTTCTCAAAGTCCCCTACTGGGATAAGAAGTGCAGCTACCCACTATAAACTTACCCTTCATTTTAAACCTTGTAAAATTCTAAAAAAAATATAGAAATTATTCTGTGTATCTCTTCTGTTGTTCAGCTTTTCTCAGTTGTAACTCATTCTTTGGAGGGGAGACTTTAATTTATATGCAGCCCATAATCGGTGCATTTGTTGTTACCGAGAATTAGGAAGTTTGATTGAAACACTTGTAAATGACAGCACTGCTGTTTTCAGGAGTGTGTAGCAGCCTCGCCAAGGGATACTTAACATTCATTGCTTACTATTTGTAGAGCATCCAGCAGGATTACACATCACTGCTTTCCTGCCTCATTCAGACATTCCCAACAAATCCTGAATTCCAGGATTTGGTCCAGCTGACAAACCGCCATGATCCTGACATGGACTTCTTTGAAAACATGAAACACATGCAGGTAAAAGACAGCAGGCATTTCTTAGTGCCTCTCCCACCCTGCCAAGTAAAAACACCTTACTGTGGGGCTATGTTTTGCAAAGCATCTCTATGTTGTCTGCAGAGAAATTGAACCTGTCTCATTAGATACTGTTCTTATATATAACATTAGATACTGTTATTATACATTAGATACTGTTACATTAGATACTGTTATTATATATAAAAACAGGGATGTGGCCATCTGCTGGAGTGATTAGGAATCAAAGTCGTGTTTCTATCTAAATATGTCTTGGATTTATGATAGCCCACTGTCAGTAGTATCCTGAAGATCCCTCTGACACAGGCATGAAATGGGTCTCTTTTTTTCTGGTCTGTTCCCTGCTGCTCTCAGTCTGGAGGCTCTGCAGCCCCTTCCCATTCACAAACCTTTGCAATATAAATGTTACACAAAGCCTGGTCTCCTGTTTTTTCTTGCAGTATGAAAATACATTTCTTCTGTTTTCAGAGATGTAATCTGAGATAATCTTTGCTGTATCTGTAGTTATATGCAAAGCTTTAAGTTTTTAACTTGTAATTTTCTCTGGTCTTTGCATCTCTCTGCTGTTTGCAGTTGCCTCCCTTGTCTACACCTGAAGATAGCACAGTCTTATGATTGTGAATACATAATGCTATTGACTTGGAATAACTATTGAGGCAGAAGGCTAATGAAAGCCCAGAGTTTTAAGGAAAAAACATGACTTGGAAATTACTGTAATATGTTTATGCCATTACCTAAAACTGGGACATTTTCAGAACTGCTGGATGTAGGTGCTCTCTCGTGCTAGCTGTGACTGAAGCAACACCTCACTCACTGTCTCCCATGTCTGACTCAGATCCACAGGAGGGCACGAGCTCTGAGGAAACTGGCAAAGCAGCTGACTGAAGAAAAGCTTGTGCTGTCTTCTAAATCCCTTCAGAACTACATCATGCCTTATGCTACAACTGCCATTTTCAGTGAAAAAATGCTTAAGGTAGGCTTTTTTAATTGAATGCATCCACTTGAATATTTTCACCTTTCTTATAAACCATTTTCCTTAAAAACCTAACTGCTTTAAACAGCTGATATATTTGTGAAGTTAGTATCTCCACTGTAGACAAAAGTGCTGTGCTGGTTTTGTTGGCAGAAAGAGGGTTTGGAAAGTGCAGGTGCAGTCTGAGCCCAATCCTATATCTGTTAAACTTGTCCAGCCTCTCAAAGTTTGATCTCTTGACTGTTTGAGTTAGGGTTTTTTGTTTTGTTTTAGTTTTTTGCTTGGGGTTTTATTTATCTTTATTTTTTATAATCAGCTTGTTGTTTTTTTCCCTCTGCCTCCAAACTTCTGTCTTCCTGTCTAGTTGTGAGATGAGTTACTCTTTGACAGTAGACTGTGGGAATATAGTCTGTGCCTAGTAACAGAGGTGGGAATAAATACAGACTTCTCTGGATTTAGAGGGGAACTGTTGGAGTTGGCTGGAAACATCTGAAATCAATAGCAGCTTTGTAATTAAAATTTAAAGGGTGACATTTTGTTAGTCCCTTTCAGTGAAATTACGTGCAATGTCAGTGTGGATAGACTTTAAATGTGTGGCTTTGAAAAGCAAAGTTTCACACTTCTGTAGTTCTCTGCACACCACCAGGAGAACAGCAGACCTGCTTCTATCAAATCAAGTAAATGTCTAATTTGCTTACTGTCAGAAATATTCTTCTGAAGCTGAAGCAATTAGAGCTCAGGCACAGGACCCAGCCCCTGCAGCAGTGCAGGCTGTGCCCCTCAGTAGAGTGACTGAGTAGCTCTTTGACCAGAGGGCAGTAAAATGAGTTGATTGAAACTTTGGTGAAGAAATAGACAGATTTTATTTCACATTTTATATGGGTTTATAGTCGATCAGCATAGCCCAGCAATGTGCCATGTGTTTGAGGCTGGATGCCTTGACTGATTCTTGTTCTTAGTTCTTAACACAAGTGAGCCGATAGGTTTCAGTATGTGAGAAGAGTTAAGTATGTGCAGAAAACTTTGGAGGAAGTGGGTCTGGAGATCTGCTTGATGGACTGTAATTTATTTTTTTTGTAACTTGGTGCTAAGGAGGAGATCTAAAAATACTGAATCCCAAGCATTCCCACTAGACAGACATTACTTCTTTGAGTAAAAGATGTTTTAGACACATGACCATTGTGAATGCTAACAGCAACTGAATTTCTCTTTTTTGAGCAGCATGAAAATATGGTAACAGCCTCAGTTGAAGTTGTTGGAGCTGTCTGCCGGCATCTTTCATGGTCAGCATATTTATACCACCTAAAGCATTTCATCCATGTCTTGCAAACAGGACAGATTGGTACGAAGCTGGGAGTCAGGTGGGTACCGTGAGCAATGCCGCTCTGGGTTTCTCCAAAGACTGCTTAGGCACAATTCAGTGTTTTTAGGAGCATCACATGGATTTCAGCCTCTTCCCTGACATGATTGCTGACTTTGAGGTGGATTTAAGCAAGTGAAGGTGGGCATGGCTTGCTGCCTGCTACTATGAAGTTTTAACAAGTTGTTACTTTATTACACCATGTGTCATTGAATGCTTGGCAGCAGTTCTATCAGGCTGTCCCTGCTCCTGGAACAGCTCCATTGCTCCAGTGACACTCTGTGAGGTTTCACAGTGAGCTAGGTCACAGAATGCAGGTAGTTAAAAAGTAGCCAGTTTTGATTTTCTAGTGTTTTTCAGGATAAACCTCCTTACTGTGCAATGTCACTAAATCTGATGTTTTCCAAAAAGTGCTTGTAAGATTTTTCTATTGTGTTTGTATATGCATCCTCTTCTTTTTGTCCAGAGGGCTGATCTTTCTTCATGTTTTCCTTCTGCAGCTTGTTAGAGACAGTGCTGGAAGCCTTTCACTTTGACCATAAAACGCTTGAAAAGCAGCTTGTGACTATTGACAACCAAGGTGAGCTCTTTGTGTTTGCTTGTAAAAACGCTATCTCAAACTACTCAAGTGCAGCTAATCAAAGTTTTGTGTTTTGCTCTTGACATCAGCTACTTCTGTCTTTTTAAAATGGGCATACTGGAAACTAGTGCTGACTTGCCTCCTCAGGAGCAGTGCAGATTATCCTTCTGTGTGTTGACAAAGTCAGGCGAGGTATAGGGAATCATCTCCACATTACCACTCTATCAAAACAGCCCAGAACCTGTGTGGTTCTTAAGGTCTGCACCCAACCATGTGGCTGGTGACACACCTGAGTTTTTTATCTTTGATGTTGGCTGCTCTCATGGTTATCTGTAGCCAAGATGTCCTCACCTTGCTTCCCTCGCCATTTCACGGGACCAAGTCATATCTTCAGATTCTTCACTATTGTGGTTACCTATGTTGGGACCTTTGAGTGAAGGAGATCTCACAGCTGTGCTTGTCAGTACTCTTGCCTTGTGAAATCCTTAATTTTAAGTGAATGGCAGTTCTCTGCAGTTCAGGCACAGTGACATTTGCTAAGCTGGCTACAGGGTTCAGACACAGAGTAACACAGTCTTTGCTTTAAACCTGGCCCTGAGAGGTGGTTATCAGAGACCAGCAAGCCAAAGCTTCTTTACCCAGTAGAAGCAGCCTGATGCTTATTGGTGATTTGCTGTGACTGGTGATAGGTAGGAGCATTTTCTAGAACCAAGCTGTCACAAGAGTCTCAATTAAAGGCTCAAGTTTTGTGTTCTTCTGTATTTACGTGTACTTTTGGCAATTACTTGATAGAAGCTGCTGCCATGGACCTTGAGCCAGTGGTGGAGGCTGAAGAAGCCATGGAGCTGGAGCAGAGTGAAGGGGAAGAGGAGGAAGTTGAAGAAAAGAATGGGAAGAATCTGTCTGAGAAGCCAGTAGAACCTGAGCAAGCAGCTGAGCCATCTGAAAATGCTGAACAAGTGCCCAAACCTGTTTCGTTCTTACCCCGAAATAAAGAGGAGCTTCAGTGTCTGATCAAACACATCCAAGAAACAGTTACAGTCAACATCTTGCCTAAATTGCACAGGTGTATTGTTGCAAAGGTGAGGAGTTGACATTTGAAAGGTCTCTTGTAGGCTGCTACTTTAAGGATTGGGATACTACTTCAGAGCCTGTGAAAATGCAACACATTAAAAAAAATAGATGCAACTGGAGAGAGACCATCTGAAAGCACAAAAAAGGCTTCATGCCCTTTTCTGAGTCATGGAGATTACTGACAGACCCTCTGGTCAGTGTGGATGTGGTGACCTAACTTCCCTCCTGAGAACTGTTTCAAACTACACAAGTGAAATGATTCACTTTGTCCAATCTCTTGAAGAGTTCTCAGCCACTTGCTAGCACCAGCCTAGTTTCTGTATTGAAAACACAGGGATTTATCTCAGTTCTTTAGCTGTCTGGGTTTTTCCTGCAGTCATCAGAGGGTAGCAGCCTGCCATACTGGCCTCCTCTAGGGTTTGCTGAGAAAAAGCAGGATTTGTTTCTGTATATTAAAAGTGCATTGTGTCTTTTCTCTCTTAAAAAGGTTAAAAGAGACGAGGAGCACAAGCTTGTGAAATCCAATGTTGTGAATGATGATGAGGTAGTTCGTGTTCCATTAGCTTTTGCAATGGTCAGAATGATGCAGTGTCTTCCCCAGGAAGTGATGGAAGCTAACCTACCAAGGTAAATCCCAGTGGGGCTCCTTAAATCCCAGTGGGGCTGTTCATTGTGCAGGGAATGAGTGCAGGACCTTTCTCAAGCTGTGGTTATGTACATGGCTAAAGTCAAGAGGGACATCCTAACAGACCTTAAATCTTCTCTGGAAATTCATATTCCTAGTGACATGCACCTCTGCACCTCAGCATCTGACTTCTGTAAATCCTTATCTAAGAGCAGAGCTGTGAATCAAGGTGCTGTGGCAGAGCTGGTTGTCCTGGGGGAAGAATAATGTACAGAAAGATAGGAGAATCAGTAAAACATCCTGAAGGACAGTAGGTGTGTGTGTATGTATAAAACCTCTCAGTGAGGCTGGCTGTGATTACAGCTGTGGTTGTGAAACAGGCCTGAAAAGCAGCCTCCTTGGCAGTGTAATTAGTTTTGCTCTGCTTGGAGATGAACAAAGCTGTCTGTCTTTGTTTCCAGCATTCTTCTGAAAGTCTGCACATTTCTGAGAAACAGATTTCAGGAGATACGGGACGTTGCCCGTAACACCCTCATTAAAATCATGGAAGTGTTGGGAGTGCACTACCTTCTGTATATCTTAAAGGAGATGCGGTCTGCGCTCATCCATGGGTACCAGGTAATTCTGAAATTCTTCCTCTTCTGCTTTCTGTAGGTTTTTTTTAATGTGTTGGGAGGAGAATCCAAAGGGAAGTTGCTATTGAAATTGTTTTGCACTGGTAGAATAGCTTGGTATAATGCAAGTAAATACTGTTGCTAATGCCTACGTCAGTCTTTGTTATGCCATGCCAAGTGTCAAGGGTCTGTACCCTCAAAGAACTGAGAGTCTAAGCCATTTTCCTAGTGAAGAGTTGAGATATGAAGGGGAAGGACAAATTTCTTGTACCAGTGAGATTAGAGTAAATCTTTCAGTAAGGTCGTGAGGGCTAAGCAGTATCTGAGGGGAGTTGCCACGGAGACTGCACAGACAGCGTGTGGTGATGCTAATTGAAGGCTTGCTTCCTAGATCCAGAGCCAAGGCTCTGACTTTTAATTCATCTTTCTTCTTTTGGGTTAAGAATCATTTTTCATGTGAATTACCACAGTGCAGTAGCATGAGCTTCTAGCTGCTGTAACAGTGAAAGCACCAATTAGAGCAGCCTAAATATATCAGTAAGAGCACTGGGGAGAGAGGAGATTCCATCCCTCTTGCCAGTACATGGTGGGACAGGGATCCTTTTCCCATTGCCACAACATGGATTCTCATCCTCCCAGTGGTTTTTTTCCTATAATGACAGCTCAAATGCAGTGTGTGACTTGTGATGTCCCTGGTATGGGAGTGTCCCTATCTAGTATGATTAAGGAGGTCAGTGCAGAAGTTTGGAAGCATGATCTGTTCTCTTTCTCTCTAGCTCCATGTGCTGACTTTCACTGTGAACCTGTTACTGAAGGGCCTTACTACCAGGCTCAGTGCTGGTGATTTGGACCCGTGCTTAGATATCCTGATTGAGGTAAAAGCTATTCAAGACTGAAAGAAAAAGCATCATGAAGGGCTTGGAACATATGCTGGGAGGGGAAGGTTTTGTGTAGCTTGTCTCTGGCGTGGTGGCAAAGCAGACAGTTGTGTGTGTACTGCTGAGGAAAGAGGCATCGGTAGAGCCACTTGTAGAGGGGAATCAAGGGAAGAGAGAAGTCAGGTATCTCTGGGGCTGTATCCTGAGCCCTGCATTCTGAAAGGAGATGGATTCAAGATTAAGACACCTAACTGGATTTTGCTGTACTCTAAATGGCTGAGCAAGTCAGCAGACATCTGCTCAATGCAGCCCACAGAGTCCAGGAGCTCAGGTGGCCACACAGAGGGGGTATATTGGGCTGTATTGATCTGACTGCAGTCCCATTCCTTGTAACACAACACCACAGCAGGGTGTGAGAACAGTGTTCTCATCTGCTGTGCCTAAGCTAGCATGTTCTATGTCGACAAAGGAAAGATAGACATGATTTGTAGGAAACCTGGAGAATTGTTTTTTCTGAGTGGGGAAAAATAGCATTGTTTGGTTGCTACTGGAGGAAGCTGCTTCTCTCATTCACTTTTCTTGCCTTTTTTCCAAAGATTTTCAACCAAGAGTTGTTTGGGAATGTAGCTGAAGAGAAAGAAGTGAAGGGAATTGTCTCCAAGATCATGGAAGCACGCAAAAACAAAAGTTACGATTCCTATGAAATTCTTGGAAAGTTCATAGGAAGGGGCCAGGTGACAAAACTCATTCTGCCACTGAAAGAGGTAAGAAAAGTCAGCCAGAATCTTTCTTATTAACTTTGAGCACTCTCAATTCTGTAAGGTGATTCTAGAGCTTCTGGGTGGCTACTTTGAAATCACCTATGGAATCTTGCTTTGGCTTCCCATTTTTCTTTGGGAAAGCAGTGTGAGACCAACTCATAAAGTGAAGCTTTACTGTTGATGTCCAGGGCAGGGAGTGGCGTTCTGGGAAGCTTTTAACAATGGTGCTAGAGTGGAAATATCCCACTTGGAGTTCTCCACGCACTCTCAGCCCACTCTTGTTTCGTCTGAAGCTTAGAAGTCCTACAGGGCTGCTCTGTGGTTTAATCTCTTGTGCACGAAGACAATGTCAACAAAATCTATCCATGGTCTATCCATGTGCAATTATTGCCTTTTTAAAGATGCAGATTTTAGCAGAATGCAAGCTCACACAGGAATGGAACCCTGGTTTGCTCATTAGCTCTTGTGTCCTGGTGGCAATAGGTGAACTGGCTGGAGGCTGACAAGAGGCTGGAGAGGAAGGGAGGGATGTTGGTGCAGAGCTGAGGCAATGGGTTGCTGTTCACATAAAGAGCTGGGGACTATGACAGCATGATGAGAGAGAAATTGCTCTAGTTTTTCCTGTGACTTCTGAGCACAAATAACAGCTAATTGCCATCAGACTGTCCTCTTAAATTCTGATGGTTTTACCTTTGCAGACTCTGGAGAGCACTACAAGCTTGAAGATAGTCCGGAAGGTGCATGAGGCACTGCGTCACATCATGGCAGGGCTGATCTTCAACTCAGACATGAATGCAGAATCCCTCCTCCTCCTCAGTCATGGTCTCATCAGTGAAAATTTGCCTCTGCTCACTGAGAAGGCCAAGTGAGTTCCAGGATGTTCAGATGGTTTGCTTGCAGAAGTGGCAGTTCTCAAATCCAACTGATCAAATACGTGAGAGTTTCCTTGCTTTCGTCCCCCTTTTGTTTTTAATGTAGGTGAATAATTTGGGCAGTCAGAGGGCAAGGAGAAAGACTGGTAATGGGAGTTACCATTTGTTGAACTCCTGGGAGTCTACTCCTGCAAGCGCTCAGGACCTTCAGCAAGGCTTTTTCACTGTCTGATGAGTTGATAACATGCATTTGGATGTTAGGATGAAGGGACAAAGAACAGTGTTTACAAGCAGGCTGCAGATATTTCCATGGGGCCAGGAAAAAGGAAAAACATGGGCTTTCACTTATCACTTTGTTGATGGGGCAGAAGATAAGGAGAGCCATCAGATTTTGTCTCCATCTGGTGGTGTCACTGCTCCAAGCTGGGTTTAGGTGTCCTGCATTTGCTGTTATATAGGCTGGCTTTCCCTATGATCTGACAGCTGTTTGCACACTTCTTGGAGCAGTGTTTTTAAGCCATCAGTAATGGAAGTAAATATCAGTAAAGAAGAGCAGTGGGCAGTGGCAGGAAGTGTATTTGCTTGAAGGAACTTCCAATGTTGATCTGTCCACTAAGAAAAAAGTGAGGATGCTATACAAATGATTATGTGTTTGTTATCTCTGGAATCGTGGCACTGTTCTCAAATCTGAGTCCCGTCTGTCATGCTGCTTTCAAATTGATTTTATTTCATTGTGATCCATCTGTGACCTGCTTTTGCTTGCTGTGTGGGAAGCAGCTGAGCACAGTTCAGCTCTTTTTACTCTAAACAGTAGGATTGTTGTGGAGAGGGTTGATGACTGAATATTTTCCAAACGTACACTGCTTTTCAGGAAAAAAGCTACCCCTCCTCCAGATCCTCGGCTGCAACCAGAGAGCTGCCTGCTGCTCCAGCCCACTCCCACAAGAGGAGGGCAGAAAGCACGTGTCAGCAGCAGGACTAACACATATATCCTTGTTGATTCAGGACTTCGGGTAAGATGTCCTCAGATAAAAAACTTTGCATTCAAAATTTTGTTAAGAGTATGCAAAGGAAAGTATTCTGGATGTATTGTTTTAATTAGCCTTAGCTTCACTTTGTATATTGTAACGCCAGTGGTGCTTCTTAGAGAGCTATATGAAAGGTGCTCAGCCTGTTGAAATATTTGGGTGGGGTATAGCATAAATTCTCCTATAACCTGAAACAGTGGTGGGACCTTACTTTACTCTTTTGTGTTCTAACCAACTTTGAGATGAATATCCTGATTTTTCTATGGCAGCTACTGCACATGAGCCTGAAGAGATCCAAAGTAAATTCTTCTGAGGAACATGCTTTGGAAATGTTAGACCCATTTGTTCAGCTGCTTATAGACTGCCTGAAATCTATGGATGTCAAGGTACAGTTCTGAGCTGAAGTCTGTCTGTTCTGTCTGCTGTAATAAGAAGAGTCCTGCCCACAAATGTCATCTTGCAGTTGACTTGCAAGAGAAGAGAAAGCCATCGGTTTTTCAAACCTGCTTTAACAGCTGTGCAGATTAGGTTGTTTGAGGACATGTCATCCCAAGGGAGACTTGTGGCTGATGGAGGACTGAATGCTCTGCTCCGTGTTGCAGCTTTAACAGCAGGCTAGTTCTCCTAGAAAATGTTCATACCAGGAATTTACAGACTATCTGTGAGGATATTCATGAGATCCTGTAGCTGCTGGGAGCAGTGTTGTCACAACTGTGGTTTCTTTTGATCCAACTTCAAAGTCTTTATTCCTAGCACTGTAGGCAGCCACTTCTTGGGATAGCTTTTGGTTTGAGTAAGCTTAGAGAATCTGTTAAACTTTGAGTTTCCCAAGACTAGAAGGCATATCTCATACCCTGTCAGATACTTGGAGCAAGGCTTCCCATGTCTTGAAGGCAGCTCTGCTTCAGAAAGCATTCTTGCCATCTATTGAAACAATTCTCTGTTAATTTCTTTACCTGGTAAGATCAAAGTTATAAAATGTTAGAATCGCAGATAGTGCTTTTAGAACTGAGAAAACCTTTGGGTTACCTATGAATGGTTTGAAAGAGGTTGGGTTGGTTAGCTAATTGCCTTTTACCACAGTTGTACAGAGCCTAACCATGTCCATAAAAGAGTGAGAAGAGTTCTCTCAGTGTCGCTGTACCCATGTGCTGTCCTTTGGTTCTTTCTTCCAGGTGATAACTGGTGCTCTGCAGTCCTTGGTGTGGATTTTAAAGTTCCCTTTGCCTTCTGTCAGTACAAATATGGAGTCACTGATCAAGCAGCTTTTCCTCTTGCTGAAAGAATTTGCCAAGACAGGAATAGCCAAAGGCCAGAATTTCCACCTGGTTGTGAGCTGTTTCAAAGTAAGTCAGCTCTGCTCATCTCTGCTTTAGGATTAACTTTCTAGAATGAGATTCTTCTAGCTACAGATCCCTCCTGCAGTTGTCCCTGGAGAGGTAGTCTGGAGATCACAAGCTAGTTAGGAATATGTGACCTTACTGATTCTTTCCCAACTACAAACTTAAAGATAGTTGCTCCCTAAAAATGCACAGCTTGGATCTGAAGAAATGTCTTTATAGAAACATGTTGCCTTCTTTCTTCATTGTATCTTGTTCCTGAGTAAATCCTGGTAGCTGAAGTGAAACATGGGAAGGGGGCAATTCACTTGTTCACTTTTGTCTTGAAATTGCCATCTGGAAGGTGTTGGCCACATGTTCTAGAGCAGCAGTTTGTCTTTTCAAGCTGAGGTGGTATAAATCAAGTCAGACTTTGGTGTGGTCCTTTATTTTATGGCTCTGCATGTGTATTGACAATGTGCAATTTGATTTTGTAGTGTGTAACAATACTTGTGAAGAATACAAAGAGTCAGATAACAAACAAACAGCTCCAAGTGTTGCTTGGCTTTGCTGAAGAAGACATTTATGATTCATCACGCCAAGCCACTGCCTTTGGCCTTCTCAAGGTATTTTTGTGTAGCAGCTGTGGGTGTTCTGTGAGCCACTGGAATAGCAGTGGTTCTGCTTCCTGGTAAAAGTCTGTACATTTTCACATCAGGAACAGGCTACAGAACTGTGTTAAAGCTCTCTGTTCTAAGAGAGGAAAAATTAACAAAGCTTTACTGTTCGACTTGTAGTCACTGTTTAGAATTTTTTGGGAGGCTGTTTTATACACAGTGCACAAGAGGATGTATTTAAATCTGAGTATGTTTTTGCTAAAGAATCAACATCTCTGATCATTACACCAGGTATTGCCCTGTGTTGTGCAAGGGAAACAGATATAGATGTGTAAGCCATCCTTTCTTTTTTTTTTTTTTTCCTTTGACTTGCTCTGTCTGTGTGTGAAAAAGTGTTAAGATACAACCTGAGACCAGTGTCCTCATCACAGTACTGCATCTCACACTGTGTAAGCAAAATGATGTGACTCCAGCTGTGATTTCACATTTTCAGGCTATTTTGTCCAGGAAGCTGATTGTCCCTGAAATTGATGATGTGCTGCAGAAGGTTGCCCAGCTGGCCATCACGGGTCAGAGTGAGCCAGTGCGAGTCCAGTGCAGGCAGGTTGGTGGAGTGAAGAGTCTCTCACTTTATTTACAGCTGTCTAACAGGCTAGAGGGCTTAGTGTGGCCATCCTATCTCTCACAGACATGTGCCTTGGCCCTGCTGAACCCTGAACTCCATTTCCCCTTCTTTACTGATCTTTATTCCCCTTGTTATCTGGCTTCAGTTCTTGAGACTGGTGCATAACAGAGTCACAGATTCCTTGCTATAGTGAGACTGTGGCATGCCTTCATAGAACTGTAAAATTGTTTAGGTTGGAAAGTTTCTTTAAGGTCATTGAATCTAATCCTTAACCCAGCACTGCCCTGTCCACCAGGCTGTGTCCCTGAGTGGCACATCTATGCTTCTTTTAAATGCCTCCAACCTGTTTTAAATAGTCTACCCCTTCCCCAGGCAGCCATTTCCAGTGTTGACCACCCTTTCAGTGTAGAATTTTTTCCTAATATCCAATCTAAACACAACTAGAGGCCATTTCCTCTTGTCTTGTCACTTGTCAGATGGGAAAAGAGACCAACTCCTACCTGGCTACACCTTTTAGACAGTAGAGAGTGATAAGGTCGTCTTGAACCTCCTCCATTCCAAACAACCTCAGTTCCCTCAGTCACTCTGCATAGCACTTATGCTCCAGCCCCTTCTCCAGCTTCATTGCTGTTCAGCATCTCAATTTCTTTCTTGCTGTGAGAAGCCCAAAACTGAACACAGTACGTGAGGTACTTGGCAACCTCACCAGTGCCAAGTACAGGAGAGCTGCTTAGCAGCAATGACATGGTCCCTCTGGAGGCTTCAAAGCCTATGTAACTAAGCTTTGCTCTTTATTAAACCCCAGGGTAAGCGAATTTGCCACAAATCCATGTTTCCCTCTACTTCCTCATTTTGCCAAGGTAAAGCCACCCAAAAGACAGAACTGATTATTTTGTCTCAAGCATTGGGATACAGATGCAGTCGGAGCATGAAATGCAGCTTTGGTAGTTGCAGGATGGATTTTGAAGGATGCACTATCTCTTCACAGATGCCTGTGCAAATCACAGTAGTACTGTAAAAATCCTGTTCTAGGAACAGAGTTTGGCAACAGAGTTTTGACCCTTGGTGTAATAGGAACGGGATGCAAGGGATGATTCTCATAAGCATGCTGGTCCATCACTAAATTTGCTTCATAACCTTTTTACAAGCTTACCTGAGTTTTTATTTTAACTCCTCTCTGTATTGTTTTTTTTTCTTTCCAGATTTACTTAAAATACATTCTGGATTACCCCCTTGGTGACAAACTGAAACCAAATTTGGATTTCATGCTCGCACAGCTGGAGTGAGTTTATATTCCTGACTTCTCTGTGATAACAGAGCTTTGTTTTTAAATATTACTCTAGTGTGCAAAAAAACTTCTTTGTAATGAGCAGAAGGCATGGCTGAAGTCTTCTTTTCTTATTCTAAAACACTTAGCTTTTCCAAGACAGGATGTTTGATGAAGAAAATCCTTTTTTCTTATGCCTGTTTCACAGCCAGTTTCATTCTTTATCTGTTTGTAAACAAAGGTTCTGTTGTTTGCTAAGTGGTTAACCACCTCCACTGGTTGTGAATCATCATGAAGTCACCCTAGGACACAGATGAAGTGGAATATCCGGGAGGAATAAGGGAAGGTGCATTCCTAGGGAACTGCTATCCCGTGGCAGTGTCTCAAGTGCAATTGAAGGCACAGTTAAGGCAACGGTACTGATTCCACAGAAGTGTTGTGCCTCCAACCTCCTCCTGAGCTTCACCCCTTGCTGAAAGTGACAGCACTTTGCTAGGCTCCCCAGCACAGTGTGGCTGTGCTGACTCAAGTGGGCTGGAACCCTTCATGCCCTGTCTGTGTCCCTGTGCTCATTCTCTGACAGACAGCTGATGGGCCTGATGCTTCTCTTGTCCACAGTATCAGGCCAGATCTGGTAGCTGTTGTGGAAGGATCCCTATCAGTGCATGTTTCTGGAATTGGTTGTTCTTGTAAATTGTTGGCAACTTCATAGGAGGATTAAGTCATCCCTAACAGTTAATCCTTTTTCTTCACAGGTATGAGTATGAAACTGGGAGGGAGTCTGCACTGGAGATGATTGCATACCTCCTTGACATGTTCCCACAGGTAACCAGCACCCCCTGGTGTTCCAAGAATCAAGCAGTTACTGTGATTTGCAGTAACAGCATTTTCTGAGCAGTTTATTTTGGAAGCACTGCTAGTTCCTATTACCTCTTATCATGAGCAGAACATTCAGTTATGTCCAAAGAGCTTGGCTTTGCTCCAAAAGAGAAATTACATGCTGGAAAGACTGCAGTATTTCTTTGTCTAATGTGCTCTGTTTGCAAGTAAAATAAAGCTGTGTCAGTGGAGTTTGGATAAAGTCAGTTGTGATTTGTGCCAGGAAGAAACACAAACAGTTTCAGAAATGGGGTAGGAATAGAAAGTGGAGTCTAGGCTTTTCTCACTGTACGGATTTTTCAATATTCATGACAGATATGTTGGCTGAGCTGGTATGTTCTGTTTGGTTGGCCTGACTGGAGAGGACGGCTTCTCAGTGGGGCGGATCAAAATAAAAAATAACTGTGTGTATCACATATGCTAAAGACTAAGCTGCCTTGAAACTCTGCAGCTGGAGCTTAACTGTGCGTTCAGGACACTGGGAGAAATGCAATCAAGCAATTTGGGAGGAAGAGAAATTCTGCACAGTAAGCCGTGCTTTTCAGGACTGTCTGATGATTTAATATTTCAGATTGGTTCCTAGGAACTCTTCAAAGTGGCAAAGAGCTGCAATGTGTGGGAGAAGGACATTTGGGTGATTGCTGCAATGCTGAGAACTTAAGCCTGTTTCAGTGAGAGCTGGGCATGAAAATGCCCTTTAAGGTTTCACACTCACTTTGCTGACCCAGGGATATGGTAGTAAGTCAGAGTCTGAGCAGGGCTGGGGCTGCTGTACATTCCCTGTATGCTCCCAGCAACAGGGTCATCCTGTTTTAGCAATTCAGCTGCCTTGACATGAATCCCACTCAGGGCTAACACTGCTCCTGAATATAGTGCAGCAAATAACCCCTTTTTTCTCTTTAAATGCCAGAAGCTCCTTGGGTATTTGTGGTTGCTGATAATGGTTGTTTCTTTCTAGGATCTCCTGCACAAATACTGTGGGCTGTTTTTTCTCTCTCTTTGTATGATGATGATAAATGATGACTCAGCCAAATGCAAAAAGATGGCGGCTTTGACGTGCAAATCTCTTCTCCGTAAGATCAGCAATGAAAAACAAGATCTGATGTTTTCTCTGGTCACAGAGTGGTTTCACAGCAAAAAGGTACTTTTTGGTCTTTTCACTGACCAGATCTGAACTCTGTTAGAGGGCTGAGTAAGATTAAGGCAAGTGAGAGATTGCTAGTACCAGATCTGGTGGGTGGGTGGATTAGTTGTTCCTGACTTAGAGAGCAAGAAATGATACAGCTTCATAAAGCTGCACAAATATAAGGACCTGCTGATGCTGTAGGTCAGCCAACAGACTCTTCCAAGCTGCATTTTGTGGCTAACCATTCCACTTTTGGCTCAGGTATTTCACAGTGTAGTCTTTGCTCAGGTTAGAGGTTTGAGCAAATTCCTTAAAGCCCTTCTGATCCCAGCATTTTGTGCTTTCAGACATGCTCCATTCTGTTGCTGGCAACTAGAAGGCAGCAAACCCGGTCTACCAGATCTGCTGTTTGATCTGGGTGCTTGGGTGATAAACTGTCCTCTAGCTTGAACCCAGGTTCTGTCCCTCTACACTAGTAGGGTTAGCATTTCTAAACACTTTGTGGTTTCCATGCTAATATGTTCAGTTTTGGTTTGTAACTGTAAGCTGCCTGTGGCATTGTGAAGAGTTGCAAAGCAGCTCCAGATTTCTGCAGCTGGGAACTGGGCTGGAAAAGGTCTTTTGGCATTCAGTTTTAGGGTGCATTCCCAGGGATAACTTGTGCTGCCAGGCACTTTTATACCTCCCTGGCAGCATTTTCTTTTTCAATATACTCTGAAAACCAGCTTCTCTTAAGGTGCTATTGCTGCAGGCAGAAGGTAAGGGTTGCTACCAGCTCCTGCACTTGGGAGCTGCAGGATTTGATTATCAGAGTTAACAAGGGGATTATTTTTTGTGTGTCAGAGCTCACACAGGAGGTTGGCTGCCCAGGCATGTGGTTTGTTTGTTGAAGTGGACGGAGTAATGTTTGAACGGCGGCTTGCAGCAGTCCTCACTTTGATTGAAAAAGAAATCAACCCAAGTAAATTTGAAAATGTAAGTAACTTTTCGCCATGCATGAAACTCAAGGAAAGAGAATTAAGAAAATGGAAAAAGGGAAGAAATATAGGAGAGATTTAACAGTTGGACTTAGTGTTCAGGACTCAGGAAAGACACAAAACACACACATTTGTTCTGAAGAGGACCTCACTGACCTAGGACCATATTGTTTTGCCTGTAAGCCCAAATTTGATGTCATATGTCACAGCACAAGAGGAAAAGCAGCTTTGCAAAGCCACCTGGCCTGAGCCTGCAGCCATAGAGTGTAACCTTGTAATGTGGGAAACGTGTCTGCCAGCTGCAGAGATTTGTGTAAGCATTGCATATCAGGAGTGCATGGCTTGTGACTGCCTGCTTGGTCCAGTGTTATCTACAGCTTTAACTTTCAAAGGAGTTCCCTTCCTATACTTCAGGACCATGGCTTTGTTGTATGGAAGATATTTTTAGTGCACATGATTAACTCAGAATAACAAGACTGCCTCAGATTCCGCCTGGCATGTGATAATCCCAGAGGGATCCCAGTCACTGTGCCTGGGGAGTGGCCATGAATGTTGCTGATGTTCAGCATGCTGCCCTTGCACAAGAGAGAAAAGAATCTCAGGATCTGTAAATTGGCAAGAGATGAAAATAAAATACCTGCAGTGAGGAGAAATTTGGTGTAATGACACCCTGTGCTGTGATATGTACTGACAGTTTACATCAAGCCAGCTGGTGGTTGCAGGCAGGGTGAGGCCCACAGGCAGCATACACAGCGTTGTCATAACAACTCAGAGCTTCCCAGGTGATACAGGCAAATCTGCACTCAGCTGGGCTCTCATGATAAGAATCAAATCCAGACAAATACATGCACAGACATAACGTGTGTAATTGCTTGCATTTAGAAACCCAGCAGTTTGTTATAGTAATGTCTGTAAGAAAAACAAGAATTATTCTGATACAATCTCCTGCAGATATTGTCTCCAAAGGAAATGCTTCAGTGGAGGTGCTTCTGTTTTGTTTATATGGGGAATTGGATACAAGTCAGTCTTCTGTTTTTTTGAATGGTTGATCTGAAATTTATCTAGTGAGGATTAATCAGCACTATCCTCAGGTTCTCATAAGTATCTTTCTTGACTTGCTGATTTGATTAGATAACTGAAGAGGAAGAGGAGAAGGCTGCAGATAGGCTGCTATTCAGTTTTCTTGTGCTGATAAAAAAGCTCATCACAGAGTGCAACTTGATTCAATTAACCAGGAACAGTGATGTTGTGAGCAGTATCTGGGGTAAGTATCATTAAGGAATTATTACAGCTGGCTGTGTTACAAGAAAGATTCTTTGTGTGCCTTGTGGTTTTCACACGCTAATGTAAATGACTGAACTTTATTATACAAGGTTTCCATTCTGCAAAATGCTAACATGCAGCAGTTACTGGGCAGTGAAAGGTAAGTTGCTAATGAAAAGGTTACATAGTTGATGGAAACAACACACCCTCTGTCTCAGTTGCTGTAATTTTCTATTACCCCCAGAGCAAATAGTTGGAAACTATTGCAAGTTTCACCATAATTACATTCTCTTGGAGGAAAACATTGAGCTCTCCTGAGAAGATGGGATTTCCTTGATCATACATACCAGCCAGAAAATAATGGTAATAATGCTCTAAATACTGTGTGTCTGGAAGACCTGGAAGTTACTTGAATCAAGCAATTTCCCTGTGTGTGAGATTATACAATATCAGGCTGGTTTATTGGCATTTTGTTGCCCTTATTTTAACTGCTTCATTTGCTGCAATCAGAAGACCTGATGTGGCTGGTTAGTGACTTTGAAGAGTCCAGCCTGCCAGGTGCCTCTAGTGAGATAGCAGATAACCATTGTTATCCTGGATTTTGATGATGGGCTTGGACAGAGGTGAGGCAGGATGGCAGCTCCGTTTCTTCTCTGAAGTATCCTCAGCCTCTCTCCAGGGGTTTGATTTTACCATCAGCAGCAGGGCCAGTTGACACAAGTCTCACAGCAGCCAGTCCCCAGACATCATGGGCAGATGAGCTGTAGCACTGAGTCCCTGAGGGGACCATAGTTGTTGCAGAAACATGACTTGCCTGATCACTGAGGGGACATTTGGATACCTGTAGTTTTTTGCTGCTCTCCACTTTGGGTGGATTGAGTTGCTAGGAAGCCTTCTATTATGTTCTGAACAGATGAGCACAGTTCATTTCATTCAACTTTTTATTGCAGCATATGCTGCTGTAATTTTTGGGAGTGACCTGGTTCTGCTCTCAGTGGACCATCTCCTTTGCTGAAAGAGGTTTTCTTTTCCCCAGATCATGTCCAGTCTCACCTGTGGTATCCTCATAGCTGGGTCTGGCTGACAGCCACTGAGATCTTTGGCTTGTTGTTTGCATCCTATAAGCCAGAAGTTCTTGTCAACAAATGGAAGGAAAGAAAGTCAGGGAAGAGAAAAAAGACACCAGCAGAGCTGTCTGCATCCATAGTCTTCTTGACTGCTGAACTGGACAAAAAGGTAATGATGTCTGTACTACTCCTTCACTCTGCTCATGCCCATTCCCTGACTGGGACATAAAAATAGTTCATAGTTTGGCATGAACGTTTCTTTTAGTCACTTGTCTGCTGTCTAATCCTCATCACTTACAGCATTTGAGGAGTTGTCTCTGCTGCTGGGAGGGGGCTTCCCTGGGGTCTTATTCTCAGCAGCACAAAAATACCCTCCCAGATTGTAAGATGCTGGCAGAAGTTATGTTGAGCTGATCCTTTGGTCTCCCCTGGAAACTGCCTTTGATGACTACAAAATAGTGCTTTGAGTCTCTGCTACCAGCTCCCTTCAATGGAGTCATTCCTTTCTTCTTTCTCCTTTTCCCCAGATGAAGGAACTCGCGTTTGCATTCTGCCATCAGCTGCAGTCCAAGTTCCTGGACGAGTCTCTGAGTGAGCAGGTAAGAGCAGGAGACTGGAGCTGCAGGAGGGCACAGAGCAGGCCTTGGCACATGAGAGATATTGTGTCCTAGTCAGAAGAGCACTGCTGCTGTCTGGTGGTGGTGACTTAGGGCACATAACACAGTTCAGGGCCAGCTGCTCTCTGCAGCTGAGCTCAGGGCTCAGAACGTCCCCACTGTGGTGTCAGCCTTCTAAGGGGTGGCAGGGACAGAAAGGCAGAGCACTGTGCAGGGCAGGACTGGGGTCTCTGCCATTGCAGACTCCTAGGTTGGCAAGTTCCTCTGTCCGATCAAGTCTTGGCTCTTACATGCTCTGGTGCTAACAGAGGCAACCCACAGTGACTGACTCCTCTGTTTCCACACTTCAGGTTATAAAGAATTTACTTTTTGTGGCCAAAGTTGTTTACTTGCTAGCCCCTGCCTCAGAAGAAGGTAAAGAGGCAGATGGAGAACTCAGGTGTGAAGTGGAAGAGCAGGAGGTCTCAGAGGATGAGAGAGATACTTCTGCTCCAGGAGAGGAAGAAAGAGAGGACACACAAGAAAAAGGCCAGCCAGCCACACTGCTGTGGTTAATGAAGAAGCTCTCTGTCATGGTGAAGAGAGAAGCAGCATATTCCCCTAAGGTCCCTTTAAAGGTAAGAACAGTATTAGTCCCACTGCTTTTGATGAGGAGGCCACTTCTACAGGATAGTGTTACTCTGGCTCTTTGCTTTCAGGAGACAAGGTGCAGAGGGTGCTGTGAGCTGGCACTGAAGCGAGGATTAGTAGGTGCTGAAGAAACAGGCCTTTCATTTTGGAGTTCTCAGGAAAGGCTTGTGCCAGTCTGGTTCTTGCTGATGCTTCCAGCCTCCTGGGGGGTGGTGGAAGAGTGGTAAACCCCAAGGCACCAAGATGAAGGGGACAGAGCAGTGCCTTTGAATACCCAAGAGTGCTAGGCTCATGCAGGCAGGGGAATGGCAGTTTGGAGTAACTTGCTAGGAGAAGGGGAGGGGATGTGTGGGAGAGCATCACAAAAAGCACTGTGGTTCCCCATGGTGCAGAGCTAGGTTGAGCTTTCGTGTCTTCAGCTGCCTCAGTTGAGGACAGTGAGAACAAGCCCGTTGTTCAAAGTGTCAACAACTGCCAACCCAGTCCCAGCTCACACAACAGGGGTTTGTCTCTCTCTAAAAGCTGTACTTGGATGCAGTAAGACCTTGAAACAGCAGTGAGTTTGTGACTCAGGTGTCTAGAACAATACCTGCTGTGTTGAACAGTGATGCACGGCCCTCAGGTAGCAGTTCAGTTAGGAAGTTTCCTTCCAGCTTTCCTTACTTCATGTCCCACACACTTCTTTTCAGAGAAGCTGCATCTTTAAGTTCCTGGGAGCAATCTCAGTGGATCTGGGGCAAGACAGGATCAAGCCCTACCTTCCAACAATTCTCACCCCTCTGTACAGGGAGCTGAACAGCACCTATGCAGAGCAAGGTAAGAGATTTCCCTCACAAGGAGGAATGTGCATCACAGCTATGCCCCAGTACAAACAGTACCTGCCATTCCTTTTGTCTATTGAGACATTCATGCTGTAATCAGTGAACTTCACCTACTTGCTGTCTAAGCAAAATCCCAGGAAGGGAGGAGAGTGTATGTCAGCTGAAATAGAAACCTACATGTTCAAAGACTGGAATGAAGTTAGGCATGCACCTGTGACTAAGTGGGTAAAGCTTGAGCATGTGGTGTAGTGGGAAAAGTGTAGTACTCAAGGATGGGCACATGGTGGAAACACTTAGAGAGTACTTGCTGAGAGGAACTTGGAAGAACTGTTTGAGAGACTGAGGGAAGTATTTGCTCTGCTCTCAACTTTCCCTTAGCACCTCATTGTACCCTTTTTTCACCCCCAGTATCTTTTTTTCCCCAGTGATTGTACTTAATATGTTGCCACTAACTAGTGATTCCAACAATTAAGCCAGTCTTTGTTTTGCTTATCAAGGATGCTGACTGACAAGGCTGGAATCATCTTTATTTCCAACAAATCCTATTTCATTCAAAGCCTAGTCGCTATATGAAAGCCACCTTTGAGATGACCTTGCCCTTCTAAAAAAATCTTTGATTCTCAGAGGCATTTTTTTTCATTTGCTAGTTGAAAAGCCACTCTGTGGGAAAGCTGGTGAAGCACCAGCAGATTTCACAGGCACCAGTACAAGCAAGGTCTATCGGTGCAGCCATCCTTTATTAAAGAAAGAGGAATCCATATTGTGCTCTTGGGTTTCATTCCATATGCTGAAAACATTAAGTCAATTTTGTTTTAATAGATCCAACACTGAAGAACCTTTCCCAAGAAATCATAGAACTTCTCAAGAAGTTAGTGGGGCTGGAGGCCTTTTCGCTGGCCTTTTCTTCTGTGCAGAAACAGGCCAACCAGAAAAGAGCAATGAGGAAAAAGCAGAGGGCTCTGCAGGTAAGATTCCACTTTCTCTTGAGAGAAAAAGAAATAGGTCTTCTCTAAAGGCTTGAGAGCTGCCCAGGAAGGGGAGTTTGAGGAAGAACGTCATCCTTCATTAGGAGATTTTCATCAGTTCCTTTACAGAACTTGGAAGAAGCTGTATATGATCAGCCTCTTGCACAGGTTCTGGCTGACACCTGAAGGGCAAAGCAGCCTGAATACCCCCAGTTTTGAGGAACCCAGCAACACCCATGCGTTGTCCTGGCAGCCAGCAGTTTCTTAGGAAGTTCATGATGTTCACAGGGACTGCTGTTAGCTGTCAATAAACTAACAATGTACTGTTTTTCCTTAGACTGTCGCAAATCCTGACATTGCTGCAAGGAGGAAGCTGAAGAGACATAAGACTAAAGCAGAAACCAGGAAGAGAAAAATAGAATCCCTGCGCCCTATGTACAAGGCCAAGCGACATCGAAGTAATGCACTGAAAGATTTGGCAATGGTGGAATGAAAAGGACTTTGCTTCCTGGGGGATTAATTTATGGAAAGTAATACCAAGCTAAAGAACTAGTTACTGTTTTAAAAAGTACTTGCATATTTCAACTGTATTTATTTTTTTATGTCCTTTTTCATCTAGGATCTTAAATAAAGCCTTCTAAATTTTTTCCAAACCTGTATATTTACCAGAGCATGTACAGTTGAATGGGCAACAGCTATGATATTTTATATTAAATTTTACTTCATTTGTAAGAAATGGGTTCTGTGATGATTGCATTCCTGCCTGTGAACTGGTCCTGGAGAGAAAAGTCTGCCTCCTGCCTTTGATTTGGCCTTCAGTTTCTGCAGCTATGCTGAGCTACTCACCTGTCACTTCTGGCTAAGATGAGAGTTCAGGAACAACAGCTCATGCAGGTGGAAGTTAAATTGAAGTTACTGCCCTGGCACATCAGGCAGTAGTGTGTGCTGAAGACACTGATTTGCCTTTCAGACACCCACTGAATGCCATGTTGGCAGCCAGAGATGCACTGCTTGTGCTCTCTTGCTGTACTTCACTGTAACACTGTGTCTGCACTGAAGGGTTACCAAGTAGAACAATACCAGCTTAAGGGAACCTCTGCAGCTGTTCAGCTTCGTGGCTGTGGTACTGGCAGCTCTTGGACTTGTTTCTGTAAAGCAAGCAGCAAGCAAGCAGCCTCTAGCAAGCAACACACCCCTGGGTATAGCTGACAGTTCTAGATTTTATTAGTGTTTTATCTACACCAATATGCTAGCCACCAAAACCACCAAAGGAAGGGGGATGACAAAAAAAACCAACTTTCTCAGCCAGTAAGACTTTCATACAAATTAACACAAGTACATTCTTTAAACAAAAAGAAAGAAATGGATGTACACATAATGTACACATTCACTTATTTCAGTTTTACAATTGAAGAGAGGCATCCACATTACAGAAGTCATATTCAAATCTGTCCTATTTACAAGTATCTGTGGCCTGAAAATACTTAACTGCAGAAAGGAGGATGCTGGCTATAGCTGACACTTCCTTGCAATGGTCAGTTTTGTATCACTGCCTGCTCTTCAAGGCCTCCACCAACCTAGGAAAAAGGTTAAGTCTGTTTACTGAAAAGTCATTTCAATTCTGCTGAAATACTTAGAGCAGAAAAGCAGTCATTATTCTGATTTGGACTCTTTTATGTCAGATTATCCACAAATCCAGTCATAAAAAGCCTCCCCCAAATATGTAAAACTTAGGGATATGAATGAAGCATAACTAGACTGGTACTCACCACTCCATTGCTTCATCAAGCCCTGTGCCTTTAGTTGCAGAGGTTTTGAAAATCTGCCATTTTCGGTCCTTCAAAGCTGGTAAGCCAAGGGCATTTGCCATTTCTGTGGGAGTCATGGCCTGTTCCATGTCCTGTTTATTTGCAAACACCACCAAAATGGCTTTCTTCAGCTCTTCTTCCTAAAAAAAAAGGGAAATCGTGGAAGTTGTTGCAGAAGCTTCCACAGAATTTAAGGAGAGAAAACCTATATAATAAAAAAGAACTTCAGCTCAATTATTTTTTTGTTGATTTCTGTTCTGTAGAAAATTCTTCAGTGAAAGAATGGTGTTTATTTTCAATTCCAATATGATACCCTATAGGAGCAGTTTCAAAACATGGCCAGTCCAAGTTATGAAACAAGCTGGTAGTTGGATTTAACAAGGCACATTAAATGAGCTTGCAGGTAGTTTGGGGGGCAAGGCAAGAGAGAGAAAGGAAGTTACTGTCAGTCCTTCAGGGCTTGATTTTGCCACACTGCAGTAGTGAGCAGCTGTCCTGGCAGGCAGGTAAATTTTCATATGACTGCAAGGCTACATGAAATTAACTGTCCAGATAATGCTGCACAAACCCATGAAATACCTGCAGAGTATTCAGTGCTTTTTCAGTCTAAGTGCTGCACGGGCTGTGCTGAGGGCTGAAGTTTCACAAGTGAAGTTGAGCTTCACTTGGTTCACTGAATCAAATTTCATATTTACTCCAGAAAAAAAAAAATTCATGTCTCAATTTGTTTTACTGATAATGACTGTGATCCTTGTTTTCTTACCTCTAACATAGCAACAAGCTCTGACTTTGAAGTGCCAATTCTGTCACGATCACAGCTGTCCACTACATAAATGACAGCATCTGTGTTTGAATAGTAACAGCGCCAGTAGGGCCTGCAGAGGAGAGAGAAACTCCAGTCATGCCATTTGCATGTTAGCAGTTCTTTTTAGCTACATAATTAAAAACAGATCAGCCAGAGGAAGTTAAACCTCCTGTCTCTGGGGTGAAAGGCCCCAGCAGGCAAGTAGATTTCTTCAATAAGCTACAAAAATGAACAGACAGTACACATACTCTCTGA
>JAOTQP010000870.1:46035630-46046537 GCA_026413545.1 Cichladusa arquata
GGGAGCACGCTGATCCTGAGCTCTCTCTGACCCAAAATATCCCAAAATATCCCAAAATTACCCCAAAACACCCTCAGATCTGTGTCCCGCTCCTCATCTCTACCCAACCCAATACAAAGTAAATGAAGAAGCAACTTGAAAACAGGGAAAGAACGGAAGTGCTGGGGAGAAATTTATTTCGGAATCAGACTGCAGGACAGGAAAGCAAAGAAAGTTTAAAGACATAAGCATCTTCATTACAGTCACCAAAGAAAGATCACCAGAGAAATCTTAAATGACTAATTAATACAGGCAAGTAATTAACAAGGATCAAAACAAACCCGTTTTTTCAGAATTACTGCACTGAAACTAAAAAGGGAAGGAACCTTTATCTCACTAACTGCACCTTCCTGACTAGCTAAGTGTGCTGCACCTTGCTACTGAGCACTGAAAAAGGAATCACAAGAGGATCACACAGGGGTACTGTTAATGACTAATTACAAAACTTGTAAAGCTTGATAAAAAAATTACCAGTTATACCTAAATCCAACTTCACTGTTCTTAAGAATACAAAGCTAGGAAGTATCTTTTTGGGGTTTTATGATCCTCTCCACACTTTCTCAGAATTTTACTCAATTGCCTACTACACTAATGAATTTATTTTTCAAAGCAAAACCGAATACAAATGAAAACACTGGCTTGTTTTTTTCCAATCTGTAGTGCATCACAGGTTTTACAAACTGAACTCCATCAGATGAAAATGCTCTCTTGAGAATGGGCTCTTTTTAAAACTTAACCAATTTTCAGCAGTGCCTGCTATGAGAATTCCAAGAACTTGGCACTTTTTAGAGAAATTTAATTGACTTTAAGAAATCTATTACCTTATGCTTGTCTGTCCTCCTAAATCCCAGACTTGAAATTTCAGATTCTTGTAGGTCACCGTCTCAACATTGAAGCCAATGGCTGAAACAAATAATTTCACTGTTGGTGATTTTCCTGTTTTTCTGAAGAATATCACAGCACTCAGTTAAGATTTTCAGACCTGAAAATTCTCAGTAGCCAATGCATAATGAAGTTCATGCCCTTTGAAAGGCTACCCCAACAAACATGACTCAAAAGAATGCAGAAATATTTCTTTTGAACTAATAAAACCACATTGTAAACATAATGTAGAGATTTGTAACAAATGCTAAGGTTGTTGGTTGCTAAAAATCAACAGTAGCGTGTCTGAAATCAACAAAAGAAACAGAGCAAGGATCAAAGAACTGGCCTGCTGTGATAACCAAGTACACAGCTGACAGCAAGAGAGCACTAAGGAATGTGCCCTGTCCACGCAAGGTTTGCACTCTTTTAAGAGCCACAGCAGAACCAGCTTCTAAGGGCTCGATACCAATGTCTGGAGGATGGCAACAAGGCTGCAGTATCACATATGCCATTCTTTTTCCTGCCAGCCCAGAGAAACACAGTACAGGGAAGTGAACAGTAGGCACAGGCTGCTTAAAACTTATGGAGGCTGAAATAAGTAAAACTCTCAGGCAAAAAGATTATGGCATAGCAAACTCTTGGCTTCTAAAAGGTAATAGAGGCCTGGGCAGTCAGGTTCAGGAGGAACACAACAGACATGACAGGGACATAAAAAAGTCAAGCATCCCTTGTCCTTCATGTTACACAGAATGATCATGGCCAGAACACTTGGGCACAGACACTGGGTGGGTGTGGCTGCACGAATGACAGGACAAGTGGTGAAATCAATTGCATTTTTTAAAATAAGCATCATCTTCTCCCTTGAAACCTCACATTGAGTTTTATTACATTTTCTAAACCATCTGATTTCTTCTTCTCCATGTTAAACAAAAGTGTTTATATAACCCTTGTAAAAAAAATAGGTACACCATCCTATGTACAGCAACAATGACCTCTGAAATTCACATAGTAGCTATATTTGGAAACATTAGAATTACATAATCCACAGTTACCATCTATTGAACGCTGACCTATCACGAATAGCCTGCAAAATCATGCTAACAATCTTGAGGTCAAACGATTTTTGCATTTTGCAGGGGAGCATAAAATATTCTTTTGTAATACTTTTATCCAATAAACGTTCTTAGATACAACAGTGCAAGGCTCCCACAACATAAGGTCCTTTTGTTTATGAAGGAAGCATGTAGTAAGTTTAGCTGGCAAAGTTTATGTGTCAGAGCTACAAGCAAATCACAGGCTACAGGCAAATATTCTCCCTGTGAGCAGATCACTTACTTGGAATGGTGGTAACAACTTCTCCAACTTGCAGCCTGTAGAGAATGGTTGTTTTTCCTGCTCCATCCAGCCCCAGGATGAGAATCCTCATCTCTCGAGTTCCAAACAAACTGGAAAAGATGGTGGAGAAAAAGCCCCCTACAAAAACCAGAAGTGAAAGACATTTCAATGTCAGCCAGCTCTCTGGAGGATATGCAAAGGCAGACAGACCAACCTCATTTCTTATGGCCTACAAGATGTTTCTTTTCTCCAGTGGAAAAAGACAAGTCCAGGTTGTTGCCCAGATGGCTGCGTGCTCAACAACAGTATGTCTTCCTGGTCTATGCTGCCATTTTATGACTTTATGGTAGCTCACTCCAGCAAATCACACTGCAGCAGCATCAACCTTTCTCACTGCAACTACAATTTTATTTTTTCCTTTTCTCTCATTTGCCAAACTGTGAGTCATCTTCTTTTTGACTTGTATCTGACTCTACCTTTTCAGTGCCAGAGACTATACAAGAACCAAAAGAAGCCTGAAAGAATTCAGCATCAGAAGATGTTTATGGTCTTCCACAAGACCACCCACTTCTTTTTTTCTTAAAATTAGGTATAAATCAGTGGGCACATATTAAATCAGCCCATTACAAACAGCGAAGCTGCACTAAATGAAATACATTAATGCTACAGAGAAGTCTAGGAGTTGATTTTAAATGTCTTTCTTGTTCTTTTTATCAAAACTGGCTTGTCTCAGCATCTCATTTATTCTCTAAATGCAAGACTACAAGAGTACTTGTGGCCAGGCTAATCATAGAAACAATTTTTCATAGAAAAAAATATTTAATTTTTTAAATAATCATAGAAAGATTACTAATGTTCTAAGCTAGTAACAATTACATTTTTCCAAAGATTTTTATAATAAACATATCTAATGTTAAATCATAACTTTGTAAATACACTTAAAGCGTGCAAAAGGTAATGAAACATGCAACAAGCCAGAATCACTGACAACACTGATAAATATATCAGAGACAAATTAAAGAAGATTTGCAACCAAAATCTTACTGAAAGATGTTTTGATAAAAATTATTTTCTATGTTTGCCTGTCTAGGCATCTGCTGTTCCAGGGAAAGAAGGGAGAAACTAGATTCTACTTCAGAAGGAACTCAGACTGATAACAGGTTGCTTTATTTCTTCTAAGCTACAGAAGCCATACATGCTACAGACCTGGAAAACAAGGAGAAGGTATAGGGGACAATCTGCATAGTGCTGCTCATGGCACCTCTTCCTGCCAGACAGGCAAATACCCTTAAGAGAACTGAGCTGGAAAAAGTTATTTCAATAGAAACATCACAAGTAGAAGGTTACCACTGGTTGCATGGAGGCCTAAGATTTGAAAATTCTTTCACTCAGTAACTTTGCTTGCCGCCAGACACCTCTCAGCCCCTCTTTTTATCTATATGCTATTGTGCACGCTTTTCCCACCCTAAAACACTGCTCAAACACCATCTGCAATAGGATAGGTTCACCTCAATCACTCAACCCTCAGATTCAGGGCCTCTCTTCATTATTCCCTCTGCTTCATTTACTAGTCTGCGAGACCTCCTCTCCTAATGCACTCTTTCCAGGCAGCCCATCACAGACGCCATTCGGAGTTTGCTTTTGCCAGGTGTCAGGAGCACGGAGGCCTGGGGCTGTGACCGAACTGCTCGGACGATTCGCCCCCGGCAGGCAGGGCCCGGCCTGAGGGCAGCCGTGCCCCGCCCGAGCGCGGCCTCAGCCCGGCCGGCGGGCGGGAGACCCTCCCTCAGGGCGGCAGGGCTGCACACCGCCCCGGTTGCCCTGCCCGCCGCCCCTGCGAGGGGCCGTGACGGACGGGTCCCCTCGGGCTTCCCGCCGCTCCTCACCCATGTCGAGCCGCTCCGCCGGCGCTCCGGCCCGCCCGCTCCGCTGCCCTCGCCGCGCTGGCCCTGCCGCCGCCCGGCTCCACGTCGAAAGCCGCGGCGAGTAAACAAAGTCCGCGCCCGCCTGCCGCCGTTTCGACACGCGGAGCCGGCAGCGCCCCCGGCGCCGAGGGAGCGGTCCGAGAGCGGGACCCTCCCTAGGCACGCCCGGGCGGGAAGCAGAGCGGGCAGAAAGGTTCGGAGAATAAAACCCGCGGCCCCGGGGCCAGCCCGTGACGAATCTGCGGCGGCGGGAGCGCGCGGCGGCGGCACCGGCCCGGGCCCGCCCCGCTGCACCGAGAGCCGGCGGAGAACGGGACCTTCGGCTGCCCCACGGACCGATCGGAACCGCGGCCTGCTCGCAAAGTGCCTGCACGCTTCTTGGATTAGGGCTTGGTTTGCTCCGAGTAGCGGAGAAACAAGAAAAACCCTGGAGGAAGTCAGCAGTCAAAGTCCAGCTGTGTAAAAGGCTGGCAGCAAGCTGCTCCTATGGATTAGCTAACAGGCCACACCTGACAGCAGCGCTGTCATCATCCCTGCATAAAAATGATGTCATTCATGTAATTAGGTTGGGCAGGTGAGTAAATATTAAATAATAAAAAATGTGAACCATTATGTAACGAAAACTCAGAGGAAACATAATGTACAAGGCACACATGGACTGGGCTCAGACTGAGTGAAGGGAGAAGTGCAACAGATCTCATGTCAATAATCAATGATTACCCTTTTTTTAATAGCTTTTTTACAGAAGATACAAGGATATATGAATGTGCCATAGGAGAACAATCTAACTACAGAACCAATCTACCATTCATGAGTACTGGCTTCCTCTCCATGCACATTATTCTGTCCTTATACTTGTGTTGCAGCAAGAAAAGCACAAATCTCTACTCCCCCAGCCACAAGAATCAAAGCTCTAGCAGTTACCTTCCATGACTTTTATCACTTTTGTCATTCAAACTTATTCGAAGAGAAGCAGTTTGTACTTCTTTCAGCTGAAAAAAGGCAGGACAAGGGGGAGCAGAAATTAGCAGTTCACAGTGCAAAATGAATATAAAATCCACACCCCAGGAATTAGTCTGCAAGTGATGAAACGTGAACTCTGTTTCATTAAATCTGTGTGTGAAACAGGAACAACACAAAGATGTTTGAGTTTTCTCTGAAAGCATCAACAAATATAGTATCATCACAGCTGCAGCACTTCCTGTTTCCTTGAGGTCCTCCATTAAAATTCTTTTTTGCCTGAAATTTTACATTATTCATAACTCAGTTGAAAACAATCCTTTATTTTTTATGTCAAGTTGGGAGCAGTAGGAAAGAATACACAAAACTCATCCACAGGGATAAAAAAAAGTAACAAAATAATTTTGACAGTATTTAGAAAATGTTTGATCTATAAAATCCAATGAAGGCCTGCCCTAGCACACAGCTTCACTGGGCAAGCAGATTGTACCAAGTGTCTTTCAGGTCCTTGATATCCTTAGGAGGCCACGGATACGTCTAACGAGAGCTTGAATAAAGGTGTACCGGGAGCGAACCTTGGAATATAAACCTTCGATGTCCAGGAGCTTCTTCTGCAGAGATTCACCAAAGCTGTTTGTGGCTTCAATCTGAAGCTGAGAAACAGATTTGATGCAGTCATCAATACCAAATATTTTCCTGAAATGCCAGCTTATCATCCACTGCCTGTCAACCCCTTCACTATGATTTATTCTCTGACCTTCTTTCCAAAGAGTGGGTTTTTCTGACTTCTCTAATAAATATTACTTATTCTGTTTTAGGAATTATTGGTTATAATTCAGCTTCTTCAAAAGTCACACAAACATGTCTTCCAATTAAAATTTTCTTAGTCCTTTAAGGACTCTTTAGAGAGTCCATGTGCACCAACAACATTTTTTCATTCATGCACATGTAAAGAATCACTAAATTAACTACCTTTTAAGTATTTTACCAAGATGCTGCTGTTCACTTTACTTTTGAACAAACAAAATAAATGACAGATGCCTCATCACAAAACACACAGCAACTTTGCTTACAATTCTAGATCTTATAAAGGTACTTGAGACTGCAGTTTTGAAGAACAGGTTTTTTTCTGCAGTCATAGAAATGTCAATGGGATTTATTAACAAATATCTTTTTTTTTCCTGCCACCTCTGAAAATTTACACAAACTCTAAAATTTCTGTGTAAGTGGAAATTACTTCTACCATTCACATTTTATAGTCCTCTCCTCAGTTACCCCTTTGATCTCATTTCTCTATAGCCTAGCTGAAGCTGACCTGTAGTGAACAGTTGGATCACAGAAAATTGAGAAACTTTCAAGGATATCTGGTGTTTTTGGAAAGCTGTTATTAAAAAACACCGTTTGACTGGTTGGTAAGAGAAAAAGAATGATTACTCTGTTTTGTAAGTATAGCTCATTTTTTACTTAACTCTTCATATTAAGATTCAAAGACACGTGCAGAGCAGCAGAGGTGCCACCTGTTTCACAATATTTTCCAAAGCAATTTTGTAATGTTTCACTAATCCTAAATTAAGTTCTATGCTGTTAGTGTTACTGCAGGTTGTTCAGAAGTGGGAAAACAACAGTCAGACTTGTTCCCAGTAGCTGCATGGTAGCCAGGAGCATTCTGTACCCTGCAGCAGACTGTCACATCTCACCTGTTCTATATCGTGCTGGCTCACACGATTCAGTCCACTACTGAAATCCAACCTTGGCTCTGAACCAAAGGAATCTGGCAACAGAAAACAAGATGTTAAAATTATGTTGGCTGCTCCACACTATCTCTGTACCAAGTCATATAACAAATTTTAAAGTGTTCCAACTTGTTCCAAAAGTAAACCCACACATTAGAAATTACACTAATTTTTTACTTAAATGATTTAGAGAAAATGCATAAAGAGTGAGTCATAAATAATTTTGATCACACAACATGGCACTTTAAGGAAAAGACTCTTACACAAATCCAATCTCCCTGATTTCCTTACATTTCTTTTTTTTTTTAAAAGACTAAATTCAATAAACTTAAAATCCTCTGGTGAATCAATGGTGATTATAATTCTAAAAATACTTTTAAAATCACCAATATTAATTTTATTTCTTAATTTCATCTTAGATTATATTGAAATATTTTCCTATAAACTATTTTGGATCACTTATCTGATTATATTAGCTGAACTTCAGTTAGTTTGAAGAGCAGAAAGAAAAACCAGTTACTTTTACTTTCCTTTGGAGGTTATGTGTAATACACAAAACCCGAAAGTCTGTGAGTAAACAATATCAGTATTGTCAATTCTCCAGTGGAATATCCAAAGGTGTGCCAAATACAAACAAAATCTCTTTTATTAAATATAAAAGGCAAGATATTAAAAGTAGGAAATCAGTTTTAAAGCTAACCATCAGAAGTTATTCAAAGGCATTTTGATGTTTGAGAAATTTTACCTTGCAGCCTTCCTTTCTTAAATGACATCCTAGAGGACAGCAGTGGGTCTTGGGAGTCAGTGGGTGTGCAGTGCAGTAGGTAGTGTTCCAGATGGCGCCAGAGAATGAAGAGACATATTTCTATGATATCTGCAGACACATCTCAGTGAAGGACTCCAATGTAGTTGTCTTTGGATTATGCATTTACTGTATGAGCATATTTACACACTTGGAAACAGCTGAAGATGTCAGCTCAATCACCTGTGATGGATCACTCACAGTCACTGTCCCCATCACCCTGCAGAGCCTCAATCCAGCCCTCAGGAGGAGAGCAGAGTATGGAGTGCTCATGTGAAGGTACCTCAGCTGCACACAGTAAATTAAAGCTGAGGTTATAAAACCGGGGATGGCAGCAACATCTTGGGTGACAACAGCAAAGTATGCAACAGCACATCTTTCCCAAGGGAGGTTGCAGAGGATCTGTTGAAGAAAATTCTTTTGCACATGACTGGTTATTTCCATAGAATTACTGGTGTTTATGAGATTTAGGTTTATGCTGTAAGACTAGAAACTCCTATTATGACAGGATCATCAAAATTATTTTTTAAAGTATTTCTTCCACCACACTTGGACATGTGTGAATGTTTATGGGGTCTGGACACTAAAATTAAAGAGCTGGGCTCTAACAATTCCTTTATTAGCATGTTGCAGAAAGTCCTAGCTAGGTTTCAAAATGGGAATTACTAACTTAAAAATCCTTACATTCTGGCAATAGCAGAGCAATACCCTCACAAGTTAATTGTCAGTATCTCACACTTACTTTTTGCAAAAAATTTTTGTTCAGTGGTCAGAAATCCAGTTTAAAAAACCCCTGTTTCTATCTCTGCTTTTCTGCATCATCACCTTGAGGGCCATTTCAATTTTAGAAGGATACAAGAACAGAGGGAGAGCAACTTGGCTCTGTTATTTATTAGTTTCACCAGGCGCCGCCTTGCCAATACGTATTTTTGGGAAGTTGAAATCTTGTCAACCCCAGCTGGCATAACTGACTGACACAACTGTGATGGGAAGAGAAAAAACAAAGACTGGAGCAAATCACAGAACATCAAGAGAAATAATCAAATAAGATTACTTATTAATATCTAGAACTTTCTTGTAAGCTACTATTTCTTTAAAACCTTCCTCTCTATTTTGAATTTGCATAACCTTGCTGACGAAAAAATGGGAAAATGAAAGTCATCTCCAAGCAACTATAATGAAAGTAACAACTTTTACAAAATTAAGCCAAATATTTTCCCTAAAGTTTTAGATCACTCATTCTATGGACCCCCTTCACCAACAGTAGAAAAGAATATGCACAAGAAGTGGAACTACTTGCTTATCAAAGATGCTTTGGAGCCTTTGTTACAGCTGTGTCCAAGTTACTACAGCACAGAAACTATGGGGTTAGAACAATTAATTACCTCTTTTATTTCATCTGGTGGCAGCTGCTCCACATTTTGCAGTTTGTTAACACTCTGACGATGGCTGTCATAGTAACTGAAGAAATCACTAGTGCACTGTTTCAGCAGGTAAACAATAATGCCCAGGCCAGGCAAGTGCCAATATGGGACCACTGGTGTTTGTGTATCTAGACAAGATGTTGAAAATAAGAAAACAAAACTAAAAAACCCCAAGAAAACAATAAGCTATGCTCTCTGTCAAGAAACTAGTGAAAGACAGGAAGGCACTGGCAAGTATATTTTGCACTTGTGTCAGAAGTAACATAAATGTAAGTCTATACAAAAAGCTGGGACTGCACTACTAAAAGGCAATCAGCCTACTGCAGTACTGAGTACAAAATGTGAAATGTAACTAGATTAGAAGACTTACTATTCACACATTTTAGCCATCCCACTGCATAATAACAGTGTAAACTCTTGCCATGTGTTGTAAGAGTTCCAATGCGCATCGAAACACATCTTACATGTCATAAATAAGGTCCTAGTTTAAAATAATATAATCCAGCACAGATGCTGAAAAAAATTAATCCTGACCTACCTGTCTTGTGCTATTTATTTACATACACACATTTCTTTACTAACATGTATTTCCAAGGCTATGAATGAAAAAACAATTTGTTTCAAATAGGACTAGTTTCCCGATTTGGCTTAGTGCAAGGTTGAACAAGCATGGATTCCAGAATGAGAAAGTGAGCAGCTACAGTATTGGCATAAAGTGACTTAAAGAGTATGTGAAACTACAGCCTCTGGTTCAACATTTTCTAGTAGTCCAAATGTCACAGGCTCATAAAACAGCAAGTGAAAAATCTCACCCTGCCGAGGCCCATCACGGTTGGTTAACTCTGACAGGCTAGGAGTAAACAGACAAACAGTGTGCTGGAAACTGGGGGCACTTTGCAACATCAGTGACTCACAGTATTCCATCACATTTGCACAGATCTGCCAACAAAAAGAAAAAAAAAAAAAAAAAGACAGCATGTCAATTACAGTATCTACAGGCTTTGGAACATTAAATTTTACATGCTTTGCTCCTCTCTTCTCGCCAGGATGTGATGATTCTATTTTCTCATCAGTTACAGACTCTCTTCTGCTGTAAGTCTAGGACTTGCAACTTTGCCTCTTTCCCAAACTTTCTAGCTAAAATTTCTGGATAATTTTAAGTCCTCTTTGGCTTTAAAAAGTTAGTGTAAGCCATTGCCCTCTATACACAGCTTACATTTTGAAAATTTCTGATCAATCTAAGCTTTCAAAATTCACAGATTTTATGCAAAACAATAAAGGTTTCTAATGCAAATGTAAGCAAACACATTTTCAAGGGTTACTTTAAATAAAATGCGGACTCTTATACCACACTATAACCAGTGTAGAGAATTACTACTCTCATATGAAATTATGATAACTAAACAAATCTGCACAGCAGGTAAAATGTGCTGAAGGTCCTAGCATCTTGTGTCCTTACCTGTTGCATAGCCAACTCAGTTTCATCCCTCTTGTTCACTCTGTCTCCTGCTGCATTATCATCTTGCAGCTTGAACTGACGTAGCCTGTCTGATCCCCCAAAACGACTCAGAAGTCCTAAGCACTGCCGCTGCCATAAGAAATGAACATTTAAATTACCATCTCAACAAATGAAGTGCACAATTCTTTTCACTCAAGTGATACATGTCTCTTAAAACACAGTATTAAGAAAGCAATGCAGATAAAACTTCTAGCACTTTGTAAACAAAATTTAAGTTTTTAGTGTTTTAACTTTGTTGGGGGTTGAGTGTTTTTTCTGTTACTGTGTCAATTTGAAGAATTTTTCCCATTATCATGCCAATGGAGC
>JAOTQP010000870.1:46046637-46075436 GCA_026413545.1 Cichladusa arquata
GTGGAATTAAAGCCTCTATTTCAGAGGAAACTTCTGCCTCTACTGGCAGACACCTGTCCTTCAAACCAGGACAAACTTACCTTGATTTAATTTAGAAATTAATGGCATCCTAGAAGACTGCCAGTGAGAAATGAGTGCAATTCACAAGTGCACAACTTTTCTTGTGTCTCTTGCAAACTATTATACAGAATACTATCAATGGCAGTTTAGGTTTGTCCATTCCCACACCCAAAATACCTTTACCTACATAGACAAACAAAATCTGAAGATAAGGCTGGTAAAGGTAGAGTACAAAAACTAATTCAGTAACAAATAAATCAACCACTAGCATGTCTGATACACCAAATTGTTGAGCTGGAGACATGCTTGTGGCCAAAGTGGTAACAGACTGTTTCTGCATTACTTCACATGCTTTGGTGGTGGCTTCAAATTCTTCTCTTCACATAAACCTAAGCCAGGAAGGGAAACAAAGTTCCTGATGCTACCCCAATGCTGCCAAATGTTACCTCTTCCACTGGACAGGGAAGTGTGGGGAGACACCAAAACACCATCCCACTCCCACCAAAAAAGCTTCAAACTACCACACATTCTTCTGGATGCTGGAAAACATCTCTTTCCCAACTGCTACTATTCACAGTAAAAAAACCAGAATAATCACATCTAGATAGCCAATTCTAAAAGTACATGGGTTAAGCATATGACTTTATTACCTGAAATCGCCCAATGTGTCCTTGTAGCTCCATCTGTGTCCCTTCATTAACATCCATGTCCAGCTCAGTTAACACTCCTGGTAAAAGATACAGCCATTAAATAGCTGTTTGGTTTTTTTTTAACAGATTTATGCAGTATATACATTTAAATACAAGCAGTGATCAGAAATATTTCAGACAAACATTCAACCTGCATTTTGCATATTTTTTGAGCAAAACATTCAGGTATGAATGCAGCTACTAGGATGAGAGCATGAGAGCATGTAGCCTAAAGTTCTGCTAAATAATCAATGGGGGCAAGGAGGAAGGGAGGCTGGCATGGAAATTACAGCTGTTGTGCAAAGCTCTGTATACTGTAAGCAAAGAGACACCTAGGCTTAACCTACAGCTCTTCACTCCTTTCTACTGTAGCCAGACATGTCTCCTGAACAAAGAAAACCATTAAATCAAAATAGAGAAGTTATTTTGAACTGGTAAGCATGCAGAAGAACCACTATATCCATCACAGTCATTATTAGCCCTTTGTGAAGGTAAGTCACCAAAGAGAAATGGCAGTATGCTAATCTGCAGTGCTTTTTCCCTGGGAAACTTTGTATTTTAAATAAATAAAAACAGTGAAGACATTTAAAAAATGGGTATGCAAACAATTTTCTCTCTTAATTTCCTCAGTTACAGAACTTATTGAATAAACATTGTTTTTTGAAGATGTCACAGATACTTTGAGCACTTCTATTTGCAAGCCACCTCCAAGACAAAAAGTACTTAGCGTGAGGTAGCATGATGAAAAGAAAATGGAAAGTCAGATACATATAGGTAAGAGCACTATGTCTACTGCAAATCCACCACATTTACTTCAAGAAAAGTTATTTAACGTTTCTTTATTTTTCTCAGAGCTCTAAATGAAAAAAATAAATCTGTATTGTCATGGATATTCTCTTCTGTCTTACTGTTTCTTTACAGAAAGCAAAGCTTGAGATTCATGCAGATGGGGTTGAGACGTCAAAACTGCAGTTCTTACCAGGCAATGCTGCCTTGCTGATTATTCCTGTCAGGGAGGCCAGCTCCTGGAGAGACCCAACACTGATTTCTTGACACCTTAGGATCGCCTGGATAGTATCTGAATGGGAAATTAGGAACTGCAAAACCTGCATCACAAGAAAAAAAAAGAGAAAATATGAATGACTCAAAATTTAATGGTGAGCAGAAAGGAAGCAATGCTTCTGAAGAATTTTAGAAGATCCCATATACCAGTGAGGATGGGATTTAAAAAAAACCAACTTATTATCAGAGCAAAAGCACATATAATTTCTTTGAATGAGCCAAAGTAGTGATACTTGAGCATGTTTTGGAACTTACCTGTCCTGCTGCTTGCAAGTGCTGTGCCATGCTGGATGTGAGGATCACTTGGCACAGCTGAAGAGCTGGAAGAAGAATCTGGCGATAACGTTCCACTGGAGCAGGAATGAAGACCGGGGGATCTCTCATTGCATACATTCTTAGGAAGTTTAAAAAGAAGGGAGGAAAAAAAAAAAAAAAAGAGATAAAGAGTACAAGAAAACTGAAGTCTAATAGTGAGGCAGAGCCTCAGCCTGTATCTAGAGTGATTACTCTAATCTTGAGTGACAAGCCTAATCCTGAGTTATTATTCAAGCACCTAAAAACATTCATATTGCAATAAAAGGTCTAGACCTGAATTGAGTTTTATTGGAAAAGCAACACATTTATGATGCATAGCTGCTGCCAGACATTTTCTTTAAGCAGGAAAAATTACTTCTTTGTATTATGCTACACTAAACCAGGTAACTTTGCTGCAGAAATACGATACCTGCTTACTGATATACAAGACTAGGTATTCTC
Organism: Cichladusa arquata; assembly: GCA_026413545.1. Taxonomy (NCBI): domain Eukaryota; kingdom Metazoa; phylum Chordata; class Aves; order Passeriformes; family Muscicapidae; genus Cichladusa; species Cichladusa arquata. Next base: position 46,049,205 of record JAOTQP010000870.1, read on the forward strand.
AAATATTTTAGGAATAGTTGTGCTTAATTCTAAAGCAGCTGTTAAATACAGTTCTCCACAAATATCCTGTAGGTTTTATACAGTCTTATTACATCTAATTGGAACTTTCAAATAGTGTACTTTGTCTAAGTCTTAAATTTTTCCAAAGTGTTTGAACTCCCAGTGTGTCACTAAGAACTGTAAGTTTAAAACAGGGACCATGGCTTAAAATCAACCCAGGCAATTTCCCCTAAATATGGAATTTCTGTCTCTGAGTTCTTCTCTCAATCACTTCGCAATACTAACGTGGCAACACATCAAGACATTTGCCAAGCTGATTTTTTTTTAAACCTGCCATAAAATATTCTTGAAATAGCATTTAATTCACTGCTCTCTCAATGCTTTATGGTGGAGGACAAACTCTGCACTTCAACTGCAAAGCCCCAGAATAAGTTTATAGTGTAAGCTGTTTTGAAAACATTACAGTATAAATTATTTAATAATAATACATTAATCATTTTTATCCAAGATATCAAATCAATTTTTATGTAGTCTAAGTAATAAGCATGCAACTACAACCTCACACCCACATCTGAAATTTTCCTCTCAATGAAAGGTAGCTTTAAACTGAACTGATAGGTTTAAGAAACATACAAAGAATAAACCCACAAATCATTACTCAAAAATCATGAGGCTATAAAAAGATGTGATGTGCTTCCAGGAAGACTGCATTATGGTTTTAGCATCAGCCAGGGAAGCAACACTTACCCCTGATGGTCCATTTCAGGTCGCATGTCATACACCTGGCACTGCGCCAGCCGCACAATCACGCCAGACCGCAGCAGCTCTAATGCACCCTGCTGACTTTTGGCTACTCGAGTCAGGAACGCCTACACAAGAGTAGAGAAGGTTAAGTTCTGGAGCTGCACAATGATACTAATTATGTCTACTTTCTCACTTCATTTTAGCATCATTTCAAATTTAGTAAAATCTCCTTAAGGAATACCTTCAGTGCAGATAGCTCAGTGTGTAGCTGTGGTGAAGCTGCAGATTGAGCTCTGGGTGGCAGGAGCCCCAGGCAAGAGCCTGTGAACCACCCTCTGCAAAACAAAGGGCACAAGGGACATGGGGCACCAGCCAGAGGACCAGACACTCAGAGACACAGCAGAAGACTCAGCTGGAAGACCCCAGACTGACTCACACAGACTGCAGAGGGTATGAAAACCCAGGGGTTCTTTTGTTGAGGGTCCCTCCTCAGAGGCACCAGCTCAAGCTCTTATTCCGTTGTTGCACCATGATCAAGTCATTTTAAAGATCCAGATGTCTGAGACTGCCCAGGGAAACCTAGTCTGAGTGTGTGAGCATGGTTAGAGTAGGAAGTCAAGTGGGGCACCTATTGGTCACTGGAGCCACTGTCTGTGAAGAGGCTTTGGTCTCAGCAGGCAAAGTCTCTGGTGGTGCAAGTGTGACTGCCAGAGTGCTCTTGAATGGTCAGATGGGAAAGCTTCCTTAACAATATCTCTGAGTACAATCAGTGCAAAGTGTAGACAAACAACTTTTACTAAAAAGTAAAATTAAAAAATACACACTGTAACACAAAATCCTTTCTTAAGTACTGTTACCATTTTGGACTCATAGGTGTACAGCGCCTTAAGCAGAGGGGGCTGAGGTGTGAGCAAGCTCTGAAGAGCCAGATCATCATCTGCCAGGCTATCCACAAGCACCTTCAGGTAGCCACTATTCGAGAGATACAACAGCCACTGCTGCTGCTTGTCTACTGAAACAATGTGATCCAGTAAAGCCAATGCCAGCATCTGGGATGAGGGAAGAAAAACAAACAAATCAAAACAGAATTAAACCTATGAGATCAATGAGATTTCTAATAAATCCCTAGAAATTTGAAATGCTAAGCAGTTTCTTCTAACAGCTTCTTATAAGCAGAATGCATTTCTTCACTACAACTGCAATCATTTATGTGAAAAATATTTTAAGGTTTCTTGACACTAGTATAGTATAAGCCAATTACCTTTCTCTACAGTTCTTTTAAAAACCATGACAGATATTGTTGACCAATAACTAAGGCAAAATATTTTAATGAAGTATTGCCTCAAGCAGAAGTACTACTTAAAACTAGTTTGCCTTCTGACTAGATTGTCAGCTACTGGCTACTATTAGAAATTACTTCGTCATGAAGTCACATCTTCCCAAGGTGACTAAGCCCATAACTTAAAAATAGTAACAAATAACTGTTAAGAGGTCCCTACTTACATCTTTTGCAGCAGAGCTTTCTACCCTTATTTTTAAACAATAGGCACATAGTCTTGTTGAAAAAAAAAAAAAAATGCATGTATGGCTCTCCTTTCAGCAGTTTGAAGGATGAGTGGAAGTACCGAAACATGAAACAGATCCAGTATCTACAGAAATGTTCTAGCTCTACCTCATGAAACTTCCCATCTCTGCACAGATGATGTTGTTTAAAACAAATAGAACAGCAATTTTAGAAGAATAGATTCATTTACCCGGCCTATCTCATGGCCATCACAAGCATCACGACAGACAACCTCCATCAGAGCTGCCCCATAACTCTCAATAGTTGCCATGTTTTCCCGTTGCAATTTACTAAATGCATCTTCAGGTGCTGTCAAATGTTCCCACATAGTTTTTTTAGCTGTAAAAAGCAAATAAAACAAAAAATGAAAATATTTAAAGATAGGCATCATTAGCTTAACTAAAGCTGATGCTACATCCTTCAGGGCACTCTCTCTACACCTTGCAACAGAAATGCTCCAAACAATGGTCAAGGGTTGTTCTACAAATCCACTCTTCTTGAATATCACACAGATCAGCCAGAGCAAAATGTGTGGGCTTGTATACATCCATCACCCTTGTGAACAGTCTAAAATAATTTAGATGTTCAGTACTTGTTACACACATAAACTAATAGGCCTAAAACTGGAAGTGTTCACAGCCAGGTTGGATGGGACTTGGAGCAACTGGTCTGGTGTTCCTGCCCACGGCAGAGGGTTAGAATGAGATAATTTCAAAGGTCCCTTCCAACCCAAACCATCCTAGGATTCTATGAACTTTCATTGGAACCAAAGCATTCAGTCTGATCCAAGTTAACAAGGTGTCTTAAATGGGAGAAAATAACACCGAAGTCAGCCATATACTCCAAAGGGGTCATAACAAATTTGTCTTTTTTCTTTTACTACTGCAGCTCAAAACACAGACCAAGTAAAAGTCTGCATGCAGGTACTAGCCCCAAGATTTTTTCTCAATTCTTTTCTGAGCTCTAAATAATTATTAGAAACACTAAAAATTCAAGTATTTTAGCCATTCACAGAGAGAATGTGATACTTACCATAAGCATCCTCAGATAAATAGCAACTCTGGTTGGTTTATTTTTTGCTTATTTTGTTGGGAGGAGGTGTGGTGGGGTGTGTGTGAGGCTTTTATGTTTGATTGCCCCCTAGGATGATCTTCAGACAAAGGAAGAGAAATGGTATGAAATCATCTTTGGGGCTTCTTTCAAGGTTTTTTGCGTGGTTAGTGTTTTGTGCTTTTTTTGCTTTGGAATTTGTTTTGTTGTTTTGGGGTTTTTTTTAATAGGATCATTATGGTATGAGTATACATAAAGATGTGAAGGCATAAACAATTCATTTCAGAGGCTCTTGGAGCAAGATGTTTTTCATCTATTTCCAGAAGACAAATCAGCATGCAGAAACTGTACCCTGCAGGGTTTAATAGCAACTTATTTTTTTCTCTTTTCCAAATACAGTTGGACCATACCTGCTTCTAAAGTGTCTGGTTCATCTGGTCTCTGGGCAATCTGCAAATAATAAAGCAGTGATCCATAAAGGTGCGTCCTCACTCTCTGGAAGCCACCACCTGTTAACAAGAAACATTCACAATTACAAAAAAATGTAAATTCCGTAACACCATCTTCCACTGACACTTAATTTAACTTTCCTGTGGCAGTGCTGGCAGAAATAAATAAATCAACTAGATTCTTTACGGTGAAGTTCTACTGTTTGCATGGAAGTGTATTTATGTGTAAACTCAAGAAGTTTATGCTGTTCTGAAAGAATGACAATATGAAATTCTCTTTACAATCATTTACATATCTCTCTTGTTAGTTGTTCAGATTTTTTTAAAAAGTGTTTGCTAATTTTTTTTTAATAACATCACTTACATCTATACTAATCATGTCAGATCCACCTAACTGACTAACAAAAATCTTCACTGCAGTTATCTGAAAGCAGGTCAGCCCCTTTTTACTCTTGGCAGTTGGAATTCATGTACACACTCTGCAAAAGTCAACATACCTGTTTTCAAAATGAAATCCAGCAGCTTTTTCAAGATGATGTGGAGAGAGGAGTCACCAATGGAAGCAAAACCCATGGATATGCTCTCAGAGCCAGGTGATGAGGTAAAAGAACCATCCAGCATCAAGACATATTGTGACTGTCCTGCCATGGGGAGTGCAAGGGGCTGTTTCTGCTCTGTTTTCACAGACTGGCTCAGGTGGGCAGTCAGGGTGAACACAGCCCCTGCCACCACTGGCATCAACTCCTGAGCTGCATCATCATCGAGGATCTTAATAAAGAAGTAGAAAGGAAAAAAAAGGCAAAAAGAAAAAAAATGTTTAAAAGTGTCTGATTTCATGAGTTATTAAAGCAATTAAATTAGCCTCTCACAACTATTTAATTTATGTATGCATAAAGATTTCATTTACATGACAGTATTTAAAACACATCAAAATCAGTAATGTCAGAAACTTGTTTAGAAACCTGAGTCGAACATATTTTAATTGAGAAGACCATTAGCCTTCTCGGTTTTTTTACATAAATCACAGGCAGGATGATAATGAAATCTGGATAGCAGAAAGAGAAGAAACATTTGAGATGCTTTAATAGTAAAATATCTAAACCTAAGCTAGAGAAAGAACAACTGGTACTTTCTTTGCTATATAGCTATTTTATTACATTAAAAATGTGATGGTACTACTTAAAAAACCCAAAGGGCTGAGTATCAAAGGAGCATTAAGGCAATGTGGAAAACCACTAACAAGAAGTTTGCATGCATTGTTTATATTCACTCTATTATTTAGAAGGTAAATCTGGTACCTTTATCACTAATACTGAAGCAGCTTTCCTTTTAAGCAATATAGTAATTTTGAACAGTAGTTCAATTATTTTCAATAGACAGTAACAATTTTTTTCTCTTCCTCGCAAAAGTGTTCACCAAGGTGTTACAGAAAATTAAGAGTCTGGAATTTCCTCTTTGTAAAGATTTTAGGAAAGAAATTTCTTAAATTAGTAAAGGTCTTCCTTGTTTCCTGTTTTTTTAATTTAGTTCAAATAAAAAACAAAACCAGCACTCCACTAAAAATAGGCAACTTTAGGTAACTCCTACAGAAGAAAATAATGGAACTGACAAAAACAAAACCCAAAAAAGGTTATTTTCTTCCTTGAAAAGATTTAACATTTTTATATCAATTTCTCAAAACTCTAATAATCAGAACTATAAACCATGTAACTCTCGCACTAAAGCAAAAAAATAATAATTCCCCAGCAGACTAAAAAGTACAACAATCCTTTATTAAATTTTGCCTTTTAAAATGGATTGGTCAGTAGTAACTTTCTAGTCTGTCTCAAAAATTATTACTGTAACTCAGCAGTAAAACACTTAGGCTTTTAAGACAAACCCTCACAGTTCCAAAAGCCCTTCTAATTGTAAAATCTTTAGCTTTCTATTACGAAGCTTCATTCAACTCTTCAACTTTCCAAAAGCAGCAGCAGTAGGATTTGCATTGAGTCATCTAAACACAGTAAATTAGCAAATATAGCAGTTTGCTTTCAGACTTCAGTAAGTTCTTTGTTTCTCATCAAAGCAGGCTGTTACTTTTTCACACACCTTTTCCACACTACCACTATGCTGGATGATACTGAAATGCATCTGTAATCTCTCAATATATGGTTCACAGCTCAACAGTAGCTATGCAAGAATACAGAGTATCCCCTTTGTCTAAAGTGCATTCAACTTCAACATAACAGCAATCAGAAAACTAAAAATAATACTATATGCAAACAAAATATTTCTGGATTACAATCAAAATTGCAGCACTTTCACATAAAAAGATGCAGGAACAAAGTTCAAGGAGAGGGTTGATTTCCAGCAGAGCACTACCTTGTCATGCACATCCTGCAGCAGATCCCGGATAATCAGCTGCCTGTCCTCAGCCTGTATGAGATCCTGGGGGCAGGCAGTGAGTATGATTTCCACCAGCTGTCTCCACGACTCCAGAGCATGCCTCTTGGCATGGAGGCACTGCAGCAGCTTGTTCCTCTCCACTACGTACTGCAGGATAGTGTTGATCTCCTGAGAACCCACCACCAAGAAACTCAGTTACAATGTGCTACAAGAAATTCATTGCAAAGACAGACTTCAAGATGACAATTTTATCTATTAGTAGTAGTTCTCAGAATAAAATGTTAAGCCTTCAGCTTACTAGAAATAAGCTGCTATTACTACTTTAACAAGGTAGCCCGTTCCATTTCTGAACTGCTTTTCACAGGGCAGACATCATGAATGTCTCAATCTCATAGGAAAAAAAATTGACCAGGAAAATTATTTTCTAGCACTTCAAAATGAAAACAACTATGAAAAATCTATTTGTGCCTTTTTTCCACTTAGTCTGAGTAATTTCTCCTTTACCCTTTGCATCCATTTAATCAATTTCAACTTAATTTAAAAGATGGCAGAAAACTCAGAAAGTAACTAATCTCCCAGTTCACTGAAACTGTTTCTGTGTAGAAAAAAGGAGAAATAAATCAGCATCCCTCGTGAGAGAAAGGCAAAATGATCTTGGCCATAGGATGAACACACCGTACTTGTCAACAGCCAATCTTATTATCAGTGTCTAACTGCCTCCTGTATGGTGGGGTGGAAGCTGCAATTGTTAACACTCATGGGGAGGGAACAGCTTAAACAAAAAAAGAAAACATACTCCAGGCCAGCTGTTCAGAGAACAGTATGGTAAGAAGGACCTTAGCTTATCAATTTTGGGATTTTTGTCTTCAGGAATTACTAACTCTAAGCTAGGACTCAAATCCACAATCTTTTATAGTAAAGCTTACTGCTTGACAGGGTATGAAATCCACCAAGAGCAACAACAAACAGTAGTTAACTTTTTCTGTACTTACCTCCATAAGTAAAGGTCTCTGGCCAATTGCTGCCATTCCTTGAAGGGCATTGACTTCTGCAACCAGAACTCTGTGAACGTACTGAAATTAAAAGTGAAACATTAATGATGATCTGCTTTAACCTAGCAGGTAGATAAACACCACACTGTAACTCACTCTCTGCCCCAGGGTTGAGTTAAAGACAGTTTAATAGGACAGAAAAGGAAAGCAGGGGGGAATAATACAACATGTAGAATAATACAAACAAGGGAGGCACAAATGCAATTGCTCACTACCTGCCAACCACTGCCCAGCCAGATCCTGAGCAGCAGCCCACAGCCAGCTTTCCCCTCAGCTTATACACTGAGCATGATATATGGTATGGAACTTTGATGAGTTTTAGCTCAGCTGTCCTGACTGTGTCTCCTCCCACCTTCCTGTGCCCACAGCCTACTCACTGGTGGGTGGTTCGAGAAGCTGAAAAGTCCTCCACTATGTAAATATTGCTTAGGAACAACTAAAGGATCAAATGTTAGGAACATTAATCTCATCCTAAATCCAAAACACAATACTGTACCAGCTACTATGAAGAAATTTAATGGTATTTGAGCCAAAACTAGGAGAAGTGACAAAGTACATGTATTTGTACCTCCTAAAAGAATCTAGGAGATGGCTACATAGTGACAGATGCAACAGATGGACTGGGATTCCAACAAGTTTTACTCATTTTTTTAGGGTCACAAATTTTTCAGGATTATTTACCATACACTTGTCAAGTACTCATCACAACATGACACAACCTTACATAAAGCCTCCAAGAAATACTGCAGTACACAACAGTGTTGCACATGCAATTGTGTACACATATGTAGTGCTAGGTAGCTGTGTACTGGCAACCAAAGAAATACATATCTAAAACATACACCTTTTATATAAAACTAAGTTTCAAAGTATTATTAACACACTGATTTATTTTTTATTATTATTATTAAGATATAAAACAGCAAGTGCAACTTGAAAACAAAGACCAGTGCTAACCTTGACATTGCAGACCACTTGTCCACGTGCATTCTTGTGCTCACAATTAGCAATGACTTGCTCAATTTGAGCCCGATCAAAGAAATCCAGTTGTAAAGGCTCTGGAATGTCCTGACTGAAGTCAATTGAATCCAGGATATTTAAGATCTTTCTGCGCACTGCAAATGCAAATCAATTTAAGTTGTATTCAGAAGTATCAAGGGGAAACAAAAAAATTTAAGAGCCTAATTTACCTTTGTAGATCTAAATCTTTATCTTAATGTGTAAAGCTTCAAAAGAAAGCACTAAATCTTCAGAAAGTGTGATCAATCTATATAACAGGTTTAAAACCATTTTCTAAGGCCTTCAATTCTTAAATTGTCTTATATTATATAGTTCTCCTTTATACACGCATGTCGTCCAATATTTACAAACAGAAGACTAATTTTTTCCTCCTAAATGAAACCAGGCTGGTTTTCAATTATAACCATGCAGTCTTTTGTTGAGAAACCATAAGGAATTTGAATTTATTTATTTAAGACTTATATTCTCTGCTGAGAAAATACAAATATGTTCAGCCTTAGCAACAGTCTCACTGTTCCTTAATAGACTGCTATTCTCCCATTTCATCCCTGCACAGATACTTAAACTCTTCAAACTGCCTTTCCAGTTCAGTGTTTTCACTCACCCCAGCCATTTGTATCAAGGTTCTTTAATTTATTTTTTTTCTCCACACTAAATAAAATTGTTTCATGTACTGCTGCTGCTTAGAACACCTCTTTCTTTCCCCAAGTGTCCTTTCTGGAGGTGGCCCTCTGGCCTGTTCAGGAGCAGATACACTTTACTGATAAATAATCAACAGTTGTAACAGTTACCTTTAGAAGCAGTGTCAAAATGGAGAAATCCACTGACTGATCGACTTTCATCTTCCATTCCTCCTTCACCATCAGCTGAAGGTAATAAAACATACTAAATAAATTACAGAAAACAAATCTAAGTGAAAAATATGACCTACTTTATTAATAGTGAAAGACAGAGCACAGTGATAAACCTTTCACATCAAAGTCTTCTAATACAATATAGCCTTGAACTGTTAATCAAATTAAATCAATACTAACCTGACAAAAGCTATCCAATTATTAAATATAGATTAAAAAATACCAGAAATGCCTAAATAGACATCCCACACTCTGGTATGAATAATGCAGTTGGATAGACACCATAAAATGAGTAGCATATCTGAACACAGCTTCCCATACTCAGATCCCCACAAGGATGAAGAGAGTGTTCAGGCTGATAAAAGGGAAAACACCATACTGCAGTAGCCTGCTAAAATATCTTCCATTTATTCTACTTTCTTGATGTAAAGAGTTTTATTGCCATCTGGGTTTATTTTTCTTAATTTACTTCTACCCTGCTCTAAAACTCTGAAACCTTGCTTTTTCATTTAACACTACATTTTACACCACCTTGGGATGAAATATCCCTTTTGTGATGTTATGTTAAAAGCAAAATTGACCAGTAGCTACTATTATCTGCAAGAGAGGTTTGAGAGCTTGTGACTGACATTAAGACTGAGAAACTTTGTCTAAAACTGATTACCATGGAAGACCCTTCACCGTCTCTATATTGTAACGATTCTGAACAGCAGCTCAAAATAAATTATTCTACAATTTAAATTATTTTTTAATATTCCCCTTCCTACCTCATAAAATGTTTTTAATTTTTCTATCAACAATGAACAAAATCACGCCCTGATTTCTCTCACTTTGGAGTCTACAGACACCATAATCTTTCTTCCCATATCTCCGGTGGCAATTCCACACCTGATACCACAAATGAACTGTCACAAGCTTATGAAGAATTCAAATGAAGACTCTCATTGTCCTTTTATCCCAGCCTATTTACCCTCAGCAGAAGTTCCTCTTACCCAGGTATGGTTTCACAGGCATGTCATCGAGCAGCAGGTGCAGCAGTCTCTGTGTGTGGGAGCGCTGGCGGTTCAGCGAGGTCACTCGCATTTCTATAGCTGCAGTCTTCATTAGCCAAGACATTTGGTTGAGAGTTGAGATCTCATGTTCTGGATGGGGATATGGCAGCAATTATAAAACTTAGCATAAATAATGTTACTTACTCCAAGGAAAGCATTTTTCACTTGAGAAAGCTTTCAGAGGATGTCATTAGTTATTATTTGCTCACAAGACAAAAAGTCAGATCTGACAAAAGCCAATAAACGAACATGTGGTTATTTTGAACACAACTCATACACATACATGCAATAAGCATATACACAGAGTTCAATTCTTGCAGAATTAAACAATTAGCAGAGCCTGCAATTGATTCAGTTTAATAATGCTACCTGTTTCTTCTTTCACGCCTAGGGAGTCAAAAATCCATCGAATTTTAAGCATGCACTATCTTACCACAGCATAAAAATTACCTTTGATAGAAAATGGCAAGTACTGAAGCTGAGTGAATAAGAAATCCTGACTGGTCCTCAGGTATCTCATAGTTGGACCTGAAGTGTCAGAGCACGCACACAACTGATAGATCACCTGACAATCAAAAACAGTAGATAGCCATGTATTTTAAAAACAAACCCACCACCAAATCAAAAGAAGTATAATACTGTTCTACTACTCAAACAATATTACCAGTATTGACAGGAAGTTTTCCATCAGCTTTCTTCAAAGTTGAACATATTACTTGTAACAGATGTTGAATTATGATATTAAAGGACTACCAGCATGTGGATGACCACAATGGCTATTTGTTCACAACATGACAATACATGAGCCTGTTTGTACAGCTCACTTTAAAATGAGTCTTTTTCTGTCTGCATGTCCACCAAGATGGGAAATGTAACAAAATATCCCTGTTTCTACAGAATTGCCTTTTGCTTTTAATAATGTTTAAAACCCCTTCTAGAATCCCTGGATTTTCAATGTGACACAAGTATGTAATCATATGATTCTATGATTTAAGTGCAAGCATCAGCTACCTTGCACATCTAACTGAGCTGTCTTCTCCACCTGACCCTCTCAGCCACACATAAATACATTCTCTCACAGCTATAGCATAAAGTAGAGAATTTCATTGACTTAGCTGGAATTTTATGTTATTTGCTGTCATACTACACCTCCAAAATTAAAAAAAAAAAAAAAAAAAAAATTGGCATACGTCTCAATGGACTTAAAGGCTGACCAAAAATATTTAGGTATAGTTTTATAAGTATGTCCTAATTCCAAGTTTCTGATATGAGTTGCAGATCCTTTGATTTCTATGATGCTACAAGATATTTTTTAAACAGAAGAAGGTAAAACATAGGAAGAGTTCAATGTATATAATAACCTGACATATTAATTTTAAAAGTGAAACTATTATCAGAGTCATCAACCATCTGTGTTCACTAACCAAGAAGCAGCCAATTTTATTTAGAGTCTACTTTCAGTATATGCCAACAGAAAATATGCTGAATACCTGGTAACAGAGTTCTGCAAGGTGGGGAGATTCCCGAACTGCTGTAGGCCCATTCCTTGTTTCAGTACCCTTCTCTAGTATGTTCAAAATAGCATGAAGGCAAGTCCGTGGGCAACCCAGGACACCTGAAAAGAGAAAAATAATAATGTTCTTGATCTTACATTCCTCCATAGCCAATATGGGTTAAGTACACAGAAATACAGAACCTAAATTGTTCAGATACCCTGTGCTACTGCTCCACAGAGCTGCAGCAAAATCATGTGGCAAAGCTTTATCACCATTACTTAAAATCAAAGAAGGAACCATGTTTCAGCAAAAACCTAATGAAAATATTTATAGTTAGTCTGTATGCTTTTGAGATGCTAGTGAATCAACTTCAATTGTTGCTTTTACACTTTTAAACAAAGAGCTATGTGACAATTTCGAAGAACAGCTTTAAAAAATTTCTGTCTTATTCTACAAATACAGCCATTATATGACTAATTCTCCTAAAGGCACCTGACACTGCAACCAAGGGGAACAGGGAATAGATTTTAATACTGAAGTCAAAATCCTGTCTTCTTGCATTCTTCCTTTAGCCAATTAATCCTCTAATTGACGCAGAAAGAGGTCCTGAAGCAGTAAAAGCATCGATAACCAGAGTTCTTATAGGGGAAATAACCTTCTCTGTTTGAACATGTATAATTTATGCTTTAGCAGGAAATTATTATCTTGAGATAAATGTCCTACGGTCATTATTCCTTCACATTATTAACAAGATAATTGAAAGACGTGGGCAAGGTCTCTCACACCTTTGAGACAGATTTCCTCATCACTGACCTAACATGACACCCTGTAAAATTGTGTGGGTGCAGATCAGTTACTTGTATTGTGTAACTACTGAATTTCACAATATCTGAAGAAATAAAATTCAGGTCCTATTTACTCTTCATTTAGAACTATGAAGAACTAAAAACGGCTGGGCCATAGCATCCAATACAAACCTAAAGATAATGAGAAATATTCTTCTCAAAAAACTAAAATAAAACAATTGAATGTTTGTTTAAGCTTGTTTATATAAAACATCCTATAAAACAGTCGAGAAACAACCTTGTATTTCAGACTGGGATACCATGATATCTCCACACCAAACTACAGCTAGCTATGATATCAGATTACTGTTCATGGCCTTAGAAAGTTGGGTCTTGAAAACTTCCAAACATGACGATTGCATGACCTCTGCAGCCAACCTGCTTCACCATCTTCTGGTGAAAAAATTTCTCCTATATCCAAACTGAGCCTCTCGTTTCATTTTATGCCCACTGCCTCTCATCTTCCTGTCACATCGCCCTAAAGAGTCTGGTTTTATCCTGTCATTTATGCCTTTGCAGGTGTTCAAAGGTTTCTATTAGGTCTCCTCAAAGCCCTTTTCTTCTCCAGACTTCCCTCAGCTTCTCCTCACAGGCTGAATAATCCAGCTCCCTGACCATCTCTGCTGGACTTGCTCAGTCTGTTTTGTAAAATACCAATTAGAAACTGAGGAGGCAAATAAGACACAGAGTAACATGCTATTATTCTCACCAATTCAACTTTAAAGCAGCAGGAGTGATATTTCTAAAGTTTGCATTATCATATATATACAATTAATTAACATATTTTTATATTCCTAGCACTAGAATGAAACCCCACATGTTCTAAAAGGTTTTCTTCTACAACATTAAAAAAACAAAAGTGGTTTTCTTTCCTATAAATTTTAAACAGGAATTTGAGGGAGGCCAGAACAATAGCCAAGAAGTAGAATTAGCTCAAAGTGACAATCTCTTTTGTAGGTTCACATGTTGTCACACATAGGTACTACTTGCATCATCAAATCAACTTCTTTGTACTATGGACACAACTATGGTGTATTTCACTTCTAAATTATCATTTTCCCCCACAATGCTAATTTCAAGTCTGTTCCAAAATCCAACAAAGAATCAAATCCTGAAGTTGTTTAAATGCTGCATTTGAGTATTAATACACCTTTTCATGTAGCTTTTGAGGACTTGAACAAGGCCTGTTGTTTTACTCTTAAATTGAAGAGCAATTGCTTTTCCCCACGAATTTCCCAATAAATATTCTCAGTGCTGCTAACAGAACTGATTAAATGACAGATCAGCCTCTCCTCTTCATACCTGGATCTTGCAAATTTGTGGTGCTGACAGGTTTCTTTAGTTCAAACCCCAAGAGATACAGAGCTAGGCTGGGAGGACTGCACTCAAGAGAGGTGATTAGGAGATTCAGAATATGGATCCTTGTTTCATGATGGATTTGTGCCCGCTTCTTTTCCGGCTCCAGCTCTTGATTAGAAAAAGAAAATAAAAACGAGAAAAAATCAGATGTGGTGATTAATGAAGCAAAAAATTCACCTAATAGATTAATCTTCAGTATCTTCAAGTTAAATACAAGAATGTTGAAGGATCAACTTATATTACTGCAAAGAGATATAAGAACAAAATCCCAAGTTACTGCTAATATAGCAGCAAATAATACATCCAAAGCAATGTTAAATACTTGTCTACTGAAAACAGACTCAGTTTGGAGTTGGTGCATCATACTGCGGACATACTTTAACAAAATACAGGTGCTTTTCGTTCTGTTAAAGGTCCAATTCCACAGAAAACAGAGGAAGATTGTTTCCTGACTTATAAGCACTTTTTACCTCTTTCATTAATTTAATTCCATGCAAAAGACAACCGTTTAAGCCATTTTAAGAAGCCTTTTACCTACCCTCATCTGGATTAATTAATTCTTCTGCATCTTCATTGTCTAAACATTCCACAAATCCAGCCATCAGCTTCTGGCTAACACTCTGTATTCAACAATGGAAGGATGGAAATGAAGACAGTTTAAAGAGCACTAAACCAAACACTTTTCATAATTCCCTTCATGTAGGTTGACAGAACTTCTAGACAAAAATTATATAACTTAATAAGCAAGAGTTAAGAGTCACAGCTGTTCTAAGAACAGGTTAGTAATTAGCCACTGAACAGAAAAAGAAAATCTACTGTTGTTACATATGCTAAACTATTATCACAGATTGAAGACTATAACGTCACAAAAAGATCTCCATATCTCAAAGAATATTGCCGTTTTTCTTCTTGAAAACATTCATGATTTTGCTTTTTTCAATTAATGAAGTAACTGTTTTTCCAATGCCACAGTAAAAGACGTTTTATATGTGCGTAGATAAAAAATATAGTATAGTTTTAACATATTTGACCTAGAAATCTATCCTTTAAAGAAACATTATGAAGCTCCAGTATTCTCCATTGGTTCCTCTTTCCAGATTCAAAGAAACAGATATTTACCTGATCATGTGTGAAATCACCAACTAGTTTTATCTGGATGTTGGAATTATCAGAAATACAGCACAAAATCTTGGCACTTTCAAAAGCTAGTTCAGGATTGCTGTTTCCATGGTAAAGATACCTTCAAAGACACAAGATTATGGCAATGAAATTGTTGAGAATTTAACTTTTTAGAGATGGTAACGTACAGGTAAGAAACTAAACAACATTTAGAACTAAAACATTTACAAATCAAATTACATGAGATAACATTAATGCTTCAAAGAAAATTTCACTCGATATGAAACTCTGAATGCTCCTCCATTGGGAGAGATGAGTAGGCTGAGTAGGGATAATAGCCTTTCCTGGAATTTTTATCATTTTTTTTATCCAAAATCTACATTAAACACTGCTGCATAAGTTAAAAAAACTGCGTGCAGGCATTTAATACAGTAAATAATGCACAATAGTGTAAAACACGGCCAACAACCAAATTTATTTAACTCTCCCACACTGTGACAACATGAAATTATATGCAAGGGAATCATTGAACGTAAGGTAGACAGGAAGAAATCATAAGAGGGGGAAAATTCAGAAAGAAAAACTATAAATACTGATCCCAATCTTGCACTAGACAATCACAGATCATACCACCTCTGAAGATATCTCCCCTCACCAAAAAAAAAAATCATGAGATGCTCTATGTAAAGAGGAGCATTGGCTAGTGAAACCAATGAAAGGATCCAGGATCCAAACACTTCTGTGCCTCCAAAACTCCTCCCTTCTCAGTACTTTGTACATACCTAGCAATATTCACCACGTGATCTGCCTTTTTAGTGCGAGGATTGATTCCTTGAAGCAGCTGCTCCAGTGGTGTGACAATAAGGGAAAGGTGGCTCTCCCGCAACAGATCCATAAAAATATTCTCCTTCTGTAGGGTTAAGTTTAGAAGTGCAAGGCAATACTGTACAGCTTTCTCTAAGTGCTTCTTCCCTGCAGCACACAAAGAACAAGAAAAATACAAAGGAGTAAGTAAATAGATTACATTCATAAATGTTATTCATCACGCCTTGTACCAAGGAAAAAAAACTGTCAGCTGTTTACTAGAAGGAAAACTTCCCCTAAAATAAGATTTTTATATGCAAGAGATACAACATCAAGTTACAGATATGCAGTGTTAGCTTTAAATCCTACTTACTATACATTTTAACTTCACGTGAAAAATGAATTCTAGGTACATACCAGGAAATGGAGCGTAAGTATCAAGCTGCTTAACCCCTTCTTCTAGCAAACTAAGGCAAAGTTCCAGCATTGGGGACTCATTCAACAGATGATACATCAAATTAAATCCAGGTGGTTTATACGCTATTATTTCTTCTCCTAGAGACAGAGGAGTAAAATAAAAAATATAACCTCTAATGAAAACCCCTTTTATTACTCAAGTTAGCATAAGCTACAAAACATAAGAGCCCCCATGGTTCTAAGCAACAAGTCTTCACAGATTGTTTTTTATACAGAAGTCTTTGAGGAAATTTTAGAAGTTTGGGAAGAGTTGTAAAGGCAATTACCATTACTTTCCAGTATCTAATAGCACAATTTCAAATTTAACCCCAAGAAGATCTGACCAAAAAGAAAATGGAAAAAGTTTACATCCTCCCCAAACCTGCAGGAAGACTCTGAATGAGGGAAAAAGCATTTCCAGAAGTCAAAGAGAATGTCCTGATCCTCACAATAGGGATTAACTCCCATGACTGCTATAACAATGTATGCAAAAATGAAACTACTAGCCTAAAATTCAAAGACTTTCATGATATGAAATAAAAGAAGACTAATGTTTCTTATTCATCTAAGCTCTTCATAAACTGTGGTAGATAAAAGCAGGAAAACATTAAGAATCTTTTATAACACGCAAGTGACAACAGGGGTACAGTTTCTTTTGGCATCAGCTTTAAAAATGCCCTTCTTCCATTCATTCCATGTGTGCCACTCCACCACACATCAACAGACAAGCCATGCCACTGGAGCCACACACTGAAACTGTCCAAAAAAATGCATCTACTCAAAACTAGATCAACCCACTTCTTCAACATATTGTGGAACCCACAAATAATCAAACAAGTTGAAGGATTAGCTGAGGACAGGAACAAGCTAACAAATTCTCTGAGCTGGATATGCTGCCAAGTACTCTTTGTCAAAGTATGAGGCACAGAGGCCTTCCAACTCTAAAGCTGTCTTCAATTAAAAAGTGGTTCTCACAGCACTGCTACAAGAAAATCCACAGGCATCACAATTTAATTAATGATAAGGAACTTTCATGAAAAAAAAATTTAGAGCCCAAAAAAGCCTTGGATTTCCTATAATGAGGGAACTGTAATCTACTGTAGCGTTTTAAAGAATAGATGTTCAGAATTAAATGACTTCAGGTCACAATTCCACTGTTACTGTCTGCTTTCAGTAATTCATATATCAATAATATTAATAGTAAAGGTTATCTCAAATACAATGACACCTTTAAATCAACCCTACAAATAGTGGTGATGTAGATATAGACCAAAGAAGTCCAGAGGAACAAGCCAAAACTGAGGTGCTGTTCAAGTGTCAAATGTTACTCTTCAACCAAATCAGAAATGAAAGAGTCACAAGTTATCCTCCTAGCAGAGACAGAGAAGTAGAATATAGTGTATGTGAATACCTACATCAATGCAGATCTCAATACTATGTGGAAAGTTTAACATCTTCCTGTTTTAAAGTCCTGATACAGCTGATACAGCTTTCCACCAGTTTATTTGCAATATTAGACAAGATCACAAGATAGAGGCAACAGAACAAAACAGGCTACAATTCTGTTTATCAGTAAACAAATTAACAAGTTAACCTTGTAACTCCACATATTGGTCCACAAAGTCTTCAAGCTGAGGTTCGTAGTCCCGCAATAATTTGTAAAACACTTCCAGAACTACCTCAGCTACTTCCCACTGCAGATAATGAGAACACAAATCATACACAGATTAAGATTGATACTAAAGCAACAAGAACAAGATGACAAAAAACACAACGCACAGTGCAGTGATATACTGGACCAGAATCATGGCTAGTATTTCAAAATTAGATAGCAAACATGCTAACAACACTATACTTCATTGTGTCAAATAATTTGAAAGCCCAAGCTCTCTTTCTGAAGTGAAAGGGAGCACTGAAACAGATTTATTACCTGTTTTAGGCTCTATTATACAACATACATATTAGGATATTGTAAATATAAGCAATAAATAGTTTTCATTAGCATACAGCCAAGAATAGATCAAGAATAGCCAGCTTCCAGGATACAGTTTAGCATGTGCTTTCATCCAGAAGTATTGTAAAACAAAGCCATATTCCCTGGTTCATTAAGTCAGAAGTTATTTTCTCAATGAGGTAACATTGAGAAAAGGACAAATCTGACTTGCAGATTTGGGAATGTCATGTTCAGAAGTCATTAGCCATTCAGTAGACTTGCAGAATCCTGTACAGCAAATGGAAATTTAGGAATACAAACTTCTTTTAAAAAAGATACTTTATACAGGCTCCTTTGAAGTATATCCTGACTCATGAATTGAAGTATCACCTGTTTCTAGAATCAAAACACTATCAAATGCTCTAGGTTACTCTTGCTGCATGAAACCTGCACAGCTTTCTCAAACAGATCTAAGCCACATCAACAACTATATCCTAAGGAAAAAAACACTTTCAAACAACAATTACTTTTTCAGCAGCTCTCCGGTAAGCTCTGGTGCGGAATCGGAGAAACACAGAGTCCCTGAGGAACTGGAGATAGGGATCAAAGCCTGGAGGGCGGAGACCTGCTCCCAAGTTAGCTGGGAATGAACTCTCCACCAGCGTGCTGATGAGTCGACAGAAGGCACGAGTTAAAGGATATTCCTCACACCGCGACTCAATCTCATTCAATTCAACCTTCCCAGGAGGACAGCAAAAAGAGGAGGAGACAAATCATAGATTTTGAGGGAGGAAGAAACATGTGAGAAATAATATATTAGAATCATCTGTGGATTACTTCACAGTGAATCAACTTAGCAGCATTTCTGTCTACAGTACAAGACAAACAGAGCAAAAGCAGCAAAGCATCACTACTGTTATTTCAGTTCAGCAACACACATTCACTCCTATCTCAGCTACTAGAAGCTATGCCTCAACATTTACCTACTTTGCTTTTAATTTACCATTGTTGTTTGAAGCAAAGTGAGCTGTACCAAGATGTAACAAAAGTGAGTCCAGTTTAGGAAAATCTTAGGAAGAAGTGCTCATGAGGAATTTGAGGGTTTAGATGCTGTTCTGTTACTAACATGAAGCTGAACTAGATGTTAAAAGGATAAAATTTTCCAGAAATTACAAGCAGGCTTGAAAGCAAATTACAAAGCAGTGAAACAACAGCGTCTATTAGAAAAGTTTCCCATGGACACAGCAGGAGAGGCAGCCTCTGCAAGTGCTTCCCAAATGCAAACACAGATGATCAGAGAGGCTGCCTAGGTACAGACTCTCTTACCTCAATACCAATTGCTTGTCTCTGCCCTGGACTTCTCACAGTTTGTAATATCTTCAAAACAGAAAGAGAAATGAAAACAGACCAACACATTTCACATGATCAAAGTGCATCTCCATCATTTTTATCAGGAGCAAAAAAAAGATACTCATCACATTTTAGATCTAAGAAGAGGTTCTCTAAATCCTTTTAAAGGATAAAAAGCCAAGATTTTTCTGTCTGAGAGGGTGGATTATGTTTGACACTTGTATGCTTCCAGCTTTATATTCTCCAAGATCTGCATCAAGTTTTCACATGAATGATTTTTACCTTATATTGGGAAGGGGAAAGACATTTCCTTTATTATCTCTTACAATAGTATATTTTAAGAAATATCATAGCTTAGGAAGCAAAGATGGTGAGATGTCATTATTGTCAGGGTCTCTTATTAGCAACTAAAAATAAACCTGTATTGATGTAAAAATAAGCCTAGCCAATGACATCTCTGAGGCGAGACTGTCATTTTCAAAATCATTCCAAAGCATTAACTACATGAAAAAATTATATTCAACAATGGCAAAAATAAAGTTTAGGAAGAAATAATATACTATTTTGAATATACTACTGGCAATTTCAACAAACTAGGATGCTACAGTTCTAAGCACTGAAAATCCTAAAATACCTGTGTATATTCCAGAGATTGCCAGAGTGAAGCAGCTATTTCAGGAGATCTTCCAAAAGCAGTAAGGGTTTCTAACAGCTCTGCTTTCAAAATAGGAGGAATGCTGCACTGCAGAAGTCCCAGGATGACCACTACAGGTGTCCACTGAGGGTGCTCACACAGAGCCAAGCGAGCATTCTCACTCTACAGTTCAACAGAAAACGGAACTGCAGATTATTATTTTGAAGGTTTTTCATGTCTTAAAATCTCTAATTCACAGTTCAGTACCAAGACTCTGTTTTGTACTTCAAGGTATGCAAAATATCAAAAGATTTAGTAGACAATTCCAAAGCAAACCATTTTAGTTAAACAAAAAGCCAAGTATGAAGACTTACAAGTACTAAAATTGGGTCTACTCACAAAAAAAAAATTACTTAGATAATACAAGCTTCTTATAACAACTCACTTTTTTTTAGCAGACACACATTAATGGAATTAGTCTTTAAGTACTCACACTCTAGCAGCTTCCTCAAGCATGGGTAGAGGGACTTTTATTAGTATCTCTATTACATACATTCTGTATACCCCTATCTCTATATATTTCTATGAACTCACTGCATTTGGGCATTTCCTAAGAACTTGTATCAATTTGCTTTAGTCTAAAAACAGGATCATCACTCACGTAAGCTCACTACAGACTCTGAGATGAACCACTGTACAGGAACAAGCCTCTAGCCTCCTCAAATGGTAATTCCCTGTATCCTTAGAACAAATTTATCTTTATCCCAGATTATGAATTGAATTAGTTTCACTGATCTGTCTTGTGTTTGTGCCAGTAAAACCAAGGCTATCTCACTATATCACAGAACTTTTAGACTGCCAAGTCTGGTGGCTACTTAAGAGCAAAATTCTACACTATTCAGAATTATACAAACAAGTCACAACACAAAATTATACACAGCAATTTTGTTCTCCTGGAATTCTCTTCCAGTCAATTCATTCAGAACATTGTACACCCTTAGTTTAGTGACATTTTAAATCATAACCCTGGAGGAGAGTTTCACAGCTGATCACTTTCCTTGCCAAATTTCTACCACTTTTGAATTCAACTATTACTTTTGCTTTTTCAAACTCATAAATAAAGGCAAAGAACTTTTCTACTCCATAGTGATTTATTGTGAATATACCTCACTTCTGAAAGACATCTCCATTACCCCCACCAGAGTCAAGGAAGCAAGAAAATCAGCAATACCAACAATGCAAATACCAATCTCTTTGTGCTTCACCTACACCTTTAGTGTTTGGTCATTACAGTTATTCCTGACGCTTCCCACACTTTTGGAGTTCACTAATAAAATAACAAGTGCTATGCAAATTTTCTTCACATACTCTTTTAGTCAAGGAGGACTTTAGAGCTGAATGATGATGATTTGCAAGGAAAAGAAAAAGTATTAACTAAGAAAATCAAATAAAAGGTTACTTACCCAATTGACTATAACAGTGGTCAGCTGTAAAAATGCAATTAATCCATCCTGTTCCTTCTGTGTGATGCCTCGAAGAGGCAGGTGACGGTACTGGACACTGTCTGCACTTGGCAAGTCTTTCCTTAAGTGCTCATGATAAAGCATCAAGGAGTGGAAGAAATGTTCCCAGGAGACAGGACTGCCACCTGCTCCTTGGATGTTTTCCGCTAGAAAAATGACAAACAAGTGACAAGATTTTTATTTCTACTCTTTTACAGGGTGAGAAGCAGGGTAGCTAAAACTAAAACGAATTTTTTTTTTTATCTAAAGGAAAAAGTAAAGTTCAAAGGAAGTTATTGTATCCAAAATTAATCATGCAGGTTTTGAGATTTTTGCTTGTTTGTGGATTTTTTTTGAGACAGAAAGGTGCTAATACGAAGAACTAGTATAAATAAGTTTTCTGTTTTATGAATTGGAATCTTGGCAGCAATATTTATATTTTCAAAGGAGGGGTTTTTTTATAATTTGACCAATGCAAAATGAATGCAAAACACAGGACTGACTAGCATCTCTTACTTTGAAAAAGTGCTATCATATTACATGTATCAAAAAATTTTAACTGAACAAAGTGCTTCTGAACAAAGTTAGCTCAGGAAAGTTACCTTGTACATTTTGTAAATGCAGCTAACTTTAAGACATTACTCATTTTTTGTTTTATAATAAGCAACACTGACATTCTGCATTTCTTATGGTAGTAAGACATGGGGTTTTTTTTAAAAAAAATTTTATTTCACTTGGTGAATTGCTTGCTAAGGTGCTCAAACTTCTCATTGCCTTACCGTCGGGTTTTTTTTCAGATTATAGTTTCAAGTAAAGCCTTCCAATTTCATCTTTGTACTAATAATGAAACGTTTAAAGTATGAGGCCACAATTCATCTCAAATGAGTCTTCGCACTTTTTGAAAGAAAAGGAGTTGAGAAAGAGCTGAAGTGTCACTTCTCTTACCATGACTACTGCCATTGACTTTTAGCAAACTAAAGCAGTAATGAGCACACTGAGGCCCACTAGCCAGTCCCCGCAGCATTTTCAAGTATGGGATGTAAATTGTGGAAGGAAGTAGATCTCCCATTTGCCTAACAAACTTTGACAAGACAACCTAGAACAAATAAAGATCAGTGTTTTTTTTAAAAAAAGGTAAATCTGAGTATTACAGGAAAACATAAGGCAGCACAAGTCAGAAAACAAATTCTAACATAATCAGGGCGGGGTAGACAAGTTCTTTTGTAGACTGGCCTATTCAGTCAGACATGTTTGAAAGAGGAACTCAACAAAATAACTCATGTGACTGCAAAATATACTGACTCTCCAATTCTGTATTTCTAGTGATAAAATTTACTTCAGCTCCCAAATGTTCCACAGGAGTATTATTAGCACATCTCACAGTGCAAGTTAAGTAAAGAATCCAGTGTGCTTGTCATACACCTGAACAGTGAAACACACCCACACACACACACACACACACACACACAGAGTGATTCCTTTCAGAGTCATATTAGGCTGCTTGCAGATTGCACCGGGTCCTAATTTAAGTTGCCAGTATTCTGGGTGGGTCTTGGGATGTGTCTGATTTGCCTGTACAAGGTTTTGCCTAGCACTGCACAGTCCTTCAAGAAGCACTGAGGGCTGACAGCACCCCAGATATCCAAAGAGTTTTAGGAATCTCTATTTATCTGCTTAGATTGTTTCTTCATTCAAATTTTAAGTTCTGTCTATTATGGACTTTAATTTTTGGACTTTAAATAATTAAAATATTCTTACAACTTCTTACCCCTAAAGTACTATCAACTGTTTAGTTAATAGGTTTTTTTTTTATTGTTAAGGAATCTAACTTCTCAGTTACATGAAAAAGGCATGTAGAAGTCATCAGACAAAAACACAAGAGAACTATCAGAATCCACTTAGCACATTCAGCAACTGTAGTAAATCAAACCTAAACATTTTCACAGTGGTTTGTTATTACTCTTTCTTGCTTAATTTATTGACAACCATGAATGGCTGGCAGCAGCTCATTTTAGGGCAAGCAACAACGACCATGCCATGCAGAGCAGGACACACAGAGTCACTGAAATACAGTAAGGAAGGTCTTCTTAGAGGCTATCTGTAATAAGGATAACCAAAAATTTGTTGCTAGAGAGATTTTTGTTACTTTGGTTTCAAGTTACTAGTAATTACTAAAGAAAATGTAGATAACCTGGCGCTGAGGGGGTCGCTGGTGAGCTACTCCAAGGTAGGAGCCCATGATGGTGGATGTCTGCAGGGGCTCTGATGGACACCAGTACTCATGGGCAAGTTCCAGATTAAAGGGGTCTTTCCTGTACAACTCAGCAATCTGTCAGAAGAAGGAAGATGCTAGAAAAGTATCAACTTCAGGAAGAAAAAACAATTACTTCAAGAATAAGCACTGCTTCTAGATTAGCTAAACACATCTGAGAGGCAAAGCATTGCAGGGCTGGTGTTCTAGTTCTTAAAACTTCTTGAAAATTACAGCTTCTAAATAACAGTATTGGAACTAGTGACAGCCAGCAAAATTCAAAATGCACGTATCAGTGAAAATTGAATAACTTCCTATTTAATTATTATGGATTAAATCATTGCTAAAAAGACCAATGTCACTTCTCCTTAAACAACCATATGCCTACCTTTATATATTAATTTTACCAGTTGGCCAGTATCATAATTAAAAATTTTACCTGCTATCTGAACATACAAATTTCTCAGAACAATTTTTTATGTCTAGTTCTTCATTTAATTTAACTATATCTATCTGAGCTGCTTAAGAAAGCATTTCACTTCAAAATTTCCTGCTAATGTCCTATAACCTAAAGGAATATCTTCAGAAAAGACCGGAAACACAAGTTTTTAAATTACCAGAAAATATAAAGCACCTCAGTTCAATATGCAAATCTGTTTTTCAACACAGATTTTTCTGAAAGTGCATTTAAGTAATCTTAATAGCTAATATTTAAACAAGTATAATGATTTTTATTTCCATTCTATTTTATTTAAAATATGTCAGAAAATCCTTTTAAAATGTACAGTTATGGCCAAAACTCTACTGAAATAAGGGAATTTGTAATTCCCCCAGCCTTAGTGAAGTCACCTTACTGAGCCTACTTTACAGCAAATACAAAATAGTCTTCCAAAACTCTCATTACAAATATATCAACACATGAGAATTATTTAAACATTTCAATTATTTATCAGAGTAATTGTCAACAGTGGGGTAAAACCTTCAAAAGTAAGAAGCAATCCAGTATTTGCTTACTAAAAAACAATAAAACCCATGACATTAACAAGAGAAACCAAGGCAGCAAATTAACTCCTTTATATGAAAAATTATAGAAAAGTCTCTGTACATAAAGAAAAAAAAAAATTCATCCCAAAAGGGAAAGATCCAGCACCATGTGGTATCATTCAGACACAGGTTTTCAGATGACAAATGAAAGTCACAATCACTATTTGTCACAGTAATTTACAAGAAAATAAGGCTTACTAGAAGCATTAAATGCTCCAGATCTCTCCGAAGGGAAATAGGTGGGTCATTACCCATCTGAATACTCATGTGGATCATGCGAGCATCTTCATCAGCACGATTTCTCAGCTGTTTCACCTACAGGATTGATGAGGTGGAAAAAGAAACAAAGAAAGCAAATGTACTTGCATGAACATGGCAAGAATATTCCATCTTCTACTTTTTCAATCCTCTCTCCTCTCCAAGAACTTGCACTCAAAGTTATAGTCAATCACTTGCTTACTGCCAAAGCCCTCAGTGCATAGTAAAAGCCCTGAACTTATATCATGGGAGTTTTTCCCAACTGACTGCACCAGATACTTTGGTTTTACTCTAAAAGGTGGATCTTTTTCCTCTTTTTAATTTAAAAGCTAGACAGCTTAGTTTTAAAGAATGCTAGACCATTATTCACAAGGAGTGAAAAGAAACATGTAACGCAAATGCAAACATGAATGTAAAATACTCCGGTACACAGATCTGGAGATCACACCTTTCTTCACCATTAAAGATTACTTCCACTTGCTGCTACTTTATGACTTGGAAAGTTCTGAGCTGATGCAACTTTGGAGTTACTCTGTCTCAGCCAGAAGCATTAGCACATATCAATAAATACCAAAGGAAAACCAAGAGAGAAGAGCAACAGCAGCAATTTTTTTTAAAAAAACAGCCATTTAATCAGCATCCTAAACTTCTTTGTGTTGAAAAGGCTAATTACTAAACAAAAATCAGTGACATTTAATTTTAAATTCAAAAAGCTTTTGACATGAGACCCCAACAGAGGCTTACAGAAAGCAAACAGACATGAGATTAAAAGTCTTGTTAAATACTAAGGAGGAATTGAAGACCAAGAAACAGAAGTAAGTAACCAACTTAACACATTAAAAAAAAAACATGTTGCCAGTCAATAGAGACTAGTTCAAGGTCTATAATATATTTCCATGTGCAAAACTGAATGAGCAGCAAAATAATTGTGTCATGCACATCTCTGCTGCTGCTGGTTCTCTTCACTTGCACTGATTGGGAGTTTACAAATAACTTTGCTCCCACAAGGTC
>JAOTQP010000870.1:46075472-46099864 GCA_026413545.1 Cichladusa arquata
AACTGTCAAGGGTGAAAGGTCAACTGGAAATGGTCAAAGCAAACTAGCTAAATCAGTAAACTAACTGAACAAGAAAAAAAAACAATGTTAGTGAGTTAAATAATGAATTATTTGAGGTATTAAAGCTACTTATCAAGTTCTGAACTAATATAATGCAGGCAACCAAAAGATTTACCTAAATCATCACTGGCAAGCAGCATAAATGCTGAAACTATGCAGAAGAATTAATTAAAATGCTGACTTAGAGATTTAAGTAAAAATGAACAAAGGTTATACAGATACACAAAGCAAAACAAAGATCCTGCAAAACAGACACTTCTTTTTACCTAAAATTTGAGATTCAGTAGAAATAGCTCAGGACATAAGCCAACCACTACCTATCAGCAGTTAAGACAAAAAGTTGCCCTGTAGGGCTATATGCCAATTGCCTACTAACAATTTCCTGTGAAAGAACTAGTACTGGCCTATATCAAACTAGAATACAAGTCAATGGCCTGATTTTATCTTATATTCTGTATTACAAAATCCTGCTTGTAATGAACATCTCTCTTGTCTTCAGGCATTAGCTGGAAATTAACCAGAAATCTGAGCCAAAGCAAAAAAAAAAAAACAAAACACAACAACAAACCTCACTTGAGATGGAATTTCAGCATTCATTTGAATTTTATCACGTAAAACAAACATTACTGCCACCATACAAGCTTGTTTTGCAAATCTCACCACACTGAAGTGTTTTAAAAACCACATTCTACTTCAGTGTGGAAAACACACCCCAAACACTGTGGCTTCTATAAAGCGAACAAGTTTTCTGAAGAGCGGGAACTCAAGCTGAGCATCATGTCTGAATCTCTGTGCTACCTTGTCCAAATAACAGAAATATAGAAGAGATGCCCACATTTCTCAGTAAGTGCTATTCACACAAACAACTTACTTTCATTGGCATGAGTGCAAGGAAGTCTGTGACAAGGTTATGGATTTTGCGGATGTAAAATTCCTCCTGGTAGAAATTTTCGGATGCCACAACAGATTCAGTCAGGAACAGGAAAACATAATCAGCAATTGCTAGCTCTGCCATTGCCTCATCTGCCTCAGTGAATTCTGCTAGAGCTGGGCAACAAAATTCACAAGAGGGGAAGAAGTAAATAACAATCTGTTACCAAACAAATATATTTCAGGATACACAGCTGACATGCAAATTTCTACGCTTCTATCAACTGTTTTTTCTACTGTACAGGAGAACTAGACTGAAAAAAAGATAAAATAATGGCAGATGATGACCTAACTTCCTGTTTTAATAAATGTTACAGGGCATATCCATTTACCCCAAAAAATCTAAGGCAGTCAACCAAAAATCACAAACCAACCTTAATTAAACATTCATTATAATGTTTGCATTTTCTTTAGTAGATATTTTGGAGTAGACTCAATTTTGATGTAGTAGAAAGCTAGAAAGCTTGTGAGGTTCAGAGAGTAAAAAAGAAAATTATGAATAGATTCATCATCTCAAGATACTGAGGTCTAACATCTACAGATGTAAAAAAACACAATCATGAATCTATTCTGGATTAAAACATTCAAATTATACCAAAGTTGAAAATGAAATCCTTGAATTTTCCAGTATATTAAAATCTCTTTCACTTCAATGAGGCACTATTACTGTCCAGTAAATAATTATTTCTACATCTGTGTACATTTCAGAGCAATTCAATTCACTACAACCAAACTCATATAGAAAAAGTTTTAAGGAAGTGTTAATGGTAATTTTATCACAAAGGTAAATAACATTTCAGAAAGTTAATAGATCCTTTGACTTACACCACTTGCAAGCTCTGAATACAGTGCAGCAACTGAACTTTAGGGTAATTTACCTGTCACATCAGAGAATTGGGATATTCCTCGCAGTGTCAGTGCCCAGGCTAATCTAACAGTAGCTTGCAGGCCTGGTAATTTCCAGGGCTGAGACTCCTGAAGCCGAGTGTGGATTGTTGCTATGTACTGTCTTTCTGCTAGCAGAGGAAGCCGGTGCATCAAGTCTTCAACAACAAAAACACAAAACCCATACTCAGTAAACAAATGTGAAAAAAGCACATGCAAAACCCTGCCAATTTGTTACTGATCAATAACAAAATTGCTTAAACAACAATTTATCCACCTGTACAATGTAACCTCTGGGAAAGCTGCCAGCATTACCTTCACGATCTTCTGCCCCTTGTTCCAGAAAGCTGACATCAAAGCAGTAAAGGAGAGCCATGAGAAGAGACAAGTTCACACCATCCAATGAGCCATCAGCTTCCACTGTTACCTTCTCCAGGTAACTTATGAGGATTAGAGTGTCATCTTTACTCAGGGGTGACTGACAGGTCCAGACAAAGAGACTTTCAGCCAAGGACTGCCGGCACTCTTTAATGAGATCAGAAACCTTTAAAGACAAACAAAAAAAACCAACAAAAAACAACCTGGTTAATATACCTATTCTGGTAACATTCAATTTGTCCTTCTCAATCAATCATGACAACTGGCTTAAACTAAAAATCACTCTAAAAACAGCAGCTATAGAAAATATTTGATTCATTTGCTAAACAACAAAAGGACACTTCTGTTTCTTAACTGCATGTACACTCCCATGTATTTCATGAGAGGTGGGACTAGATACCTGAGAATATGACTACACGTAAACCAGCATCCCTGTTGAGAACAGGAGACATCAACATACATAGAATTTACATAGCTGTAAGTGTATCACACAGAAGTCACATTCCCTGTCTCTAATTACAAACTGCACTAGCAGTTACTCCAGACACACTCAGCCTTCCCCTTGCCCCAAAAAATGAATCTTAAGGTGAAACTAAGGTAAATTAAGGTAATTTAAAATAAATGAGAAAGATATTCTTTCCATAGTTTCTAGATTCATAGCAAAAGTGTAAGACTAGTTCTTTATTCAGTGGAAAATAAATCGGTTTATTATTACACAGAATGATTTTTAGGCAGATCACCCATTAGAAAGGAGTTCAAAATTTAAAACAATGTTTAAAATCTCCCTGCTAGAAAAATTATGCTGCACTTAGTCACAGTGCCAATTAAGTTCAAGATTTGCAAAGATGACAATGTACTTTCAAGTAATTTTCACTTGACTATTAGAAATGCTTTTGTTCATATCAACACAATTGAGTTATTAAGAGAATTATTCACCTGACTCAACTTGGTTTCAATCTGTTTTAATAATTTGTGAATTAGTTGACTTTTCTTATGCCAATAGTGTGGATAATGGTACTGCTCATAATTTAAAATACAGACAGTCTTCTGAATTTAAAAAAAGAAGAAATTTACACACTGTAAATATTAGGCTTAGATTTTACTGTTACAATTCTTCACTAAAAATAAGGCATGGCCTAGCACCTGGGAGCAACAGCAAAACAGAAATGTGGGAAGCTATGTGAATGCCACACTGACACTGCACAAGCTGTGGAGCAGTACCTGTGATCTCAGACAGCAGCAGACTTTGTGCAAAGGTAAAGGACTCTTTGCAGTCTAACTCTATCCTAATGTGTTCAGTAACACAGAAGGATATCCATGCTTGGTGAATTTTACCTCTTTGCGATGTTTCTCACTGCCCAATCCTCGCTCTCTCTGGAGTTTATCAAATTCATTGTTCAAATCAATGTGAGACACAAGTGTAAGGATCTTCTGAGTCAAACCCTGCTCCATTAGGTCATCTGTAAAGCGTGTTGTCATGGAAATTAACTCTTGACTATAATGGAAAGAATATAAATTTAACAATTAATCATAGTTTTCCAGTCATAAACATGTCTAAAATAATCAATCTCATAAAATATATTTGATGACAAAAAACCATACAAATAAATTATATACAGAGAGCAACTAAATGTGCATCACTAATCAGTAAGTAGTGTCCTCTCAAACATTATGCTGAATGGATACAGTCTTTAGGTAGCTGTAGGTTCAAGTACATGGAATATAAGAATACAATAGAGATCAGCTAGCTAAGATTTCTATTAAAAGGAAAAGGTATTATATACAAGATGCACATAACTCACAAGCTCACAGGCTCTTTCTTACTAGTAAATACAATTGTCCAGATACTGCACTCAGAATTTATATTTACACTAGAACATATTTTTTTATTTTTCTCTAGCCAACTTGGAAGCAAGTAGAGTGTATTCCTTTCCTTCTCAAGGCAAAAAACACTAGCATATAATGTTCACTAGGAGACAAATTTCTTTTAAAGTAAAGGCAGGAGCACAATTCCCTTTTACAGTACACAGAAAGTCAGAACACAGTAGGGCTCTCAAATACTGAGCAATCACCACTAATTAGACCAACAATGACTGGAAGAGTGTCTGAACTAAAATGCTGCCAAAAGGTGAAGTAGCATGAAAGAATTGGAAGTAAAACAGATATCTCTATAATTCAAGAAAAATATGTGCAAAAAATGATCATGCTTAAACCTGAAAGCAGCTGCATCAGGTTATAAGAAGAAAGCAAATTCAAGACTATACATACTCCTTTTAGTCTAACTAGTCCTAAAAGCACTCAAAACAAAGAGCTTTGATCAGCTCATTGCCCTGACACAGACCTGAGTTCCAATGTCCATGTCTTGCCTTGGCGTGACTGGATGAGGGTTCGCAGTGAATTGGCAATGCATCTTTTTCCATCCCAGTACAACAGAACTGCCACTAGACCTCTTGTAAGGCCAGGAAAATGAGGCTGCTGGTGTTCTCCTAGAGAATGAAAATGCACAGAAATATAGCCAAAGAAAGCTGAACATACACACCTTGATAACAGCTCTGTATCTTTGTTTGTCTAATCTTCTACACAAATGATGTGTCACTCTCCAGAATACTTCTCTTATTAATCAGTTATTAGATTACAGAGTCATACAGCAATGTATAATACCTAATTTGAAGAATCAGTATCTATTACACTGCTTTATGGAAAACTTCTCAATCACGTTTTAATTATGTTTAAATTCAATGATACAGAAAGTAAATCATAAAATCTCTTCAGAATATTACCCCTTTTGCAATAGCTGAGCATACATCAGGGTTCAGAACACTGCTATCATACAACATTATAGTGAGAATTTCTTTTTAAGAACATTCTGTGTTAGGAAGCTAAGGCCTTCACTGTATCATGCATCCACCTTAAATATACACTTAAATAAGAAGGCCCTATTTAAGCTGTGTTTCTCCAGATCTTAAATCTTTTCCCTTCTCACCAGCTAGAAGGAGCTCAACGGCTGCCAACTCTCCAATATCAAAGAGGTCACTGAGGATAAAGGCTTCTCTGATGAGCTGCTCTGGCAAAAGCCTAGTTCCCTGCTGACCCTGGATAGCAACTCCTTCTGTGCTTGCTTTCTGAATTTTCTCATGCTGCTGAACATTTTTCGGCTGCAAGAGACACAAGCATCGGAAGTTAGTCAAAATGGCAAGATCAAACACTGAATAAAGATTTACACATTAATCCTTCCTCACAAATACAGTTCTGTCGGGTTAAGTTGCCATCCTAAAAACAAAGGCAGCATATTTAAATAGAGATAGTAAAGGCATCCTAAAAATGCTTCATGCTTGGACAGCAGTGGTCTTCTTGTGGGAACGTAAAAAATAATCTTATACAATCAGTGCTGACATTTAGTTTACTCAAAATACTAGTGGTTGAAAGTAAACTTTGATACAATTGTCAACAGGAACTGGTATCAACTCAGAAAGACATCTGGGCTGCTGCTGAGAACTGTTGTGTTACTCCCAACTATTCTCTACATCATTCTTTTTCCATTAAACTGAGAAGCTAAAATATACTGATGAAACTCTATAGCTGACTGTTAAATCTTCTGACCTATCAACTTTAAAAAGCCATCTACTATTGGAGAAATATCACCACTGAAAAAAGATATATTTCTAGTTACTACCTTATGATCCACCAGCCAAGAACTGAGTAGTTTTTTCATATTATCTGGCATTCCAAACAAGACACATTCTGTATTTTTTAAGTTCATGTGTTCACCTGCTTTGTGTGATTGTTAATCTGACTGAAACATGAGCAAAACCAGACAAATAGCTTTGTGCTTTATTTCAGACACACAAGAGTAACAAAAAAAGTTAATACATGACTGATGGATCATCAGATACTTTTACTATTCCTTTCAAAATAGCACTCAAATAATGAGAGAAAAAATACATCATAGATAAAATTATCCTGTAGAAGATAAAAAATAATATGCATGTATTATTTTTTTCCACTTAATACTATTTGCATTCTTACAGCAGAACAAGACTGGTATAACATATCTGTGTTATGTACTGTAAAAATATCACATTAAAAGAATGGTCAGGGTCTAAAATGGCATGTAAGACAACAAAATGAGACAGAGTAAATCATCAACTCTCCAGCTCATTCCAGAAGAGAACATTAGTCCAGTACCGGATTTCTGAAGAGAGAAATGAAGTCAGATTTGTGCTTCTTTAAAACTTGATCAAGACGATGAACAGCTTCAGGTTGCCTTTTCCAAATGGCATTCATTACAGTCTGCCATATGTCCTTGTATGGACCCCACAAGCTTGCAGCTAAAAGAAGAGACAAAACAATGTATTTGAAATAGAGAAAGGAAGAAAACAAATTATTTATATATTTGTTTCAATAAGTAGACTCTTTTTTAGTTTACTGTTGCTCTTGGCATGTCAGTATACTCTTACACCCATCAATAAAAGCATATTTTCCTTTGCTAAGGCACAAAAATAAACCCCCAAAAAACCCCAGCAATGGTCTGACATAAAACTTAATTGCATTTAGGGAAGCAAAGAACCATAAAAGGTGATGCACACACCTAAATTCTGGTGCTGAAAGTCACCTTACAAGCATACTTACAATACAGATATTAGGTTGGAAGAGACCTTTAAGGTCATAGAATTTAAGCATTAATCTGGCACTGCCAAGTTCACCACTAAACCATGTCCCCAAGTGCCACATTTACGTGTCTTTTAAATCCCTCCAGGACTGTGACTCTACCACTTCTACAGAACACTCCAGAAAAGGACTACCTACACTATTAGGTAAACAACCCATCAAATCAATCAAGAGTATACAATACTCTTGCATTACAGCAGATGGCTACAGAAAAATGGTTTCAACCATTTCCAAAGATTACTACTTGAGTTAGTAAGCTGGGAAAGCCAAAAAGCAGTTTAAGCAAAAGCAAGCTATTTAAATCACCCTTCTTGTTCCTACATTGTCAGAGATGAACCATTGTGTCCTGAGCTAGTCATCTGGAAGGGGTGTAAAATCCTGCCTCAATAATTAGAGAAAAACATTCTCTATTGAGAGAGCACAAACTCCCTTGATTACTCAAACTAAAATTGATATCCCTCCCAACAATCAAAATGCAATTCTCCTAAGCTTCAAAGCATCTCCAGAACATCAGATCAAAGTCTGCCATACTTAAATGGTGAAGTCTACACACTTAAATGGTGAAGCCATTCATGCTGAGTAGCTACACATGAATTTACAAATAACTGAGACAACACATTTAGCAGTGCCAGTTGGGCTGTGTCGGCAAAGGGACAAATTTGCCTTTTCTGAGCAACAGTGTTTTAACTCATACAATGTTACCCCTGCCTAGAAATAGCTACTACTGGATGCATAATTTCACACTAAGCTGTAACTGGCTGCTCCACATAACTTCAGTTCAGAGATTTATTTCCACTTGAAATTGTCTTTTCACTCTTACTACGTTACCAAGTCCAATAAACAGCAGCAGCAAACCACAGTGCCTGCCAAAAGCTATTCAACTACTTCTCTTGCTGCTCTTTGTTTGCTCTTGTCCCTACCACATAATTGCTTTGCACCAGCACAAACGCATGTACTGTAGGGAATTCAAATAAATTAAGGATCTAAATTCTCTAACCAAAATCTGATCCAAAAAGGAATTTATTTTCAGCAGGATCACATCTACAAGCCAGTTTGCTCTGCAATGGCACAAAGATGGATTATCGCAGAGAAAATAATAGGCACCTGGGATAGGAAGAGGTTGGACTTCAGCAACCATGCTGACTTTTTCCCATGTAACCATTTTTTTTATTATTATTATTATTAGTTTCAGAAAGGTTGACCATCCCATCAGGGACAGCAAGGAAGGACAGGCTGAGTTGCTTCCCTTGGCAACAGCAGCAGTTGATGCTTATATGCCTGAACATTTTGCCCAGTGATAGACTCAATCATATGTCTGTTCCCACAAACCATATACTATAATCTAAGGCAAAATGTTCACTAGTTCTAGTGTCACATTTCCTTTTAATTTTTCTCACATTTCCTGTAATCAATTCCTTCTTCCCCTAGTTTTTTTTTTTATTATTATAAGGCTGTAGACTCTCTTACCATGTAATTCATATAATAGTTTCATTTGAACTACTCCAATTTTCACTTCAACAAAGCCACAGTTTTTATGAAGAGTCTTTGCTTTATTACTGCTTTTCTGTGTGGCTACAGGGATGCAATCTATCCAGTGAGATTAAAAAATATTCTCTGTAAAATTTGTTCCTTGCTTGCCACAGGACTGGAAGTTTTAATTCTATTAGCTAGAATTAATAATGACTATTAACTGTCACTATTAGCATACAAAACCTTATTTATCAGCCTTTGGACTATATTCCAGTGATTACTGGAATAAGGGTCTACACAGGGTCTACATTCTAATTCTATTAACCTAATGAAGCTCAACAAGAGTAAATGCAGCATCTTGCACCCAACACAGAATCACTGCACGGGCTGGGGACCAAGGGAGCTGCTGGAGAGCAGCTTCACAGACAAACACCCAAATGTCCTGGCACACGGGAAGCTGAACAGCAGCCAGCAGCACACGCCCACAGCAGAGGCTGCCTACAGGCTCCCGGCTGTATTAACAGCTGTAGCCAGTAGATGCAGTGATTATTTAGGCATCTCAGAGTCCTTCACTCCCATATCGTGTCTATGGCTTCTCAGAGCTAGACACTGAAACGAGCCAGAGAACAGGATGAACGAGAGGCTGAAAAAATTGACCTGATTCAATCTTACAAAAACAAGGCTAAATAGGGACTTTGTCTTCTCTAACTACTGAATGGCACTACACATAGAAAGCACGGCAAAATTCTGGCTATATCTCTCTTTTGCCTCTTACACCGCCCAGCATTAGGAGATGAGTGTAATACCGAAGCGATGCGTAACCACGTGCACACCGAGTTACCGCGCCCTCTCTAAACAAGGAGGCCCCGGCTGCCCGACGTGACTCCCCGCCAGGACCAGCCAGGCACGGCGGCAGCTCTGCCCGCGGAGCTCCATCGCCGGGCAGCTCCGCGCGGCCCGAGCCCGGCCACCGCCGCACGGAGGCCGCTCTCCCAGCGCCTGCCCTTCCCCGCTGCCCGCCCGGGCCTTGCCTCGCCGCCTCACCACGCCCGGCCTTCCCAGGGCGGCCACCCCGGTTCCGCGGGCTCGCAGGACAGGCGCAGGGCCGGCGGCGGGCGGGGAGAGGCGGAGGAGAAGCCGCAGCCCCACGCTCAGATTGTTCTTACCCGAATTTACCGCCAACGGAGCCGCCATCTTGGGGAGAGGGAGGCGCGTCGCGGCGCCCGCGCCCGAGGAAGGCCCGGCCAACGCCCGCCCGCCGGGCCGCGGGGCAGCGCCGGGCCGGGTCAGGCTGAGGGGGTGTCCCTCGGGCCCCGCCCTCGCTGCTGAGGGACACCGCAGCTGGGAACGGTCACCGCGCTGCCGCCTCCGCTCCGGCCGGGCCAGCGGCTCCGGCGGCGGCGGGGCAGCCCCCGCCCGGGCTGATGGGAGCTGTAGTTGCAGCGAACGGTTCCGCCTGCAGTCGGCTTCGCGCTGGGTTTCGAACTTCGCGCTGGGTTTCTGCGTTCCCGCCTTCGCTCCTTAATTTCCGATGTAAATTAAATAACACAGCCGTTCCATGCCGTTCTGTTTTTCTTTCCCTTTTCTTTTCCGTGCCACGCTCAAGTAAGTCTTTCCTTCCAAGCCCTGCCCTGTAAGTCTTTTTCACTGAATACGGCTCTATGCCTGAATTCAGCACTGCGCTAGGAGATACATTTATTAGAATATCTTAATTTATTTTTTTAGCTGAAAAAAGAATCACCAGTATGACTCCAGATTCTCTGGTTTCTGATTGAAGTCTTAAAAAAATAGAGACAATAAATGATTTTTGAATGTGAACTAAGGTTCACATCTTGTATAGCGGAGAAAAAAAAAAGCCAAATGCCTGCTCTGATACAAGTTATCATGTGAAGAAAGCTGCATTTAATCTCAAAGTATGTACAAGAAAGGAAAAAAAAAAAAGTATCAGGCTGAAGAAAAGAAAACAAAAAGCATGTTTATACACTGATATATCTGGAGCTGAGGAACAAATATCAGTATTTTAGTAGTCTGTGTCTGAAGTCAATTTACCATTCTCTGTCCCAGTAGTAATCAACATTCTTAGAGAAATTCCCTCCTGTATTACCTTTAGGATAAAAGATTCCACCGAAAGTACTCATTTTTAGTTCCAATAGTTTCCCCTCTTGAGCTTTATTGAACCAGTATTTCATGGTTGCAAAACCATGTCCAATGAACTAGACCCATGGGAAATTGGCAAAATAACTATCTTTGCTTCTGTAGATCTATAATGGGATGGCCGAAGGGGTAATGGAGAGAGAGCAGTGCTCCTGGGGTGAGAGTGAATTGGCAAGGCAGCCGTAAAGAAAAAAAAAAACTGAAAAGAGGGAAACTGTTTCACTTAGTCAGGAGGAGAGAGAAATGGACATTTTAATAAAGGGGGGAATTCTCGGAGTTCAACAGATGAATCTGTTCTCAATAATTTGGCTTAATTCGTTGATTTAATCAAAGGCCCCATATT
Organism: Cichladusa arquata; assembly: GCA_026413545.1. NCBI lineage: Eukaryota > Metazoa > Chordata > Aves > Passeriformes > Muscicapidae > Cichladusa > Cichladusa arquata. The sequence continues at coordinate 46,086,361 of JAOTQP010000870.1, forward strand.
TCTTTGAGATTTACTTTTTCCTGGTCTTAGCCATGAACAGACTAGACCTATAATGATGAGAATGATAGTGATTTGTTAATTTTATTCTAGGAAATGAAGAATGCCAGGCAAGAGGTAAAAGTAGAAAATAAGTGAAGTTATTCCCCAAGCAGCTGGACTAAAGCAGGCTTGGTACCTGGGTGGGTCATTCCTGTATTCTCTCCTGTGCGTCCTTCCCTGTGAAGCTGTAGTTCTGCTCCCATGCTGCCCACATGCCACCTCAAGACCCATGACTGTGAAAGGCAAGTATCATGATAAACTTGGAGATGCATGTGCTGATCACCTGGCCACAGCAAATGTAATGAATAGCTTGAGGTTTTGTTTCAGTCTTTCCTTCCACAGTGATTCTAATTTTGATCTTTTTCTATTATATATTTCCTGATTTTCACAAAGTTTATGAGCCCTCTAGCCTTTGATCAGATTAAATTGGAATTCACTCAGAAATTGCAACAGGTTCAAAAGTTCTGAAAAAGTTTGGCTTACAGTGTGATTTCCTAAGCTGTGTTTCCTTAAGAAACATGAAGTTTTAATAGAGAGAAATAAATAATTGAATTTAAAAAAAGCTTTTCCCAGGCATTAAGAGCTGTCATGTTTCTGTTGGCATTCAGATACAGCCAGATTGCACCCAATTTTTTTTAACTCTGCTGAAGGAAAAAAATCCTTTCTAACCACTGCAGATTTAACATTCTAAATTTCCAAATAATTCTTTCCTGTCTTTGCCAATTGACCTAGGGTCACATAGCAACAAGAAAAAAAAAAGATAGCCTGAAATACTGGATAGCAAGGGGTAGGTCATTGGGCAGCTGAACTTCAGAAGAAAAAATACCACATTTAGCTCCAGCTGCACAGGATTTATTATATTCTTTCTCTGTCAGCAATGTGATATTTTTAATGCAAAATAGTTGTGACAGTTCAGCTCCTAGTAGGGATGAAGTAAGAGAGGCAACTAGATACATCATACCATACATTCTGCACATATTTTTATTGGCATAATTCCATCCATCCATCCATGCTTTAATGAGTAGGGAAGTCCATGAATAGTAATTCTTGCTTATTCTTGCTTTATTTGCTGTCCTTTAATTTAGGTTTCCAGTGTTTACCCAGGATCACTGGCTGGTTTGGTAGTCTATTTTTGACAAGTCACTATAGGAAAAGAATATCTCATTCCTCTCCCTAACAATAGCTCTCAGCAAGTTCTGCAACACAGATGGGTTCAAGAAGGGACACTGATGTCTTTTATCCTTAATTACTAGAGAGAAATCTGTGAAGTATCAAAGGGAGGTTGACACTAAATACCTGGGATGGATATTAATTCCTCTGGATTCCAAGGAAAGCAGGTTCTGAATTGCCTGTAGGATAGCAAATTCTGCTTGTGTAGTGAGAGACCTACATTAATTTCTATAGGTGGAAATAACTCTTAGTAATAATTGAAATGAGCTGCACAGTGGGAACCTACTCTTTGTAACTTGTAGGTGATTTGTGATGTACTACAGGTGTAACATGCTTAATTTTATTAGTACTATATTTAGTAGTTCATAGTCAAATCATATATCAAGATACGAAGATAACGATGATGATGATATAATTTACTCTCTTTACATGTTATTATTACCAGGAAGAATAATTATTAGCCAAAAAACGAGTATTGTTCGAATGCCTAAGAGGCCCTGCTTAATTTCCTACCTTTAATCTTCAGTGTCATTATGATCACATCCTTCACATCTCTATCACGATGGAGAAAAATGAAAAAAGGCTTTTCTGCATTGCAGCTGAAACTGAAAGAGTTGCATTGTAGAAGTGCATCTACATAAATAGACCAGTCCTTGCATTGTGAAATACGCCTCTTTCCCAAAGAGCCAAAAACATTTCTGTCTACTGATTAGACCATGAAACTTCCTGGAGCTCTTGTTTTGACTGACGCTAACTCTGTGCATCTCAGCTTACTGTTCTGTAAAAATGGGTATAGCATCTCACAGCAGGCCTGGAATGCCAATTGAATGGATCTTCAGCCTTGCCCCATCATCTGAAGAGAGGAAAAATAATGTATTTTTGTGTTATGTTAGGTGGCAGAGTAAAAAATCCTGAATCGTCTTACTGCACTGGCTAAATTTCCTAGAAACTTCTTAGCTGGCTATAATTCTGTCTTTGCTGCAAAAAAGTATGCTTTATACATGGAGATAGTTATCCTGGCATCCAGTCTTAGAAAAAAGTCTGAGACCTTTCCCTGCAGCATTTCTCAAGGAAATAACTTTGTAATTTCCCTGTCTTCCATCCTAGATATTTCTAGTGTCACCATGGTATCTAAGCTCATCAAAGAAACTGTGTGAGGTTGTCACTAGCTGTGTAAGTGGTTTATTCAGTCAAAAGCAACAATGAGCTAAATGTTTTTAAAGTTGTATGAACACCTTCCTTGGGGTCAGGGAGCAGGGGGAGATGAACAAGAGCAAGCACTGCCCTTTCTGTGTAGATGAGGACAATTAGTGACTATAGGCATCTGATCAGAAATGAATGCCTTGATAAGTAATGTCCTGCTTGTCAGCTGGGTCTTTATGATCCTTGTTCAGGCTTCAGAGGTAAAATGAAAACTGTTCTTGGCTCTGTGATGTATTGTGAGTTATTTTTTCCCTAATTCCAGCTTTAAAACCCTTAAAGCTGTCTGTCTTGTTTCTCTTTCTTCTCTATTCTGGAATGAAGAATAGCCTTTCTTTTTTTTTGTAATAATTTCTCCATTCAGCTACTGAGGGCAATGAGGCAGTTATTAGCCCAGAAGGTGATCTGATTAGTGTAACGGTGCAGCTGCTAATTGACAACAAGAGGCAGAAACATACAACCAAGGAAATGCTGGACAAACAAAGCATAAGCAAAGTGGAGATATTTGATATAGTAAATAGAAGTCTTGGCTCATCAACTGCCTTATTAATATTCATTCTGTTCAGGAATTTATATATCAGATTTAGGGACAGTTGATTTTTTTGCAAGTTGCCAGTTTTGCAAATTCAGGTTTTATCCTGTAAGTCACTCTAAACACTTTCTAAAGTGTGCTGTATATATTCTGCAGCTCACTTATATACTTCTTTCCTTCTTTTGGGTTCCCATCTGAGAATGGGTGGGTTGGAATAGGTGCAAAGCTATGAGAGTGTAATGAGTTCACTTGGGCAACACTGAAGGCGTGTAAAGTTGCACAGAAATCTCTGTGCTATTAGTGTAGAGCAGAGGGTTTCTGTAACTAGATATAATGCAAGAAATGGGAGAGGGAGTCAGTTGAAGCTAAATTGAAATAAATCATTATACTTACAAACTGAGTGAAATTCATATAGGAACCAATGAGCCTCAGGAAAAGGGTATCTTGCAATGCCATCTCTACTGCAATGTAAAATTGCTTCACAAATTATGCTGCCTTTTTTAAAATTATCTTCCTAGCACTGTCCACTTCTTTGGAGTTCTCTGGGCAGAAGACAAGAAGCATCCTGTACACAAAAGATGCATGCAAAATATATCTTCTGCACTTCTGACAATTTGTTACTGAAATATTTTCCCTGCTCTGAGAAAACTTATTTGAAAAAAAACCCTGTTTAAATAGGTAGTTTAAGAAAGGATTTGCTTTCTGCTACAGTCCATTTTTTTGTTTCATTTAAGTTTGCTGAGAATCAGGGAAGAATTATGTTCAGGAGCAAGAATCTAAAGGACATGAACTGACCAAATTCAATTTCTGGAACAAGAAATTGTATTAATTGGTTCTGATGTCAAAATATTTCACTGGAAGTCACATGTCCTAAAGTCCCCTCCTGCTGTATTTGCATCACTAAGCTGCATTCCTAACAGGCATCTGCCTGTTAACAATATAATTTTGTTTTTTGTATGCATCACTCTGAGTCCTCTTTAATGAGCAGTCTGTGTGCAGAAACAAGTAGTTATGGTGAGGTCCAGCCCAGGAGAAGCTTGAGGTACTGACTCATTCTGAAACACTGAGGGAAAGGTTTGCTTGCAGGTATATTTAGACTGTAACTACACAAAGACACTAAGCTATGAGAAACCCCTAAAAATTAGGTGGCCATAGTTTTAATGAGGATTTGATTATGCCTTTTAGGTGTCTTAGTTTGACAGTGTTTTATATTGGATGATGATAAATATGTTTCAAAATATGTTTTCCCAGAACTTCTCAGGAAGTCTAGTGTCAGTTTTAAAGTGAGATCTGAAGAGCATTAAAGGGAAGATTGATGCCTCCTTTCACTGGAGAAGTTCAGATTGCTTCTTCAGGTTGTGAGAGGCTTGCTAAATTCTTCCCTCCCAGCTTAATATACAACTGCTACCTCCCATGAATGTTGGAGGGGTCTTTGGCATTTTGTGCTCTCAGTCTCGTTAGTGACACTTAATTTTGTGAAAATAATTAAAATTCAACCAGATATGCAACTGGAACCTGCCAGGGAATGGGGCAGAGAAAATCCCACTATTCAAAAGGCTAATCTGACCAACAGGTGAAGAATATTTCTCTTGTGATCTGTCTTAGTGATCAAATCTTTTTGACAAACACATCAGCATATGTTTGACTCAAATACTGATTCACTTTCTTTAAACAAAAATATATAACTTATGTGTTAACAACTTTGGAGAGTTCTTGAAAGCTGAACCATGTGTGAAAGTGAGGTACCAACTCTGTCAACCTGACCAACGATAACGTTTATCCTTTACAGATATTCCAAACCTAGGCAATCTGTATTCATAGAGTGGATTATTTATTTCTGATCTCAGCAAGAACAAAATCATGTTTTTATTTTCATTTATCACAGCAATTCTTTCAATACTTTCTGTTTTGTTTGTCTACTCAGATAAATCAGTGAGTCATATAGCCCCAGTGCTCTCAATAAACTGATTTCTTGTTTCTTTATTTCTTGTCTCTCTCATTTCATGGTTCCATGAAATAATGATCCAACTCCAAGTCTTGCCTAACATGAACTTGCATGCATAACATGAGAGAATAACTTTTTGAGGAGCTAGTATCCCCCTAGAGTTAATAGCCTACTTAATTTCTAGGAATCCCTGTTGTAAGCAACTTGCCTCCTCTTTAAATACTGTGCAAACACAAATTTGGACAACGTTAAGGGGATAGTTATTAATTGCTGGTATTTAAAATCAAGGGGAAGAATACAATGCAGTACAGTAAGTGCACACTCAGCTCTAGTATCAGGGCAGTGTGTTTTATTCTCACGATGCTTCTCTGCCCACATCCCGCATTCTCTCATCCGAATCATGGCTGGAGGCAGCCATAGATAGCTTTGGAAGAAATTCTTCAAGTTAAGCATGGCTGCCATTGCTAAACCAATTGACACACGGACTGCTGTGGTAGGACAGGAGTAATTACCTCTTTGGTAACATTTTGTCACATGCTGTGACATGACCAAACTGCTGAAGCTCAGCCTTTTCCCAGTAGGACACACCTTGCAGGTAATTGTGCTGTCAGTCTGCTCCACAGCAGTTGTCAGCCCTCTGCAGACTGAGACATGCAGACCTCCTGTAAGGAGGATATACCATGCTCTAAACTTTAAAACTCTATATAAGATGAGCCATGAAAAACTAATTTGACTCTATTTATCATCTTAATTCCACAGTTATCTGAGAGGAAAGGTACAAATTAAAGGTGAATGCTGTACCAGAGCTAAGTTTCCTTAAGGAAGTACATTGCTCAAAATATTAGACAAGCATCTTTTACAGCTTTGATGGTTCAGTCATGTCAACAATTAGAAAGCAATGCCTAATAAAACTTGATTAGGTTACCTGGTCCTGCTTTTTATAGGAGTACAACAGAACCATTATTTTTTCATCAGTTTGTATGTTCTGAGACCTGAGCTCTTTTTTTTGTGCATGAAAGTAGACATACCTCGAAAAAGAGATACTTTACCTTTTTAACTATTTTAAAATAAAATCCATAGTGACATTTTAACTTAAATTATTAAATTCAAATAAACTTGAATTTCAATGAGATGTTGAAGATGGAAAATTAACTCCCTTGTGTTTACTAAGATCTCAGCTGAGATAACTCACTGTTTACCTGTCCTGAGGTGAGAATGTATGACTTCACTCTAGTAGGAAAGGTCTGAGAATGTTCCCTCTGATTTCTGTGTCTTTGAAGTAGGCCTGAGATGAGTCAAAGTATATACTGCTCAGAAGAATGAGGAAAGGTATTTATTACACAGAAGGAAGGAAGTCCAATGTCTAGGTTCCTATCTGCAAAGAAGAAGATTGAAGAAGCAAGCAACCAGCAGCTCACTTTTCTCTTGTGCCTGATTTTGGCCAAGCCTTTTTACACAAATGGGAAGCAGAAGGCTACTCATCTAATCTTAATGCTCATAATATTGTACATAGTGTTTTCCACAGTGTAGGTCTAGTATTCAACATAGAAATCCTGTGTGGAAAGTTCTAGAATGGAACTGTTGAGAAGATGAGTTTTCATTGGCCTCAGGAGAAGTTGCAAATGCTCAGTTGTTTTAGAAATCAGGCTACTTTCATGGGATCCCATGCAAATATAAGCACCTAAAAGTTCCAGATTTTGTGGCTTTTAGACATTACACTGGTTTGTGTACTAGTCAGGGCAAATACTGCTAGGCATGGACTAAACCCACACAAAACACTGAGCATATCCTGCCTTCTTCCCATGACAATCTGATAACTGCACAGTACATTTCAAGGCCCAGCATACAAGTTTGCATAAAATAAATTATAAACACTTCAGGCAAGCATGACACAATACACTATCAGTGGAAATGTTTGGGGTACATCTGTTCTGAAGCTTTCCATGCAAAAATTAATTTTGGATTCCCAAGTACGGTAGCAACATAAAGAAAGTAAACAGGAGAAAACAAAATGAAAATAGGTTAAAATAAAAATCAGCACCTCATTTATTTGCTTTAGCAAAACATGGCACCTACCAGAGGCTGACTGGCTACAGTTTGACATAACCTATTTAAGAAGAGGCAATTTTTCATTCCTTAAAACCCCACAAATGCTGGATTATTAGGAGTAAAACAAACTGGGTCTACCCAGGGCTTTAATTCCATGTCTGATCTGTTAGCAGAAAATTCTCATATTCGTACACTGATGTAACAATGATTTTAAAATGTTGCCGAGGAAAACATAATGCAATTTTAAAATTAATATGAAAAATTAAAAAAAATATATATTAAAATAGAAAAGTATCTCCCATGCTTTAGGTGTCTTGGTTAATCTATAAAATATGGTCAGGATACCAGCGTGGTCTCTGCTCCCCCTGGATATGTTCCTGACCTGTAGTGGCTCTTGGCCTGGTCCCATCATGGTGCAGAGTGCAGAGGGGAAGATGTAGCAGAAGGGAAAGTGAGCAGAGCACCACAAGGCACACAGCACAACCTTCCCTCTGTTGGCATGTCAAACACAGGCTAAGAATTGGAAATGTTCTCTATCAGAATATAAAAGCCAAATTTCTCTGTACATCACGCAGACCTGTGTCATACAGAGTATCAGCTACAGTGCTACCTATATGATCTAATTATTCTAGGATCTCTCATTTGTCATCCTTACAGCTGGTTTCCTGCAGCTCCTTAAGGAACATGTTCATATTTCTGATTAATAAACGCTTTGACTTTCCTACTTAATCTATTATTTTGCCTCTCTAACCTATCTAATCTCAGGCTTGTCTCTCTATCAGCATTATTTATATAGCATAAAATTAGCTGCAGTAGCTCACATTCTTTTTGGTAAAAGGAAATCTATCTGTCTGGAAAATTGCAAGGTTGCAGCTGGAGCTTGGCTGGTGCAATATATTTACAAGCATTAAAGTTCATGCCAACCCTTTAATGCAGCGTCATACTTTCTGGACAGGTGAGCTCCTGTCACACCTGGCTTATGCAGAACACGAGTTCCAACACAAGATAAAGTCAGTGGAAGTTCTTGTAATGGACAGTTCCTGTTTATACAGCAGCCATGGAATCAATATGCAGGATAAAGTATTGCATTTTCTCAAGTCATGCACTTTTTATTTCATCTCAGCAAATCCCATACGGCTGAGGCATTTTTATAAGAATGTGAGCAATTTTGAGCTCTGTGGAAAATGCTGATTGCTGTTGGATGAAGGCAGAGAAGGGCAGAAGATGAAAAATACATTCCTTTGAATGTACTAATATAGAAAGCAATTAAGGAATATGACAATAATGAGCAATCATTCTGTCTCATAATGTATGTTTTGCTTTGAAGAGCAGGTGATGACTCCCTGAAAACAATAAGTAACATAACGAAGTCCTGTCTACACAAGCATGTTACTTCAAATATTTCAGATGAGTTAGCTGGAGCATATTTGTAAAGATTGTTTTAAAGTGGCTGGACTTTCCTTTTTAGCGTGAATGAAACCTGGGCTCACCAGCCCTCAGCTCTCCAGTTTATGAGAGGATTCTGCCCATTTTTGAGTAATTTTCTCTCATTGTATAATGTGATAACGTTTATTTGCTGTTGGGACCCTGAGTGCCCTCTTCTGTTACAAGATCATCTGGATCAAGTATGTTAATCTCTCCTGCTGAATGCTGATGGCTTCCATTGCAATTCCAGTATGTGTGTTCCTCCAGATGCACACTTTTTTGTGGAGCACTACTTCTTTCCCTCCCCAATACTGTCTCATGGGTTATGTGTATCAGCACATCCAGCCCCAGCTTTATGGCACTGCCTCAAATATTACTATTTGTGACTGTTGGTAAAACTGAATACAAGAGAGGGGCATTCTTGAGAAATGGACCAGTGCTGCCATAAAGCAAGTAACACTGGCTTTTCTACATGAATTGAAGGGATGTGAACAGGACCTGCAGGACTTCTAATGAGCCAGAAAAGGATAAGCTGTGAAAGTTTTATCCATTGAAGTCAACGGCTGAACCCCTCTATTGTAACAGGCCCAGGTGACTTACCACAGCTGTCAAATGATGTCACTTCAAATGTGGAGTTGTAGAGCTAATATTTTTTTCAAACCACTGAACTGAAATGCAAAGATAGGTTACGAAAAAGCTGTTTGAAATGCAGAAAGGTGGTTAGCCTGAAAATGCTGCTGAGGGAAGTATTCCTATCATGTCCTATATTTTGTCATAGCTCTGCAACTCTAAGCCAGGTGGTATCCGAATGCCATCACTGGCAGGGGAAAATGAGCTGTATGAACCATGAGCCTCTTTCCATCTGTTTAGTGCCACCTTCTCTACTGTCCCACTGTGGTGCTCCACAAACAAGAACCCAATATTGTGTTCCCACTCTGCTTGCTACACATCTGGGCTTGCTGCTGCTCTTCCTGACACTCAAATAATGTGGCAGCATCCCATGAGTTAAAAGGAATACAGATTGCAGGGCAGGCATATTTTTTGCAACAGCAAATGCAGAAAAAAAAGCAATAGCAAATATATTTAGGCTTATAATTTGTTAAGCATTCTTTAGCTTCCTTTCACATTTTATGAGATGAATTACCAAAATTAAACATTTCAAAATGCTGAGATTATAAAACACTTGTAATCAAACCTTTAGCAATATAAAATTCTTGAATTCAGGCCAATTGCTCTACAGTCTGTTCCCTTCTACTGCACATGATGCTGACCTGCATATGTTACAGGAGATCTTAGGGCAAAGACTGTGCTCCCTTTTTATGCACAGAGCAAAACAGTGCAGCCCTCTTGCTTTCTTGTCTATATGGTCTCTCTCACTTCTGCAAATGAATATACTTTAGTACCCTTCTATGCAATGCTGCACATCTTTCTGATTTATCCATTGCCTTTTGCTATAAGACTTTTTCTCAGCTCTTGGAAGCATGCTTCAAGGTAATGTTGCTACAGAGGTGCACATAAAACTGCAAACTCAAGTCCTATGTTACTATTCAGGAGCAGGATACTATCTCATTAGCTCAGCATCTTCTTTCCTCCTTCCCATTCCAAGACCAGCACAGGATTTCTACAGAAAAGAGATGTAGAGAGAGTGAGGCTTCTCATTTTTTACACATCCTGAGAACAACCACTTCCTAGGGAAGCCCAAACTGGAAAAACAGATGGGAATGACATTCCAAAATTGATTTAGAAAAATGAAACCTGTGATCATTGGCACTGAGTTCAGTGCAGAAATAACAAAAAATTGCAATTGATTTCTGACAACAAAGGCCCCATTATGATGAAGAACTTTAGCCTAACAGGTTGCTTAATAAATAAAAAATACTTCAAAAAGGAAAAGGAGGATAGGAAAGAGAAAGTCTGTGAAATTCTGTGAACGGATTTCAGCACAGGACCAAAAAAAGAAGGAAAGATGGAAGAATGTTTATGACGACTTGTGTTAATTTGGACATGAGTATCTAGATTCAGAGGAGTTTGGGACAAGGGAAATAAAACACGCTGCAAGATCTGTAAATTGTGAAAAAAACACAGCCCTCTGAAGAATATTAAGATGTTATGCCACTACTTAAAGGGCACTCTGAGGTAAGCAAATAGTGGGAGCTTCCAGGAGGTCCTCACTACACGCTTTCCAGAAAACAGGAGTGATTTCTGCTTTCATTTGCAAAGATAGATGCAGTTAGCAGGTAAGGTGTGCTGTGCCAGAGCTATGTGGAATAAATAAGGTTGCAATGAAAAAAATTGGCTGAAGCATTCCATTGAGATTCTCATTTTCCCCTAATAATTCAAAAATATAACAAAGATACATCTCTCTCATAATCTTTATAATACATTCATTTTTTCACCACTCTATTCTCCTATTCGAGAAACAGCAGGACAATTAACTCATCCTGTTTCCCTGAGCAGCATGGAGATCTTCTCTTCTCATGGATTTCCAACAAGACATAGTGAACATCTGCCACTTGCAGCAAATATCGATCAGGATGTTTGTAAGGCTCCTCCACCTGCCCTTAATTTCCCAAAAAAGCCCTTCATTATTATTCTGGAGTTAGTCAGAACAGTCATGCAGTTCCTTTCTCCAGTGCATTTGCCAAGTAAAATGCATCATTAGTCAGAGAAGCAGAAAGATATTTGGACCTCCAAGAGTGAGGAAAGGAGCAGACACATCAATGACATCCATTGCAGTCTGCAGAGAAATTCTTATTTCTGTTTCAGTAAATAAGGCTGAATTTCTAAGAAACCTGGTATTAACCATTGTATAACATACTATAATATCTGTGAGCTTTCTGTAGCGATCCATGGAGCTTTGCAGAAGCTTGAGAAAAATAATTTTTTTCTATTTATGAAACCCAACTTTCCGTCTGAAATATAGGCACATACATTCAGCCACTGCTGCCAGCAGAGCTTGGGGTCACGAACTTTATAAAACTGGAAGTATTTTCTCAGTACCAACACAGTGAAATACATGTGTGATAAATATTTCTAGCACACACATTATCAATCCCAATGAGCAGAAAGTCCACATGTAGAGGTGCTGCTGTATTGTTTCTTAGTTGCTGAATATTCAGACTGCAGTCTATACACATGCTTTGCAACCTCTATCATCCTAAAGTCCCAGCATAATTACTCTCTATCCCAACCAAGCATGGAATTATTTGATCTCCACCTCCTCCTTTCCTGCCAGTATCAGTACCACCACCATCATGTCTCTAGTCCATTTTCTGGACCCTCCATTTTTTCCTCCAAACAGGTTGAGAGCAGGCATTTGAAATGGTGGTGGCTTAACACTGGAGGAATCCTGGAAATAGCTTGGCTTCACACCAGACTGCAGAATCCTTGCAGGTTCCTACATTTGTTCCACAAGACAGTGACTGTGCATCATTGCCTGGGAGAACAATTTCTCAGCACATGGTGTGAATCAATGCATGACAGTGCGTACGCAACAAACATGGAAATAATTTCTTACAAACAGTCCTGCTGAGTTATGAGACTCATTCAAAAGAAATGAAACCCAAATATTTCCAAAGAAATTAAGGTGTCAAAATGCGGTTAAGTAACCTTATGAAAGCAATTACAATTACTTAAAAGTAATAAAATAATTAACTTAAGGACATCTTAAAACCTTAAAATGGCCACGTGATGGCCTAGTGAATTATTCTTACCACATTAAAGAAGAGGTGGAAACAGGGCTATGGATAACTTTTGGTAACATCAGCCAAAGTAGTCTTCATCCATGTAGATTTCTTCCTGCATTGTTATTGGATGGTGCTGCTATCTGTTTGCAGGTCTCAGCAAAGTGATTTGGACAGACTTTTACTATGGGCAACACTCAATTCTGAATTAAAATAAATCACAGAATTCACTTAACAGCCTCAATTCTGGCTCGAAATTGCAGCTTTCAATTATATTATTTTTAACCTTTCTTTTCAAGTCAGAGTACTTGCTTTTATTTAACAGGAAATGTTGCTGGGTATTAGGTGTGTCAACAATTACATTATATAAGTTACTTACATAATAGGTACTTTTGGAACCTGATGGTTTATATACTTTATATACCGGTTGATAGGAAAATATGAAAATAATAAAAGTTTTTGAGAGATACATTGTTTTACACATACATTCACCTGAATTTGGTTAATATATACTAACTAGTTACTTTTACATTAATATATTAATTATATGTTATAGTCTAAGATATATGCAGAGAAACAGAACTTCTCACATACATAGGTGTTTATATTCCATTTTATGTTTTGTGTTCTGAATAACGTTGCATTTGATTTCACATGTCAAGACTAATGCTGAGAACAGCATATCTTTTTATGCAGACCTGGGTCTTGCCTGCAGCAAGAAGTAGTAAAGTTAATTTATAGAGCTTTCCTGTGGGGGAGATACATATATCAGTCTAAAACGTAATATGCACAAGGTAACATTAGCTTGTTTTAGGAAGGAGATAAGCTATGTCAACACAAGTTCCACTGTTAGCAGAACAGGCATATTGTACAAAGCTGTACTAGTATAGTACTTCAAACTAAGAAACAAAAGTAAAGAAGAAAAAATCCATGCCATTAAATGTAATAGTTGTGCCAGTGCATTCAGTGATGAACACCTCTTTGTCCTATCAATTGCTGAAATAAGTAAAATTGTCAGGTGAATATTGCCATGGCAAAAGTAGTAATAGTTTGTGTACTGGAGATAACTGCTGATTAAACTCCTAGGATGAGGCTGGCTGTCTGGAGAGCTAAGGATGCCAGGGCAGCAAAAGCACATGAGAGCTATGAAGGCAACGAGTTAACTGAGGTGATGAGGTCTTCTGTGCAGCATCGGGGATCACTGGAAAAAGAGAGGGATATGGGTGCAATTTGAACAGGTCCACGGCCTGTGGTACAAAGAGGGGATAGAAGCAATATAGTTTCTCTGAGATTCTGCAAAATAAGCTAAAGTAAAGCGAAATAAGGGTTAGGCGGGGGGTGGCGCGGGGGTCTGAAGGCAGGGAGCGCGGCAGGCTGGCTGACCGGGGCGCTGGGTGACCGGGGCGGCGGCAGGGCGGGGAGCACCGGCAGGCTGGGGCGCTGGGTGACCGGGGCGGCGGC
>JAOTQP010000870.1:46100017-46110846 GCA_026413545.1 Cichladusa arquata
AGAACCGGATGGCTGGGGCGCTGGGTGACCGGGGCGGCGGCTGGGCGGGGAGCACCGGCAGGCTAGGGCGCTGGCTAACCGGGGCGGCGGCAGGGCACAGTCCCGCTCTGCCGGCGGGCCCGCGGCTGGCTGGGCGCGCCGGGAGGCAGAGCTGCCCGTGGCGGCTGTGGCGGGAGCCGCGTCCAGCCCCGACCGAGCCGCTGACCGCCGCCTCAGGTGTTCCTGGGAGAACACAGCAGATCCCCTGACACTGTAGCCAACAATCGGCAAAGTCCGACGGGGAGGTATACGGGATCGCTTCGACCCGGCAGGGGAAAAAACCGCAAAGCAATACCAATGACAGGAGAAAAAAAAAAAAAAAAAAAAAAAAAAAAAAAAAAAAAAAGAACGAAATCAACCCAGTGCATGAAAGCCGCGCAGTTTAATGTCCAGCAACAGGTGGCTGAAGTTGCAGGGAGTTTACGGACGGGAACTCCCCGCAGCAGGGCGCTGGGACGGCCCTGCCCGGCAGAGAGCATGGGATCCCCGGCCTGGCGGAAGAAGACCGTGCTACGGTAGGGCCGGCGCGGCCACCGCCACCGCCTCCGCCTCCTCCCGCGCTGCCCGGGCCGCCGCCGCCGCCTACAAGTCCCGTCATGCCCCGCGCCGTCGCGGCCGCTGCCGTCGCGCCCGGTCCCCCCTCCCGCGCCGCTCCCCGCCCACAGCCCGCAGCGCACGCGCAGCGGGGGCGGCGTCCGGAGCAAGTCTCCCCAATGTAAGATGGTGGCCGGGCTGGCAGCGGAGCGCCCCGAGCTCGGAGATTGCCCGTCCCTCGCGTAAAGGTCGTCGGAGCAGCCGCCCGAGCGCCCGACCGGCCGCCGCCGCACGTCCCGCCCCAGGAGCGCCGCTGCGGGTTTCTCCCCTCCGCTTCTCTCCTTCCTCGCCGCCTCTCTCCTTCCCTCCCCACCCTTCTCCTCCTTTTCCCCTCGCCTCCTTTCCCGCACGCTCGCTCACCCACCCGCCCGGCCGCCCCCGCCGCGCCGGGCAGCCTGAGAGGGAGAGCCGCGCACACGCACCGCGGGCCGGGCAGGCAGGAGGAAGGCGGGTGAGTGCGAGCTGAAGGCCGGGCCGGGGAGGGAAGCAGAGACGAGGAGGAGGCGGGGGGGAGCCGGGCCGCTCTGACTACGAGAGCGCCGAGGCTTCGCCGGGACGGCGCAGGCCGCAGCCCACCCGCCGGTGCAGCCCCGGCGACGGGAGGACGCGCCGGGCCGCTGTCGGGCGCCGGGGGCACCGGGCCGTGAGGGGAGGGCGCGGGGGCCAGCGGGCGGCTCCTCCTGCCCGGGGGCGCCGGGGAAGGGGCTCCGTCCGTGTTGCTGCCCGGAGGAGGCTGTATTTATTTCTTCCTCGCCGCCACCCCCTCCTCCGGCGCGGGGAAGCCCTTGGGCCGGGCCGGGCAGGGCCACCGGCCGGGCTGGCGGAGGGACGGTGGCCCCGGAACCGCTTGCATTTGCCGGCGCAGGCCGGCGCGGCCAGGCGCAGGCATCGCGGCGTGATTCACTTAGGATTTGCGTGGAAATTTCCTCTGTCCCCTTCTTCCTCTTCCCTGGAGCCAGACTCCATTTCTTCTTGTGATATGCACTTTTTCCCTGAGGGAGAGGCAAACAGCTGGTGAATGTCAGCCTCTTATTTTTGGTGTTATTTTGGACAGTCCGTGCAACCTCCTGAGATTTGTCTGTCAGTAAAACAACCGGTATGTAACTTTCTGTCTCCTGCTTGCAAAATCCTAGAAGCTCTTTCCATTTTGTGCATTAGCAGAAGCAAAAAACAAGGCTGTGTATGGGTGCTCCTGCTGCTTCTAGCGACGGTCCTACAGCTCTACCTGCCAGTTTAAAAGTGAGCAGCCGGTGCCTTTGTATGTACAGTAAAGGGGAGGGAAAATACACTAGATAGTTATCTTAAAATGCTTTGTTACCATACCAGAAAGGATTTAATTGTCCATGGCTTGTATGCTTCAGTGTGGTAATACCAAGTATGCCGTTTATAGGAGAAGCAGTTCTCTCCAGAGCGTGTGTTAATGTAAGCAAAACCTATTAGCTGGTTAAAGCTGTGGAAATTCTAGACCTGCAGATGTTGGCTTACTCCTGTCCAAAAGTTTTAGAAGTTAATGTTGGCCAGTCACATGTTTGCTGAGCCTGTACAGGTTTCTAACTCACTGTGTTTTAACTGTCTGTATTTTGTTTTAGTTTTGAAATGTCTTGTCTTGAACATCCCTGTACTTTGACTTCATATTCATGTAAACACGGTGTCTGGCACTAACAGAAGAGCACACATACTGAAAGATGAATATGTAGAAGAATGCATTTTTTTCTATCCCCTTTCACTGCTTTAAAAAGAAAGAGAAAAAATAAAATACAAACTTACGAAGAGCAGGGAATAAAACAGCTGTTTGACTTAAGAGGGTGAATTACTTTCTGATGGCCTACGAATAATCAAATATACTGCTAGTTTCTTAGCACCTCTGTAATAATGTAATGATCTAGCTCATGGTCTAGGATTCAGCTGTGCTGCACCTTAGGCTTTTGGAATTCTGTGATAGAGTTTCCATTTCATAAACAAGATGAACACATGCAAGTGTTTAGAAATGCTTGGCAGTTGAACTTGGCTGAATTGCAAACTAAGTTCATTTTAGGAGAAAAGATTGTTTTGGGAAGGGGGAATGCAGTGATAAAATTAGGTCTTCTTTTGACTTGCGTGTTTCTTCAGGTGTCTCTTTGTTAGCTTTTAAAATTAGGTATGTTGGAGGATCCTAACAGTTTTTCTCTTTACAGAGAAAGAGTGGTGAGTGTCTGTCAGGAATAGTGCTCTACTAGTTTCTTGGTACCTCAGAAAGTTTAAGAACATCTTTAGAGTGCCCACTAAATAAAAAACTTGGGTTAAAAAAAGCTGGTGAGAGAGTATACATAAGTAAGTGGCTTTTTTTGTGTAATTAAAAGTAATCTTTATGTAGAAATACATGTTTTCCTTCATGGCTGTTGTTCATAAAAGTTAGGGTATTCTTTGTGAGTTAAATGTTTTTTAAATAGCTCTGATCGAGATCCTAAGTATGGGCCCTGAAGGCTTAACTCTGGCAACTATTTCTCAAAATCTCATCTGCCTCTTTGAAACAAATGAGATATTTCAAATAGGCCGCTCTGTAAGCAGAGGTATAACTGTTAAATGGCTGATCACAGATTGCATCTTGGGCCTTGGTTGCTCTGGTAAGATGAGGCTGATCTATAGGCCTTAACACACGCTGAAAGGCAATTACTTGCTCAGCAAGACTGCTAGGGTCAAGGGTTCCTAAACTTTCACACGGTGAATGGTGCCTTAGGTTGTACAAACTACCTCTTGTCCCACTTGCAGTTATGCTGTATTGCTGAGATAACTTGACTAAGTGCATATGTGAAAGACTGCATAACTTACTTTGCTTCAATGTCCTGAATACTTTCTCTCTTTAAGGATGTTCATGCTTTCTTTTTTTTTTTTTCTTTTTTCTTCTCTCTCCAGTGTGTATCTTTCTACCTGCTTAGTCCCCTTTTTATTGGATGGTAACAGTGTGAAGAGCTATAGCTTTATGAATAAATACTCCCCATCCCTCTGGGCTGCCCTCTCCTGTATCTTGGAGATTAGTCTATGAATTTATTCTTTTCAGAAGGTTGGTTAACATTTGTTAACATTTTAACAACTGTAAACACTTTTCCGGACTTGGAAAATTAAGCATAGCAGCAAATGGTTTGACATGGCTTGAGCTGCTACTCAGACCTTCTGGTTCTTCCTGTAAGTAAATTGGGAGGGCAGTGCAAGTGTCTAGCAGGAAATATGAATGTAACATCTCTAAGTGAAAGCATGTATGCATTTTTGCATTAAACTGTTTGAATCAGTTTGGTGCATGTTTTTACCAAACTGGGTTTTTTTTCTGTCACACCAGAAACTTTGGTTTTTTCAGATGGCATTTTTCTTGTATGAGAATCATCATAGTTTCCTTATTTCAAAATTGTGTTCAAGATTATACAGATTTAGTGAGTATTCAGAATACATGGTTTTGGCTTCTGATTAACTGTTACTAGACTGACTGCATCAGCTGAAGGGGAAGAATTAGTGTTTACATTAGTGATTTACACAGAGTACTAAGATCAAGTAAGTTTTGTGGTGATATGTTTTATTTTCTTTGCTTCCACTTGGCTGTTCTGGAAACTTGACAACTCAAAGGTATTTCTAGTAGGAGTCTATCATCACGTAAAATAGAGCTTGCAAGTATTTTCTAAACATGTATGTACAAAATAAGGTATTTATAAATCTCATGCATGTGCAGCTTGAGGAAGCCTGCATCCAAAGCTATCAAGACAAATACAGGCCAAGGGAATTACGCTTCTCATCCTTTTCTGTGTATCCTGAAAGCTATCTCCTATGTTTTTATTCTGGAGCAGAATATGTTAGTGTTGGATTTCATAATGGTTAATCAGTTGTTAGTGTATTTTTGTTAAGATACTTCATCTGTTGCTGGTTTTCAGATTGGGGAAAAAATAGGTTAGGATCAGCATAAGGGGGATTTCTTAATCCTTTATTCACTGAGTTAAAAATAAAGGTGAATGTAGAGATCAAGCAAATATGCTAGTGAGCTTGGTAGAAAGGGAGCTTGGATCTTTGCTAAGGCTTGTTCTCTGATCAGTGCTGTCTGATTTTGATCTGGTTCTGTTCTCTTGCAAGGGAAGTGTGGAAGACTTCATCTGTCTGTGAGTAGCTTTCTAACATACTGTGATCCCAGCATTTGTTTCTTCTATCTCACTGTTGTCCTGAGAGCAATAGGTGCCTAATATGAAGTGGGTTAAACTGACTGTGAAATCTGATGTGAAGTAATTGTACTTCTGCATATCTTGGTTGTGAGATGGAAGGTCCCTTGTTGTAGTGCAGGTTCTTGTACTGTCCCTTTCTGGGCTTTGAGTATTTTACTTTTCTCAGCTTAGCAGTCTTTCATTGCTGGCAGGTGATACTATGATATTTGGTATTTGATTGCAAGTATCAATTTCTAGCACTAGAAATTCGGAGTGGTGTTTTTGTGTTGTTGGGGTTTGTTTTTTTGTCTTCCATTTTCAAAACAAATTAAGTGAAAGAAAATGCAGAAATGTCAGCACACTTCTGTCTTCACTTCTAATGGTTCTTCAAATTCAGAACAGAATCACATGGGCCAAAAATGTGATAGGTGTGTGTACTGTGATTTTTCAAGTAGCACTTCATCCCAGGTTTTACTTTTGCCCATTTTTAGGCCTTTTTTGTGGTTGAGTGCTTATGTTTCAGACTGCTGAGGCCTAATCTTTTCCTTGCTTAACAGAAGATGCATTTATTTTTTCCCAGTGTGGATGGTCTCAAAATGTTTTCTTCCATATAAGATTTGATATGCAGAAGTAGTAACTAAAAGGGTAGCAATCTTACCCCTCATAGGATAAAATACACTGCATAGGAAGACCTGCTAACAATTTTTCAGGTTAATTTGTTTCGGGAGCACTGAATCCAACACATGAGATTTATTTGAAAGCAGGCTTCATGTTATATTTTGGTTTAAAGTTTCTTTTATGGATTTAATGTGGATCCTGCTTGAATAGTGTATATTAATTTTAAATTGCAAGATACATGAGTTAAGACACCTTGAGTGTAAAATACTGTAGTTGCAGGTGGAGTAGTTTTGTTATTTCTAAACCTGTCTCTTATTACATGTTATAGTAAGTTGCTATCTTAAAAAAAAAATAAAAAACCCAGAATTTGAGTGTAGGCCTGGGAGAAAGTAATTATATTTGTATGTGCTTTGGAACTGCCTACCTGAGGGAGTTCGTGGTAGAAGTTTTGATGAGGGTTGTGTCCCAGATAGGTAAGCATGTGGTGGCTGTTGTTCAGAGTTTGTTTTCTACTACAACCTAGAATTATAGAAAAGCAGGATAGGGAAGAAGTATATAGCAATAATCACTAGATGTGGGGAGAAAGTATTCAGCTACTTTTTTGTCTTTCTCTGTCTTCTCTCCAGATATAATAAATGAAGATAGGTATGTGTAGCTATAGCTGTGCCTGTCAGTTAAAGACCTAAAGCTTCTCTGTGATCTGTAGATATTACCTTGGGCTGTTGGACATTGCAAAAATAGAAACTATTCCGTGTCTTTGAATAGCTCCTGCTTTGTGACATGTGACTTTTTTTTTTAATTGAATGAAATCTAGAATTAGTCTTCAGTATCTCATTCATAAAATGTCCCCTGAGAGCTTCTAAACTAGCATAAAATAAAAGGCCAAAACTTGCTAGGTCAAAATTAGTATTTATAGGTCAGCATGCCCAATAGTTAATTTGGATGCATTTCCTTAAATCAGTGTGAACTGTAGGGGCTCCTAAACTCCTGAAGTTCTGTTAAATGCATTGGTCTGAATGAGGGAGGCCCAGTAGCATTAATCCAATTTGTCTAGTGACTTAATCTTACTGCCATTTATCATGTAACTGCTGCTCCTCTGAAGGAGCCCTCTTGCATGTGTTTCTGTTGATCATTTAGCATGTTGAATCCCTTTTCCTAAGAAGGTAATCTTCCCTTTTATGAAACTTCATCCTAGGTTAAGGGTCAAATAATTTATAACTGAAGAACCACGTCAGATGTTAATGCTTCCTCCCATCTTTGAGAGCTCCTTTGCTAATCCTTTCATTTAGTAAAGCGTATATTTAACATATTAATGTGGTTTCACAGTTAGTGGCAAACTGGTTCTAGAGTATAGGTGGCAAATCTGAAGCTAGAAGATGATTGCTGGTTTTCCTTTACATAACTGTTAAGTGTACATTGAAAATATGGAAGAACAGCTGGGAAGTTTAAGGAAATAGCAGCTCTTATATGAGGCTGTCTTCTGCACATGGGTAGCATTATCATCTGACTGGATTACAGTTTCATTTGAGTCTTGAATAGTAGTTACAATTGTAAGCATGCTTCAAGGTATGTCCATTCTTATGTTTTCACC
Source organism: Cichladusa arquata (assembly GCA_026413545.1). Lineage (NCBI taxonomy): Eukaryota > Metazoa > Chordata > Aves > Passeriformes > Muscicapidae > Cichladusa > Cichladusa arquata. The sequence continues at coordinate 46,107,017 of JAOTQP010000870.1, forward strand.
AGTGTAATGGCTTCCTTCTCTCATTGAGCCCTTTTAGAGACATTAATTTCTTAAATTTTTTTTGCTCATGGTCTCATTCTGATTTAACTTGAGACTTGTGATTCTCTGGAGGTGGGACAGAGGCATACCTTGTTTGAGACCTATTCCTCTGGTTACTAAGTTATAAATACATAGCACAGTAAAATTTGGTGAGAGCCAGCTGTGTTGTGTGACCACATGACTCTGACAGTCTGAAGAAAACACCATACCTTGGGCAGAAACTGCTTAGAATTGGTTCTGTAGTATCTTTTCCCAGGAAACCAGATATTTGCTTTTGACTTCTGTGTCCAGAAAGAGAACACTATACAACCATCTTTTTAGGGAGTGGCACATGGCTTTTATTCTTTGAGAGTTGTATACAGTATAGGTAAAGTGAAGAGTCAGAAAACAGGCTGTTCTGGAGTAAAATGGTTATTCTGTCTCTACTCATAATTAATACCAGTTACTGTGAGGTTTTTTTTTTTGATTCTTTGCACATATGTATTAATTATTGACCAGAAGTGAAGCAAAATTTGTTTTCAAACATACGTAATTTGGTGTAATGAGGTGAGAGGGAGGGTCAGGTTCCTTTCAGCATTTACAGTGCTATTGTCATCCGTTCTTAACAAACGAGCCAGTTATTACCAGCTGCTGTTTCTCCTGTATTCAGTGTGTGCCACCTCTGAAAGCATGGTGAAGGTAACTTCTACAGAGGTGCAGTGCAGCATCTTTTGATTGTACTGTGTTTTCCTGGGACTTGTGATGGACTCTAGAAAATACTATAGTATATGAAGGTGTAAGGAAGGAGATGGACTCGGTGTCATTCTGTGTTTTATTTGGATTTTTGAGATTTTTTTTTTTAAATTTACTAAATATAAAGTCAGATATCGAAGAACATCCTGTCAAAGCTGACATCAGCATAAATGTTTCTGAGGCATCCTTAGTGTCTTCATTTTGTTCTTTGTTTCTTCTGGTTTTAAAGGAACTTAAATCTATCAGCCAATTCTTTGTTCTCTTAAGGTGGTTATTTGATTTTTCTTATGGATTTTGGTTAGTGTGCATCTCATAGGGGCTTTGACTTCTCCAAAGGAACTGCATTCAGCTGCTCTTGGTTGGTAAAACCTCAGACCTGTCTCTTAGTATTAAAAAAATCACAGTGTTTAAAGGATATGTTGAACAAGTGTATTTGCAGTCAACTTGTACTTCTGTGCTTTTTATAACATGTTTGTCGCAGTCTGACAAATTGTTTGGGATTTCATTCAGTACTTCATACATACCAAATGACTCCTTAACTTCACCTGCCTGAGTTAATGCAGCTCCAGGTAGTGGAGGCAGCAGTAGACAGAATTGAATAAATCCAATACTACCCATCCTGCTTAAATTTCTGGAAGCTGATGCTGTTACTTCTCATTGTTCTCCCTTTTTTCTTCTACGAAATTGCTTTATATGTGTCTGTCACTAAAATTTGTTTACTACAGCATATAGTTTATCTTCAAGCAGTTCTCTATGTTCTGTTCCTCACTGGGATAAAGGTGCTTGCCTCAATGCAGGTCTTGATCTTTCTCAATTTTGTTTTTTAGTAACAAATACGTACTTCCCTGAAAAGAAGTAGGCAGCTGTAGCTTGTGTACCAGGTATGTGGGAATGGGTATTTATGGTGTGGGTGAATATTGTACAAAGCAACTATCTTTCTGGATTTCTAGCAGGTATGTGGAGTATGAGTGATAAGAAGGTTCTTTGACTCTCAGAAGCTTTTCTGTGCTTCTCATTAAATGAATTGTTTGCTTTTTGAAATAAATCTCATTTTTTAAATTACAGGATGGAAAGTAGAGTAAAATGCTAAGTATTCTCCGTAGAAGCCAAATCAGCTCCAAACTGGGATTGAGTGTGACTGTGACATGGTAGATGTTTTTACAATTTTCTGTTGACTGAGATGTCAGTACATGTTATTGAAAGAGCATCCTGCTCATGTCTGAAGCAGATTATGTCTTAAGCATAGCATTCTTATTTTTCATACTCAACTCCCAAGCTGATCTTTCTTTAGCTAGTAGCTTAACTGATAGCTCATTGGATTTATTTGCTCCTGCATTTTAATTAGATATACCTTTTATGTTATCCAACTGTTTTATTAATTACTGAAAGAGATACTTCATTGCCTTGAATTATGTGCTAGAGAATTTCAGATTTTAGAGAAGCTTCACCCTTTGTCATTTTCAGCATGAAACGAGAAACAGGCCTCGTTTCCACCTATTTTCAGATAGTGCCACAAATTTGAGCATAGGATGCATGCTGTATTTGGAATTGATTTTACCTCCCAGATACACATCAAGAAAAAGCTGAAATGCTTCACTCATTTATTTCTTCCATTGGGTTTTGCAGTTACTAGCTACAGGGGCTAATGCTTCACTCACTTTTTCACTCTTTAAAAATTCTGGGTGTAGGTACCTTGGTGTAACTAGTCTCTTTAAAGTGGAAGTGGGTTTGTATACATTAAACTCCTGTTATATTTTTACAGTTCCACTGTGCCTTGTGTATTTACATATTAAGGCTGTTATATTGTGTAACAGCAGTGCTCATGGTAGGAAATCGTTATAACAAAACTTATATTTCTGAAGCTAGTGTTGCAAATGTAGGCAATGTTTCTCTGTTTCAAACAGGTTCTCTAACTTCATTATCATCAATAGATCTATTCCATTGAGTAAAGTTTACTACCTAAATGTTTGTAGGATCATAGCCTTGATTTGTAGTATTTTGATTTTCTGCCTTGAGCACCACCTAGATGCAATAAAATTCTAATGCATTTCTGTGTTGACTTAAGTTGAAAGTGGAAAGTATAGACAGGTTCATAGAATCACAGAATGGTTTGGTTTGGAGAGGACCCTAAAGATCATCTCACTCAAACACCCCTGCTGTGAGCATGGACACCTTGCACTCACCCAGGTTGCTCCAAGCCCTATCCAGTCTGGCCTTGAAAACTTCCAGGGATGGGACATCAACAACATCTCTGGATAGCCTGTTCCAGTGCCTCACCACCCTTGTAGTGAAGAATTTCTTCCTAACATCTAATTTAAATTTATCCTCTTTCAGTTCAAAATTTTCACCCCTTGTCCTATCACTTCACTTCATGATAGAGTCCCTCTCCATACTTCTTGTAGGCCCCCTATTAGGTACTAGAAGGCTGCTATCCAGATCTCCCTGGAGCCTTCTCTTCTGCAGGCTGAGCAACCTCATAGGAAAGATACTATAGCCCTCTGCTCATCTATGGCCCTTCTCTGCACCTGCTGAAACTGTTTCCTCTATTTATTATGCTGGGGACCCCAGTTAGTTATTCAGCCACTAGAGTTCTCTTGTACAGTGTTCATTCACCTGTGGCTTAAACTGACTTGCCTCTTCTGACTCTGTACTGAGGGGCAAATGTGTTTTTTTTTTTTGCAAAAGTCGAGTTTGCTTTTTTCCACTTGTGACTAAAGATACTGAGTGTGGATGGCTGAGAGTGAATCTGGGGGTGGTAGCTGCTGTCTCACAAGTTTTAGGATGATGTTGAAGAGGCTGACCAAATCCTCCTTGTTCCCTGTATTTCTTGGTAGTTTCTCAAGGATTCTCAAGAATGATTTTAAGCCTGTGCAAGGGTTTATTTTATTTTTTTCATAAGCTGGATGAGGAGTACAGACTTTTTTCTGACGTACTTGCTCCCCTTCAGCTGTAAATGAAATACAGAATGTGGGTTGTCGAGAGAAATATGGAGATCTGTGGAGAAGATTCCTTTTTTTCTGTTAAGGAAGCATGACTGCTTCTTTCAGTATCTGTGGGGG